>CAUJCB010000639.1:75000-257500 GCA_963082715.1 Harpalus rubripes | reverse complement strand
TGAATCTGTTTTAAAATTAATTCGAACGAAGGTTGATCAAATTACACCGGAACTGTATGAATCATGTTAAAAAACCGAAGAATTGTTTAGATTTCGTAATCAACAGTCATTTGTTGTTAATTTAAATAACGATGATTCAAGTACCGAATTAGATGATTAATTACATTTCTTAGATTATGTTTGTGCGTATATATGTACCATTTACTTGTGTAAATAACTTGTAAAATATGTATTATGTATTTTTTGTATACATATATGTATCATATAAATGATGTATAAAATATTTTGAACATGCGAATTTTCTGTGTGAATATCTTTTACAATAAATTACTATTTAAAGTTGTAGTCTCGCTAATATTTTTCATTTTATTGCATGTAATGAAACCACAATATGCCAACAATAAGTAAAATATATATAAAGGTTTATGGCGATCCTTTGCCTTATGGTGAGACAGACTATACCTTCAGCTGTACATTTTGATTTAGTTGGCGGGAAGTGGTGTTTTTTTAGCCTCATTTTAAATTGACGGGAGGTACGGTTGCTTTGTCTATTAGTAATTCGCGGGAGGTAAAAAATATACTGCCATTGTGAAGCAAATTTTATGTACTTTTCAGAAAACAAAATATAATATGTCTCATTTGAATTTTCAAAGTTGGTATCACGGACTCCGGATCTGGAAGTAATTGAACCATTTTGTTACATCTTATTGCACATATTGTCCCTAATCCTTATTAACGGAGATAATTGATGGCTCATTTTCGATAGTGTTTTATAATAATATTTACGTACATCCAGGCTGTTTGCGCACACTTTAAACTCAAAGTGCTAAAACTTACAGTGTTATCAAAGGTTTACATCATCTCCTGCCCATTCAATCTACCCACGCAACTTGCTCACCCAAACAGCTTTAACCAAATTGCCCTTAAAGGGAAACCTCTCATTTGAAACCAAACACGACATATTTCTGACATCCTTTTGCAAAAAAACAAAAAACGATCGAGTTGTCATATTTTTGTCGTTTTTGCTTAGCAGCGCTTGAGCAATCATTTTGCTTAATATCAAACATGACATATTTGTGTTTCTGCAAAAACACAAAAGACGACCGAGCTGTCAAATATTTTTTCATTTCTTCAAAGCAACCTTTAAGAAATCAATTCATTTAAAGCCAAACAACATATTTCTGACTAGTTGTATAAAACAAAAGACGATCGCATTATCATATTTTTGAAATTTCTGCACTACAGATCTTTTCATTTCATTACATTTGATATGAAACGACTTTTTCTGACAAATTTTTGCAAAAAACCAAAGCCGGTCGAGTTGTCAAAGTTTTGACATCTCTGCATTTCAGATTTTTAGAAAACATTCCATTTGATACCAAACACGACATATTTCTAACAACTTTTTGCAAAAAAACAGTCGATGGAATTGTCAAATATTTGACATTACTTCATGGCAACCTTTCAAAATACATTTCATTTGATACCACACACGACATATTTCTAAAAACTTAATGAAAAATACAAAAGACGATCAAGTAGTTAAATTTCTGACATTTTTGCATAGCAACATTTGAGAAAACAATTCATTTGATACCAAACGCGACATAATTCTGTCAACTTAATGCGAAAACAAAAGACGATCGAGTAGTCAAATTTTTTATGTCTGCATAGCTTTTCTTAAAAAAAAATATTTCATTTGATACTACATACGACATATTTTTAACATCTTTTTTCAAAAACCAAAACACGATCATGCTGTCAAATATTTGACATTTCTGCAAGGCAGCCCTTAAAAAACATTTCATTTGATACCATATTCGACATATTTCTGACTACTTTTTGCAAAGACAAAAGGCGATCGGCTTGTAAAATTTTTGACATATCTGCATGGCAGCATTTTAGAAAACACGACATATTTCTGACAACTTAATGTAAAAAACAAAAGACGATCGACTAGACAAATTTTTGACATGACTGCATAGCTGCTCTTGAAAAAATATCTAATTTGATACCAAATACAACAATTTTTGACAACTTTTTGCAAAACGATCGAGTTCTCAAATTTGTGACATTTCTGCATAGCAGCATTTGAGAAAATATTTCTTTTGCTACCAAACACGACATGTATCTGACTTTTTGCAAAATACAAAACAAGATCGACTTGTCAAATTTTTGATATATGCATGACAGCCCTAGGAAACTTTTATTTTATGCCAAACACGACATAATTCTGACAACCTAATGCGAAAAACAAAAGACGATCGAGTAGTCAAAGTTTTGCCATTTTGTCAAATTTTTTATATTTTTTATAGCAGCTCTTGAAAAAACATTCCATTCGATACCAAACACGACATATTTCTGACAACTTTTGCAGAAAACAAAAGACTATCGAGTTGTGAAATTTTTTACACTCCTGCCTAGTAGCTCTTGAGAAAATATTCCATAAGACACCAAACACAACATATTTCTATCATTAAAAAAACAAAAGACGATCCAATAGTCAAAATTTTGACATGTCTGCATTGCTGCTCTTAAAAAGCTTTTCAAAGTTTTGCCATTTCTGCATAACAGCTCTTGAAAAAATATTTCATTTGATACCACACTCGACATATTTCTGACTACTTTTTGCGAAGGCAAAAGGCGATCGAATTGTCAAATTTTTTATATTTTTTATAGCAGCTCTTGACAAAACATTACATTCGATACCAAACACGACATATTTCTGACAACTTTTGCAGAAAACAAAAGACTATCGAGTTGTGAAATTTTTTACACTCCTGCCTAGTAGCTCTTGAGAAAATATTCCATAAGACACCAAACACAACATATTTCTATCATTAAAAAAACAAAAGACGATCGAGTAGTCAAAATTTTGACATTTTTTCATGGCAATCCAGAAATCAGAGATAGACAAAGGTCTAACTGTTCATTCATAAGGTTATAGCCATTGTGAATAGCTTTCTTGGTTTCGCAGGATTCTAGGAAAGTTAATCTTGGCTTTTCCCTTACGCAATGTAGAATACTAAAATTGTTCTTATTAGATGTATGTTGATTTTTATAGTGTATTTTATATTTTGTATTGATAGTGATGTGGTCGTCGTTGTAAACAGAAGCATATAGGTACCACTTGTCGGTAGCCATTTAATAAACCGGGTTAAAATACTTGTGTGTTTTATTTTATACACCCTTGGACATCACAATTTTCTAATAAATGTTGGGCTACATTTGAATTGATTGTCTTGTTTTTAAAACTACTCATGTGTTCATCGAATATAATGTTGGAATTACATGCTGTTTGGCAAATATAAATATAATCACAATTATTGCAGTTTATTTTTTAGATACCAGACTTTTTATAATTCTTCTTGGATAAAATTTTATTATTGACTAGTATTGTTATTATAGAATCCGCATTGTATATTAAATTTTATGTAAGCAATTTCTTGGTTTGATATAGATCGGTATAGAATTGTTTTAAGAGCAACTTGAACTTTTTCTTAGAAATAAGATTATGAATTAAATTAGGCGAGTAACCGTTGTTAAGGGCAATTGACATAATAATATTAAGCTCTGAATTATAATCAATTTCATTTACGGGTAATTTCAAAAGTCTGTCTATCATACTGTGGAAAGCGGACATTTTAGTATTATGCGGATGATTGGAGTGAGCTGGAATGATTATGTATTTTATTTTTCCGATAGATTTTGAAATTAGATTAATTGTTACAATGAGTTATATTTAAACTTGTAGAATTTTGTGATTTTTCATATTCTATTTCTATAGTGAATTGAATGTTATTTTCAAAAGTATTAATATACTTGAACAAAGAATGTAGTTGTCTTTTAGTACCTACATACAAACAAATTACGTCATTGACGTAGCGAAACCATAACAAAATTTTATTAATTATAGCATTTTTACTTAAAAAAAATTGTTTCCAAATAATCCATGTATATTACAGCCAAGATTGATGATAAAGGGAAAAGGGAAGCCCATAGATAAACCTTCATTTTAATTATAAAATTTATCATTAAAATTAAAATATTTTGAAAAGGACAATTACAATTTCAACAATTTTAAAAATTCATATCTTACTTGTTAATCCATATTATTGTATATTTTGTTCTTCAATTACTTCTAATAGTTTATTTACTGGAATTGATGTGAAAATACTTGAAACATCAAATGACACTAATTTAGAGTTGTAGGGATATCCCTATTTTTAATTTTATTAATTAAAGTAATGCGTTTCTTACACTGTGAGTTGGTTTAAAAGTTTGTAAACTAGGGAGTAGATTGTTTACGAATTTACACAGTTTGTATGTAGATGCATCTACGTATGAAACAACTGGTCTTATGAGTATATTGTCTTTATGTAATAAGCCATACTGGAGATGAGGGGTTGGAACTGATAAATTTGGAACTATTTTCCTTATTGAAAAAAGTTTCACAATTCTTTAGTAAAAACCTGAAATTTTACTTAACTGAAAATAAGGTGTGGGGTCTGACTTGAACTGGGAGATATTACCATTATTAATGAAATCATCAACTTTCTCAAAACAGTTTGATTTTTATAAAAAGACGGATTTAAATTTAATTTAAAAAAAATATATGACAAAAATTGGTTAAACCCTAAATTTCTTGAGCTGTAGCTCTTACCCATTTTTATCCCCATTCCTTCGTTCCAAGAAAATTGAAATAGTGGGAGGTGTACTTTTCACCCGTCGTCTTTACTTGCACATCCCACCAGCATATAAAGTAACAAATAAGAATGAGCCGTTTCTTATGTACGACAATGAAGATAATTCTAATAGAATTATGATATTTACCACCGAACGAAACTTGGACTTTTTGTCACAGTCAAACATTTGGTATGCAGATGGTACATTTAAGTCAGTACCACTATCATTTGAACAATTATACACTATACACGGCATTGTAAATAATCTTGCAATTCCAGTTGTTTATGCTCTTTTAACCAAAAAAATGAGGAAACATATAAGAAATTATTATTGGAAATAATAAATTTAATTTATAACCGACAACTATAATGACTGATTTCGAACTGGCAGCCCAACCCCATATGTATTCGTACCACCGAAAAATATATTAGAAGCAAGATCAAATATACTTGTAGATGCTATGATTAGTATAGAACTTGAATGAACTGTTTATAATAAAATTGTTTACTTTAATAATAATTTATGTGCAAATAAGTCATTGCCTGGTGATTGTCTGTATGCGCCAAATGTTGTCGTACTTTAATAATTAAACATAACTTTGCAAATATTTTTAATTAAAATAATAAAAATCAAGATGGCAAATAAATGAATATGTCAGATGTCTTTACCTTCAATTTTATAAATAATACTGTCACAAATATTTTCATAATGGTTCGGGGACGAGCTTTAAGCGAAGATTTAAGAAATAGTATTATTGAGTGCCATAAGAATGGAAAATCCTATAAATTTATTGCAACAAATTATTATTTACCCAAAAGTACTGTACAGCATATCATTTTAAATTATAAAAGGCATGGAAATGTTAGCATTTCAAAAAAAATGGTTGTCCGAAAAAAACTTCGCCACAAGATGACCGAGTTTTAACAAGAATAGTTACCCAAAACAGGCGTGAAACAACGTCAGCGATCAAAAATGAATAGGAAAACAGCATTGGTAAACCCGTATCTTTAACGACCTGTCGACGTAGATTGAAAGAATCGGGCTACGGATTTTATAAGGTAAATAAAATAAAATATTGATCCCAAAAATTATTTTAATTTTGTTAGGCAAAAGCTAAACCACTACTTACTAGTACTCATTTGCGGAATCGATTGAAATGGGCAACGGAACATATCAACTGGACCCAAGAACAGTGGAACAAAGTAATTTTTAGCGATGAAAGCAAATTTGATATTTGCGTTGGTGATCACCGTAGCAGAGTCATAAGAAATAAAAATGAAGCATTTCACCCAGACTGTCTTAAAAGGACAGTAAAATTTGCCCAAGGACTAATGTTATGGGGTTGTATGTCCCAGAAAGGAGTTGGAAATTTATATTTTATAGACAGAATTGTGAATGCCAACAAATATCAAAGTATACTGGAACATCAATTACTACCATCAGTTGAAAAGTTTGAAATGCAGAACAAATTCATATTTCAACAAGATGGGGCTAGTTGCCATACGGCGGGAAGTACTACGCAGTGGTTTCGTGATAACAATATAGAAGTACTAAATTGGCCTTCTAGCAGCCCTGACCTAAGCCCTATAGAAAACCTATGGGGCATAATAAAAAAAAAAACAATTGCGCAAACATCGCCCGCGTACTAAGGCATTGTTAAAAAGTTGTATACAAGATATTTGGCGCTCTATAACACCTGAACAGTGTCAAGAATTATATAATACACTGCACGTAAGAATGCAGGCAGTTATTAAAGCGAAGGGCGATGCAACTCGTTTTTAATTTAAATTTAGATAATAATATTATATTATTTGCTGTTGGTACGAACATATTTGGCACATGTTAATTGTAGTATATTTGTCCATAGATTATTGTTAAAATAAGAATTTTAGTTTAAATATTATATTTAAGTTCAGTACACTCCATGAATAAAAAAAAATAAAAATTTACACAAATATCACTATAATTATTGTAATATAAAAAATTGTTTGTTCTTGCTGTTAATATATTTTTCAAAAGGTACGAATAAATTTGGGGCTGGGCTCGTAGAAGTATACAATCAAATGGACTACAGAAATTGTACGAACAAGATGCAGAATTTGCTTTGAAAATGCGAATGCTTCCTGCTATCGCCTTCGTGCCATGTTCGGAAGTAGTAAATACTTTTGAAACTCTTTGCGATACGAATAATTATGAAGCTCAACCCATTTTAGACTATATGGAGGATAATTGGATTGGTCGTCCAGATCGACGTGAAAATCGCCGTCCACCTCGGTTTAATCATGCCCTTTGGAACTGCTATAACGCGGCGTTACAAGCTGGATCAAAAACGAATAATTTATGTGAAGGATAGCATCGGGCATTTAATGGATTTATTGGCGCTTGTCATCCCACAATTTGGAAATATATTAAAACAATAAAAGATGAACAAAGTGTTAGTGAAGGAAAAATGGAACTACAAAAAAACAGTACCGGAATACTGCAGTGCGAATATAACGTATTGTAAATGAATATAATAATCGTGATATTTTAGACTATTTCCGTGGTCTTGCTCGCAATTTTGGTTTTTAAACCTACTTGAAATTTAAATATGTGAACTTTTATTTTTGTTAGCAAAGAAAAAAGCTTTATTTTGTCATGTTTATAATATTAGTAAATGTATAATTTAAAAGTTTTTAATATATGTAAGTATTTTGTTATTTGATAATTTATGTTCAAAATGTGGTATCTAGATATATGTATAGTTTCAATTTCTTTCGTTTTTTACTTTATTTTTATTTTGACAGTGATATTTTGGGCCGGTTGTACAATTACAGTTTAAACTGCAGCTTAAAATATCGGCAGTTTTAAGTTAAACTAAGTTTACTTGTAGTTTAAACTGTCGATTACGAGTGTTTAACAAATGTGCAATAGTTTAAACTAAGTATAAACTGTAAACCGTTGATGTACAACAAGATTTTTACGCATTACCATGGATTTGTAATAAACATGTTTAAACTATGATTGTACAACCGGCCCTTAATGTTATAATTAGGAGTATAACAATATAAATACTTTATATTATATTTTCAGATTTGCTTGTTATTTTTTGTCACGTGAACATTTACGAGTAAATAAATTTATTAATCTTTATGAATAAGAATGACTTGGTTCGGATCCTGGGTTAGTCCCAATTTCTCTCGTTCCGGCGAACAGACTACAGTAGTTACACAATACCTATCCCAAATCACTAACATTGCTTATACATGATAGGTAGTTTCATATTCCCCTTTTAATATTTTTTTTTGTTTCTGTGTAAATAAAATATATAATTTATCTAAAACAGATCTAGTGATATGGTAAAATATTTTAATAGGTAAGTAATTTTAAACTATATTATTAATACGAGTATTATAAAAGGTAAAATTAAATTTTTAAAATAATAAATGTTACGTCATTGGTTTGTTATAAACAATATTTTTTGTATGCATAAATATCCTAGCGATCAATTATCCCCGGCGATCAATTTACCGGCGATGAATATTCCCCGCGATCAATTTTCCACGCGATAAATTTACCGGCGATCAATTTTCCTCGCGATTAATTTTCTGGCGATCAATATTCCGGCGATCAATTTACCGGCGATGTATTTTCCGGGCGATCAATTTACCGGCGATGTATTTTCTCCGCGATGAATTTTCCGCGATCAATTTACCGGTGATAAATTTTCCGGACACGATAAAATCACGCATTTTTTATTAGTGGGTTAGCACAAACCCGAAACAATAATAATAATTTCAACCACCAAAATAATCACTCTCTCTTTCAACAACATTCTTACTAACCTGACACCATACAACAAATATTCCTCTTTTAACGTATTAAAGCGACCGATTTTCGGTAGTGAAATACCGCAACCGGATCACAGTAATAGTTACGAAACAATCATCCTTCGCTACACATTTCTGTCTAAGCACACTTCTTTCGCCTCGGCCATATCATTCTTCTGAGTTGCTCTTCATTTTCACCTACAACAACTACATCATCAGCATACGCTAACGCAGGCACAATACTTTCACCAATATGTACACCATCCGTTTCACTCCATGCTCTCTGTAACAACACATCTATATACAAGTTAAACAACCATGGAGACATACCACAGCCTTGTTTCACACCAACAATTATACGAAGCCAATCACTTAACCTACCATCTATTCTTATAGCAGCCTCACTACCCTCATACATTGCTCGAATCGCTCCCAGCCAGTTTCCATTCACGCCATACTCCCTGAGTACATCCCACAAAGTATCTCGCAGAACACTATCATACGCCTTTTTTAAATCAAGGAAGCCACAGAACACCTTCTTGTTCTTGTCAAGTGACTTCTCAACAATTGTACGAAGAGCAAACAATTGATCGACACATCCCCTCTCAGGCAAAAAAAAAATATCTTTAAAGTCACTATTTTTTGAAATTGTCAAGGTTCGCACCGTATGAATTAAGACTTTACCAAAATGTTTCCCGACTACACTCAAAAACTTATCGCGCAAAAATTCGTACTCGAACTGCCTTTGCTTTTGAGTAATGGACAAATAACAGTTTTTTTCCAATCATCAGGAACCACGCAACTTTTCAAACAAAATCTAAATAAATAAATTGACCATTCAAATACTTTTTCTCCTCCATATTTCAACATCTCATTTGTAATCCCATCCAAACCCTCATCCTTACACGCCCCAATGCATCACATATATTACTTTCATCTATATGATAATCATCTTCATAATCATTTTCACTACCAGTTTCACTACAATCGTCCCTCCCAATCTCACCTCCACACAAACCTTTAAAATACTCGCACCATCTATTCCTCACATCTGATTCATCCCACAATAACTCTCCATTCGCACTTCTCACAGCTTTAACAACTCGACCATTTCCACTCCGCAGTCTCTTCACACTCAACCAAAACAGTCGCTTATTCGTACTAAAATCATTTGTCAATCTTTCACTCAACAAGTCATCAAGTCGCTTTTTACTTTCTCTCACCACTTGCTTCACCCATTTATTCTTCCTTCTATACTCTAACAAACATTCTTCTTGCAAGCGCCCAGACGAATCCTTAACATTTAAAAACTTCAAATATGCCCTCTTTTTCTCAGCAATCGCTTCTTTCACCTAATCATTTCACCATGCATTTTTCGGACAAGAGCCTAATCTGCTTTCACCGCAAACTTCTTTTGCAAATTTGAGGAGGAACTCCTTAAATATTATCCAAACTTCATTCATATTACAATCAAATTTAGACTCACATTCGGGCAAGGATTCATTCAATCTTTCAACATACTACATTCTAACATCTTCATTTAAAAGAGCAAAGGATTTTACGCGAAACAATTTCCCAAAACATTTCACCTTCTTTCGCCAAAATTTATTTAACCGCATTAGCGATACAACCAAATAATGAATATTCGTACCCATTTCAGCGCCTCGTTTCACACGCGCATCTACTACCATACTCCTCAATCGTTCATCATAGACAACGAAATCAAGCACACTACGTTTACTCTGAATTAAATTCTCGTAGGTGTATATGTGAGCTAGCTTATGTTTAAAAATGGAATTCGAAATGAAGAGATTTCTTTCCAAACAAAATGAAACAATTCTCTCACCATTGTCATTCACTCAAGTCAAGCCAAGTAGCTCTTGAGAAAATATTTCATTCGATGCCAAACACGACATATTTGTAACAACAATCACCAAAACGTCCCAACACATTCTCAGATTCACTTCGTTTAACACCCACCCATCCATTCAGATCACCACACACTATAACTCTCTCACCCGGATCACACAAATCAATTACGCTATTTACCGAATTCCAAAACTGATCTTTTTTCAAGGTCATTTTCGAAGTCTGTTGGACCGTAAGCCGGCACAACAAAGATTTGTATATTGCCTACCTTGAATCTCATCCAAGAAACTCACGAAGAAGTACAGCCATAACTTCGTAAAAACGGCTTCATTTTTTCACTCTTAAGTATACCTACACCATGCTTTGCATGCTTATTCTTACGTACGCCTGACCACAAACAAAATATGCCTTCTACATCTTCCTCATAACATCCTTCCCTCATTGTCTCACTGACACACAAAACATCTACACTGTACATTCGCATTGCATTCATCAACTCATTTTCTTTCCCATTCATACTTCTGACATTCTACGTCCCCAACTTGCACTCATCATACATTCTCCATTTTTATTAAAATAGATAATATAGAAAAGACAATCAAGCTGTCAAATATTTGACATTTCTGGAAGGCAGCTCTTGAGAAAACAGTTAATTACCATATTCGACATATTTCTGACTACTTTTTTCAAAGACAAAAGGCAATAGACTTGTCAAATTTTTGACGTATCTGCATATCAGCACTTTAGAAAACATATCTTTTGATACGAGAGACGACATATTTCTAACAAACTGATGCAAAAAACAAAAGACGTTCAAGTAGTCAAATTTTTAACATGTCTGCATAGCTGCTGTTAAAAAAAGATTTTATTTGATGCGTAATTTTATGTATGTATGTAAGTATGTAAGTACGATATATATCTGACATCTTTTTGCAAAATACAAAAGACGATCAAACTGTCAAACATTTGACATTTCTGCAAGGCAGCTCTTGGCAAAACATTCCATTTGATACCAAATACGACACATTTCTGACAACGTTTTGCAAAAAACAAAAAAAAGGTCGAGCTTTCAAATATTTTACATTTCTGCATAATAGCTCTTTAAAATACATTTCATTTCGACATATTTTTGACTACGTTTTGCAAAGACAAAAGGCGAACAAATTGTCAAATTTTTGACATTTTTTTATAGCAGCTCTTGAGAGAACATTTCATTCGATACCAAACACGACATATTTCTGACAACTTTTTGCAAAACACGAAAGACGATCGAGTTGTAAAATTTTTGACATTTCTTTGTGGCAGCTCTTAAGAAAATATTTCATTTGATACCAAACACGACATATTTCTGTCTCTTTACAAAAAACAAAAGACGATCGTGTTGTTGTCGGTGTAACATAATTTTTTTATTTATTTGGGTAAAGAATAAAAATTAAAGAATTATTATTAATTAAAATACTGTCCGATCCAGTATGCCGCAATTCTTCAACACCAATGCTGAGTATCCACTCCAACTCGCTGTTACTGTCTTCGTATACTCTAGCTTCCCAATACTCGTCAACACTACAGGGTATTCACTTCAACAACTATCCCAGTATACCAGTTACTTACAGACTGGCCTTTACCGTCCTCGTATAGTATAGCTGCCCATTACTCGTCAACACTACTAAATATTTACTTTCACAGCTATCCCAGTATTTTAGTAACTTTTAGACTCGCCGTTACTGTCCTCATTTACTATAGCTTCCCAATACTCGTCAACACTACCGAGTATTCACATATACAGCTATCCTAGTATACCAGTAACTTGCCGAGTACTCCACTCGACACTATACTGCATACGGTTACCACAATACTGCTATTCTACTAAACTTACTGACTTGCAGAACTCCACAGCGTCTGTATATTCAACCCCCCGATCACTAATGGAACAGTCTGTCCGTCTTTATTAATGGAACTCAACTCGTCAATTCAATTCAGCTGACTATGTATGTAACTAAGTAACTAACTCTCGGGTATAGTTGCGTTTCTTTTATATAGCTGCCATTACCTTCATTACCTTCACTTTAAAATTTTGGTGGACGAAGCATGTGTTTTTATTGCTCTTTATTGAAAGTCATTTTATAGTGGTTTATTTAAAAGTTATTATAATCTAACTTATATCATAAAGTGCAATTTGTTTTAAATTTTGCTGTGGTTATAGTGATTTTCTTCGACAATCTCACAGTTCGGAGTTATTTGATGAAATCTAGTTTAAAAGTACAAATTTTAAAAATCATCTGCTTCGTGCGAACATTGCAAATTTTTGCAAGTTTAAAATCAATTAAAAGTGTCAACGACCTCCAAGATGTTGCAGGTTTGTAAATGCTGTTCGACTACGATAGAAGATCGTCATCTACTCCAATGCTGCGTTTGTAAAAAATATTTTAATAGTACCTGTGTCGGTATAAGTTCTTCGGAGCTGAGAAATATATTCAGTAAATATGGCGTTAATTGGACTTGTAAGACATGTGGAAAGATGGGAAATGATATAATATCACTCAAGTCAGTTATCGTGAGCCTGAGAGACGAATTAAATGAATTAAAGGAATCACTTTGTAAGCAAGTTACACCATCTCGTGATCCTCCAAACTTTGAGGAGATCCTATCAGAAATTAACGACCGTAAAAAGCGTGAAAATAATGTCATACTTTTTGGTGTACAAGAATCAAATATTAACAAAGATATGACAGCTGCAAAAGAAGTGATTAAATTTCTCGATAAAGATATTTCTACAATTGGCATAAAAACTTTACGACTGGGAAAACAAAATTCTGATAATATACGACCTTTAAAAATTGTCTTACATTCGAAAACAGATGTTCAAACATTGATAAAAGATGCATGTAAACTCAAATCGAGTGACAATTTTAAATCACTGTATTTAACAACAGATAAGACAAAACGTAAACTCATTTATCTAAAACAAATCAAAAGTGATCTTAAAAGTAGAATGGAGAGTGGCGAGACCAATATTAAAATCAAATTTATAAATGGTATTCCAACAATTGCTAAATTCAATAATTTAAACTAGTTACGCCCAACAGTAATTTATGTGTGTTGTCTGAGTTGTGTATGTACTACCAAAATGTCTGGGGACTGATTTCAAAGACTGACGAGTTTTTCAGAGAAGTTTGTGTTTGTGAATTTGATATTATGTGTATAATGGAGACATGGCTGTCTGATGGTGTGAGTAGTGCAGAGTTGTTCCCGCCCTGATATTCCATGTTACATTTTGATATTTGACATACCGTTTTTAACTTTTTTTCACAAACTCACTTGAACTGCATTCTGCAACTATATACTTGTCTAATTAATGGTGTCAGTGACTTTAATTTTATGTGTATTAGCTGCAAACAATGAGTAAGTGCTCCAAATGCAAATCCAGGAGGGCTGATAATCTAATTGGCTGTAATGGTACTTGCGGCCAATGGTTCCATCCATTATGCGCCAGTTTCTATGATGAGGAAGGAAGAATTTTATCTGCGTCCAAGACCATTTTATTTTTGTGTACTGAGTGCCGTACAAATTGCTCGATCGTAGATAAATCCAAAGAATCCGATTTACTGTCCATAATAAAAGAGGTTAATAGTAAAATTGCTAACCTTGAGAAAGTTATTTTACCTAATATTCTTTCCTGCATAAAAGAAAATTTGTCTGAAATGATTTCGACCAGCGTAGCATCTTTAAAACATGATGTGACCTCGGTCATTGATGCTAAAATCAAGAATTATTCATTATCTTGTGCACCTTCTGCTACCGAAACCTTATCCACCGCAGCATCTTACTCTAATACGTTACGCACCTCTGTTTGTGACCCTCCAGTCATTTTACGGCCCAAAGACACCGCTCAGTCATCTTCTATTACTAAATCTGATTTGTTGAAGACAGCAAATCCTGTGACGGAAAATATTCAGGTCAACTCTGTGCGTAATGCGAGTAAGGGCGGTTTAATCATCAGAACTGATCAATCCAATAAGCTGCAAGACCTTATTATGAGCAATATGTCCGAAAAATATACCGTAAAAAAATTACCAACCTTAAATCCTAGAGTCCGTATAGTTGGCATGTCGGAGTTGTTCAGTAAGGAAACTATTCTTGAAAATCTTCTCCATCAAAATAATTCATGTTTCGACTCCAACTATAAATGTGAAATACTTAGTGTATCCGCAACAAAACGTAATAAAAACATCTTTCAAGCACTTGTCCAGGTCGATTCAACAACTTATCATCGCATGCTGAAATATGAAAAACTTTTCATCGGTTTTGACCTATGCCCTGTGTATGGTGCGATTGACTTACGAATATGTTTCAAATGTTGTGGTTTCCATCATATAGTGGCTCATTGCACAAAGTCTGAACACAGCTGTGCCAAGTGTGCTGGAAGTCACAAGGTTGATGATTGCTAAGCCGCTGAACTCAAGTGTATTAACTGCATTAAACACAATGAACTCCATAAAACTAATGTAAATACTTCTCATGACGTGTGGAATAAAAACTGTCATGTTTACTGTGAAACATTGAAGCGCTTTAAATTAAATATCGTTGGTACTCAATAGCAATCACTGCACAAACCTAATACATCATTACCTCAACAACTCACTTGCTACTATCAAAATGTTCAAGGCCTCAATTCCAAACTTGCTCTACTTCAATCCCTAGATGGTTCTATTGATTATGATATTGTAGCATTCACTGAGACATGGCTCACTTCTAGTGTTGAAGATGCCGAACTTTGTCCCAACACGTTTTCAGCAAACCGCAATGACCGTGATCTTGAGGCGTGTCGACTATCCAGTGGAGGCGGGGTCTTGCTGCTCGTCAACAATTCACTTGCTTCGTCCGTTGTGGATTTAAATCCATTCAATGCTGTACTCCCGTGTAATGTGGACATAGTGTGCGCCAAGATTACCAGTAACTGTAAAAACCTGTACGTCTTCGTGGTGTATGTGCCCCCATCCCTCAATGCTTCAGTGTACAATTCTTTATGCGATTTTTTTGAAAGTCTGCCATTTTTGCAAAACAATGGGTTCATTATTACTGGTGATTTTAACATACCTTAACTCAACAGTAACCTAAAGTCCTCTAAAGTAAATAAACTGAATGCTTTGTTAAATTATTTAGATGCAAAACAATATAATAACATTGTAAATATTAATAATATAATACTTGATGTTATAATTAGTAACCCTAGCAGCAATTATATTGTCACTCATTCAAACGACGTTTTATTTAATGTTGAATATTGCCACCATCCAGCTCTTAACGTAACAATTAACTTTCAGACAATGAAGAATACGTCATGTTTTAAATCTGTTACTAATTATAATTTCAAAAAGGCAAACTATGTAAAACTTTATAAACTTATTGAAGAATTTGACTGGAATTGTTTACAACAATTTACTGATGTCAATCTCGCTTGCGAATTTTTTTATCGTACTCTTTTTTCTTTTTTTGATATTTGTGTTCCTCTTAAGTCAAATTCTTTAACAAGTTACCCTCCTTGGTTCAACAAACGCATTATTAAATTACTTAAGAAAAAAGATCGTTTACGGAAGTTATTGGTAAAATTTCCCCATAATCAGGCCTATCTAAGGGACTTTCACAAGTTGCGTTCAGATATTAAAATTTTAATCAGAAGTTCCTATACTGAATATGTAAAATCTTGCGACACTTCCATCAAAACTGATCCTAAAAATTTTGGAATTTTGTAAACTCTAAAAAGAAAATATCATCTACTCCTACTTCTATGACATACAATGATACCGTAGCTTCAACACCTAGAGACATTTCCAATACTTTTGCCTCTTTCTTTAATTCTGTTTACACCCCCTCACCTGGACTTCAATCCACTAGTTCCATCCCTCCCCTGCACGAACATGTTTCCCTCAACAATGTTTCCTCTGACGACATTAAACGACATATCAAAACACTCAAACCTACATTGTCATGTGGTCCTGACCTCATTCCAAGTTTGTTGATTAGGGATTGTGCTGAACCTCTTTCAATTGCCTTACATCACATTTTTAATCTTAGCATTAAAACTTGTATTTTCCCCAGTCTTTGGAAGGTCACACGCATCACACCCATTTTAAAATCCGGAGATTCATCATTTATTAACAATTATCATCCTATTGCCATGCTGTCAAACTTTAGTAAAGTTTTTGAAAAAATTATATACGCTGGCATTTTTCACAAAATAAAACATCACATATCAGTTTGTCAGCATGGTTTTATGGAAAAAAGATCTACGGCAACAAACCTTACTTACTTCAGCCATGTTGTTTCTTCAGTTCTAGATAGGAAAGGTCAAGTTGACTGCGTCTATACCGATTTCGCAAAAGCTTTTGATAGAATTGATCACAATGTTCTGATTAGCAAACTTGAGTCCTTTTCTCTCTCTATTCCCTTATGCTCACTCTTTACTTCCTATCTTCATCAACGGCATATATACGTTCACTTCAAAGGACATAACTCATTCTCTTTTGTCCCTACATCCGGAGTACCCCAGGGCTCTAATTTAGGCCCTTTACTGTTTTTAATTTTTATTAATGATGTAAGTAATATATTGCAGTGTGAAAAACTATTATTTGCCGACGATCTCAAAATCTTCCATCCCATTTCTACTGCACAGGACTGTAACCTTCTTCACAATGACCTAAACTTACTTTCTGACTGGTGCAAAACCAATAATTTAAATCTTAATCTAAATAATTGCACGGTTGTTTCATTTTCACGTAAACTTTTGCCATTAACATTTAATTACACTATTCACGATGTTTCTTTATCACGATCTTTTAAAGTCAAAGATCTCGGTGTAATAATTAATTCCAAATTTACTTTCACATATCATATACAGGACACTTATAATGGGGCTATGAGAATTCTAGGATTTGTCATTAGAAATACCCGCAACTTTCACGATTTAACAGCTATACGTCCCCTTTATTATTCACTGGTACGGACCAAATTAGAGTACTGCAACATTATTTGGAACCTCATTTATGAGGTAAATCAGGACCTCATTGAGTCAGTTCAAAAACAATTCCTTAAGTTCATGTACTTTAAATATTATCACTTTTACCCTGATTACTCTGTATCGTACAATGAACTTCTCTCTATGTTCAACTTAAAAAGCCTTTTTGAACGTAGGGAAAATGGCCTAGTTTTGCACTTATCAAAATTGATCAATGGCTGTATTGATGATTCCCTTTCTCTCTCCTGTCTTCATTTCCATGCTCCCTGTTCTCGAACTAGAAATGCCTTCACCTTTTATTTACCTGCAGCTAGAACTAATTGCCTTATGATGTCACCTATTTATAGAATGTGCCATGTTTACATGATTAAGTTTTCAAAAGTGAACATTATCCAATTAGAGTTTAAAAATTTCTCAAATGCTACCAGTAAATTTTATTAGTCATTTGTTAGATTTCTTGTTTTTACTACCCTTTATTTGGGCTTAGCCTGTTGGGTGGTTGTATCTAAATAAATAAATAAATAAATAAATAAATAAATAAATAAATAAATAAATAAATAAATAAATATACCGATGTGACCGCCGTTTGGAACGTTTAGGCGTGAATAAAGGGGAGAGTTCTTATTACATGCAAAAACAATATTCAAACAGTACAAGTTGATTTGTCTTTAATCTTGATAAACTTCCATTATATCGATATGGTTGGTTGTAAAATTAATATCGCAGGTTCAAAGTTGTATATTTTTGTAATTTACATCCCACCAAATACTCCATTGCTTGATTTCTTTGAAGCATTAAGTTTATTTGATGAAGTATATGATAGTTCAGTTTTATTTATAGGCGATTTCAATATACCAGCTTTTATCAATAATGATTTATCTTGTAACAAATCCAGTGCACTTAAAATCTTTTTAGAATTACAAGGCTATGTACAATTTAATAACATTCTAAACAGTAATTATAGGTTATTAGATTTATTGTTTGGAAATACTGAATGTCAAGTTAGCAATTCAGAGAATAGTTTGGTAAAAGTAGATAATTATCAACCAATTCTGCATATTAATACTAAAATTAACATAACAAAGCTTAATAATCTTAATTTTCCCAGAAATAAGAATATAAAAGTATATAATTTTAAAGACTTATATAAGAGTATGTATGACACAGATTAGTCTGCATTGTTATCTTTGGATTGCACTGAAAAAATACGTGCCTCTTTTTATAATATTCTTGAAATTCATTTCGATGCCTTTGTACCAACATTTAATGTAAAACATAAAAGTAGTAGATCTTATCCGTGTTGGTTTACAAAGGATATAAAATCAAATATAAGAAAAAAAATAAACGCATATAAGAAATTTAAAAAGTACAACCGTCCATGTGATTTGGATGATTTCAAGAACTTACGTAACATTATTAAAAATCAATTTGAAAGTGCACATAAGTCATATTTAACTAATATAGAAAGTAAAATAAAAAATGACTCTAAGCAATTCTGGTCATATATACAATCTAAGAAAAATATATCACGTATTCCGAGCTCTATGCAATTGGATGATAATGAGTACAATGAACCTTTAAGTATTGTCAATGCTTTTGCTTAGTACTTCAATAGTGTTCATATACAGTCCACACAAGGTAATAACGTAAAATATGAAACAGATTTTACACACTATCTCCCTTCCATTGAAATACAAGAAATAAATAAAAATGACGTATTGTATGCTGTGAGAAGGTTATCAAACAGAACAATTGCTGGAATAGATCAAGTGCCTAGTTTCATAATTAAAGTTTGTTATCCCATACTTGCAGTACCTCTGGTACATCTGTTTAATTGTATTTTAAAAACTGGTGTTTTTCCAGAATTATGGAAAATTTCTCGTATATGTCCCATATATAAATCTGACGATATTTCAAATATAAAAAATTATAGACCTGTGTCTGTATTATGCAATTTTTCTAAAATATTTGAATCCATTATTTATAATAAATTAAGCTTCAAGCTTAAATCATTTATATCTCCGTAGCAACACGGATTTGTCGAGAAAAAATCTACAATAACAAATTTGGCAACAATATCACATTATATTTCCTCTGTAGTTGATAAAGGAGGCCAAGTAGATGTAATATACACTGACTTACAAAAAGCCTTTGATCAAATAGATCATGGAATATTATTGCAAAAACTTAACAACTTAGGCTTAAATTTTAATTTAATGCGTATGTTTCAGTCATACCTTACAAATAGAAAACAATTTGTTAAATATAATGGTTTTCAGTCAAATTACTTCGTCCCTACATTCTCAGTACCGCAAGGATCGGTACTAGGACCATTCTTATTTATAATATTTATCAACGATCTCAGCTCACTAATAAGTAATTGTAATCATTTATTTTACGCTGACGACTTAAAAATTTATAGTTCTATTTCTGATATTACTGATTGCTATGAGCTATGAGTCAACTGAAGAAAATTTAGGAATGGTGTAGTTCACACAATTTAAAACTTAATGCAAATAAATGTAAAATCATGTCATATTGTAAAACGAGGAATCCTATATTTTTCAATTATCACCTTTATAACTACGTACTTGAAAGATCACCGTACTTTAAGGATTTAGAGAATATTTTTGACCCTGAAATGACCTTTGTAAACCATATTACTGATTTAGTTAAATCAGTTTCAAAAACACTTGGGTTTATTTATCGAAATTGCAGGCTATTTTATGATGTGGAAACCTTGATCATACTTTTTAATAGTTACGTTCGCTCTAAATTAGAGTACGGATCAATAATATGGTTTCCTATTTATGATCGATATAATGTTAAAATAGAGAATGTACAGAGACGTTTTTTGAAATATTTGATGTACAAGTGTGAGCTAGTCTATCCACAACGAGGTTGTGATTATCTTATGTTATTAGATCGTTTTGATTTTACGTCAATCGAAACAAGACGAACCTGTCATTTTATCATGTTTCTAGTAAAAATGTTGCAAAATAAAATTGATTGTCCTGCATTGTTAGAAAATATTAACATTCCTGTACCACGGTTTGCATCAAGACAACAATTATATTTTGAATGTCCTAGAGCCAGAACAAATATGCAAACCAGGTCGCCAATTTATAATATGTGTAGCAATACAAATTTAATTGTAAATGATATAGATGTCTTTACTGCGTCTCTGATTTCTATAAGGAATGTAATTAAAAATGCATTGTAAGTAAATATTTATTTTTGTGGGCATTAGTTATTCTTTCATGTTACAATTTAGTATGTTCCATCAAAATAATTTTTTTGTAGTGTAATTATGTGTCATATTTTGTCCTTTATATGGTGTATACTGTTGGGCAAATAAAGTTATTATTATTATTATTATTATTATTATTATTATTATCATTATTATTATTATTATTATTATTATTATTATTATTATTATTATTATTATTATTATTATTATTATTATCATTATTATTGTTATTATTATTATTATTATTATTATTATTATTATTATTATTATTATTATTATTACCTTCTAGAAAGATATAGTATATTCGAACTCATAACAACAATGAACTCAAGAAGTTCAAGCAACCGGAAGTATTTAAATATGTCGCGACTCGTTTGTTTACGTCGCCCGCTACTCGCGTGATTACGTCATCGCTATACGTAGACTCTTGTTCAGCTCAGCGGTGGTGCTTACACGTTACAATATTTTTTTTCTAATACTTTCTTTTAATAATTGTCCCCAAATTAGTTCAATTGGATTTAGTACACAGTGATACGGTGATAATCTTAATACTGTATCCGCAAATTTTCAGCCATTGAAACGCATTATACAGAATGAGTTTTTGAAATGACCGTCTTCGATATCTCCCTTGTCATTAGAGTACAGTACAGTATAAATTTATTAACAGAATTTATTCTATCACTGAAGGAGCATAACGTAAAATAATTTTCACATGCATTACGGCTCGGCGAGAATTGTTTGTCTTTTTTGAAATGGAACACCCTATCTATTTTTACACATTTTAAATTGTATTTTATTCGCCTATACGGATATATGAATTTTATTTTACTTTTCTTCGGCGTTGCCCAATTATTCCGTTTTTTCTCTAAAAAAGACCTAATACACGTATTGCTTTATAAAGGCGTACTAAAGTTATTTTAATAGTAAATATGAAGAAATTTCTTTCTGTACAACTATAACTATACTCTATTTTCTCATATGTTTTTTTTTTAAATATAACTATACAGGCTGTTCAATAAAGCGAATCAAATTTACTCAATTTCAAATGACTATAACTCGTCACTTTCAAAAGGAACACCTTATATTTTATTATTTAGTTGTGTTTCTTTTTGGGTTATCTTTATGTTATTAAGGGTATCCTATGCCTAAAATCAATAATTTCAGAGGTTTACACCATTTTTGTCTGAATTTATTTAAATTCAATCTAATATGCTATGAAAATTGTGTTTTCAGGAAGAAACTATTGCAATAATAGCAGTTTGTATTAGCAAAAAAAACTGCTTATTATTAATATTAGTGCGATTAAGTAATAATAATTTATTCATATGATTTTTTCGAACGAAGCACTAATAATACCTAATCCCATTCAACCATCCTTGCTCATTTCCCGCATGAAATAAAATTAGTCATGCTCCCTATGAAACTGGAATATTTTCAACACAATCCTCAGTCCCATCTGTCTAGCTTTTAGATACAGTGTCATGTGTGTCATACCGCGTTTCGACCATATATATATTTGAGCGTCTCTCTTCAGGAAATTTTTAAAATTCTATCAGATAATGATGGCTCCATTCGTCTACTTTGCATCAAAATATTAAGTTTGTAATTTTTTTGATATTAAAATTAATATATTCATGAACATTGCGAAGCGTACTAACTGAACACATAATATCATATTAATCTTTTAATTTCTGATGTTATAATCTAAGCGAGGGCAATATATTTTCACTGTAAAGCGAATATATTTTCTGACGGGTGACATCATTTTCAATTTCATTTAAAATTCGCGATTTACCAGCATCATCATACACTTTCTCTAATTATCCTTCTAACTGTAGCACAGGGCATTTGAGTCATTTCCGTAGATTCTGATATTGGCCCGGAGCTATTTGTTTTGCATCGTCCGATAAATATAAATAAATAATATTTGTTTCGTGATCGTGATATTTTCTTCAAAATTTGCGTTCTCAGTTTGCAACATTTTTAATGTTCACTGCGACAATGATGTTGAACTAATGAATTTAAAATGTCGTTCTAGAGAATAACTAAAATGGTATTTATAAAATTATCCTACTTAATAGTTTTTTGAGAAACAACTGTAATGAAATGATAGCGTTATTAAAATTAGCCGAAATTCAATCTGGACAAAAAAATTGCGAAAGTAACTATAATCCGCTACTGAATCTCAAGTAAACTTAATACCTACTGAGTAGAATCAACCTCCCCCATTAGCGAGTCAAGTCAATCGCCAAATAATGTTAACATAATATACTATTTTGCGCGGGTCGTTTATATTTGGCACCAAAATATGTAATAATTTTGCTGTTATAAAAAAACTTTTTTGTTATTATACTTATAGAATTATCCACCTTTTTCAAATGGTACCTTAATTTTACCCAACTATCATAAGCTACTAATACTTCATAATGAATGTTATTTATAATTTTATGCTAATACTTGGAATATTATATAGCTTTTGAGAAATATTCGTTTTCCGGGAATGGACTGTGTCATATTTTGAGTCAGAGCTCAACGTTTCGCCCGCAGTCATATGGGGCATCTTCAGGAGCAAGAGGGGGATAGTACTGTCTTGAACACGGTTACCCGACGTGTCAACCACGCTAGAGGCCGAGTTTAAGCAACAAGGAGGGAGACTCAGTTTACAAGGTTACCCGACGTGTAAACCACGCTAGAGGCCAAATAAACCAAGTGACGAAAGAAGGCCGAGGAGACAGTTATATACTAATCTAAAGATACGGTAGATGAGCAGAGCTAATGAGGACCAATGGGAATCGAGTTCGTAATGGTAGATTGGGCGTGTCGTGTTCCGAGAATCACCGGTTTCCACATGTGGCTCAAGAAATAGCCATCATCCCGATTGATGTTATTCGGATGTTTCCATATTTCTAAAGTTTCCCTGTATTTACGTCTGTAAAACTCAGGGACAGGAGCTAAAATGCGGGAATTTTCAAATAAGATGTTATGTCCTGTATTGTGTTGGTGTTCTGCGACCGCAGATGTTAATACCATACCATTACGCAGACAGCGTTTGTGTTCTGACAATCTAGTGTGAACACTTCTTCCTGTTTCACCTATGTATACTGTGCCGCAAGAACAAGGAATACTATAAACACCGGGTGACGACAAGGGTTCGCGTTTATCTTTAGTTTGGGGGAGTATTTCTGAGATCTTTTGTGGAGGTTTAAAAAAGACCTTAATATTGTTTTTATTGAGAATTCTACCTATTTTGTCCGAGAAACCTTTAATGTAAGGGATAGATGCAAATGTTTCGAACGAGGTATCCACAGGTTTTTTGGGTAAAGGGTTTAATTGTCTATGAATTACATTGTTGATTAATTTTACGTCATAGTTGTTCTGGATTAAACTATGTCTGATGTGATCAAGCTCCTGCTGTAGGAAATCAGGTTCAGAGATTTTGATGGCACGGTGTACGAGAGCGTTGACAACCGAGAGTTTCTGCGAGGGATGGTGGTGAGAATTAAAATTGAGATACCTATCAGTGTGGGTGGGTTTTCTATAAACAGCGTGCCCTAACTGTCCGTTGGGTTTACGATTAACCAGAACATCAAGGAAGGGGAGAGTTCTGTTATTTTCTACCTCCATGGTGAATTGAATGTCCGGGTGTATGCTGTTTAAGTGTTCGTGGACACGTTTGTCATTTGGCCACATGGTCCGGAAAAACTCACTTTGTTCCACGAACACTTAAACAGCATACACCCGGACATTCAATTCACCATGGAGGTAGAAAATAACAGAACTCTCCCCTTCCTTGATGTTCTGGTTAATCGTAAACCCAACGGACAGTTAGGGCACGCTGTTTATAGAAAACCCACCCACACTGATAGGTATCTCAATTTTAATTCTCACCACCATCCCTCGCAGAAACTCTCGGTTGTCAACGCTCTCGTACACCGTGCCATCAAAATCTCTGAACCTGATTTCCTACAGCAGGAGCTTGATCACATCAGACATAGTTTAATCCAGAACAACTATGACGTAAAATTAATCAACAATGTAATTCATAGACAATTAAACCCTTTACCCAAAAAACCTGTGGATACCTCGTTCGAAACATTTGCATCTATCCCTTACATTAAAGGTTTCTCGGACAAAATAGGTAGAATTATCAATAAAAACAATATTAAGGTCTTTTTTAAACCTCCACAAAAGATCTCAGAAATACTCCCCCAAACTAAAGATAAACGCGAACCCTTGTCGTCACCCGGTGTTTATAGTATTCCTTGTTCTTGCGGCACAGTATACATAGGTGAAACAGGAAGAAGTGTTCACACTAGATTGTCAGAACACAAACGCTGTCTGCGTAATGGTATGGTATTAACATCTGCGGTCGCAGAACACCAACACAATACAGGACATAACATCTTATTTGAAAATTCCCGCATTTTAGCTCCTGTCCCTGAGTTTTACAGACGTAAATACAGGGAAACTTTAGAAATATGGAAACATCCGAATAACATCAATCGGGATGATGGCTATTTCTTGAGCCACATGTGGAAACCGGTGATTCTCGGAACACGACACGCCCAATCTACCATTACGAACTCGATTCCCATTGGTCCTCATTAGCTCTGCTCATCTACCGTATCTTTAGATTAGTATATAACTATCTCCTCGGCCTTCTTTCGTCACTTGGTTTATTTGGCCTCTAGCGTGGTTTACACGTCGGGCAACCTTGTAAACTGAGTCTCCCTCCTTGTTGCTTAAACTCGGCCTCTAGCGTGGTTGACACGTCGGGTAACCGTGTTCAAGACAGTACTATCCCCCTCTTGCTCCTGAAGATGCCCCATATGACTGCGGGCGAAACGTTGAGCTCTGACTCAAAATATGACACAGTCCATTCCCGGAAAACGAATATTTCTCATGACTCAGACTGTGGAAGCCTACGCAATTATATAGCTTTTGTTTTAATTCTCTTCCGAATTTCTTTTTATATAGTACTAGTATAACAAGTTCAGGAATGGAACCAGAATGAATCAGGGCCGCCAGGAGCAAACGCGGGCATCGGTCTTATATTCTGATTGACGTCCTAAAAAAGCTGTCTACGTTCTAAGATATAACGTATAAATATAACAAAATGTTTCTGAAATCTTTTATTCTCCAAATTTTATTAATAAATGAGGTCTAATCTAGTTGTCACTGAACATAAATACATTATAGTTGTTTTATAATACAGCATGTTAAAATTGCCAGAAAAAGTTTTCAGAGATGTTATACAAACTTGAAATATGTAAATCATCTATAGGTTAGTTAGAGAAATAGCGAAAACGTAAAGTTGTTAACGTTTTTGGGGATCAAAATATTAGACAAACGACTATTTACCGAACTATACGGGAATGTGAAAAAGATGTAGTATGTATTAATATAGTAAAAAGGGGGCGACCCGAAGTTATGCCTCCAAATCGAATCGACTCATTTAAAGTGCTCAAGACAAAGGTAGAATGTCATCGAGCAAATTAACTTGACGATTTAGAATTTTAAAGATGATTGTTAGCAGAACTTTGGTCAGGAATGATTTAAAATTTCGAAAAAGAACTAATGTAAAAAAATATGACAGCGACCCAGCTGTAGCGAATCTCTAAACGCAGCAGAGTACTGATATGTATTAAAGAGCCAATATTTTATAGAAAAGTTTAATCCACCAAATGTTTCTCAGGCGCAACTGATTGAAGACTTTTGAGCATTTCTTAGGAGAAAAGTATGTAATAATGTCTATGAACAACAGTTACAGACAAGAATATTTCCGACGGTAATATGATTTAAAATCGTCCAGAGGTAAATAAGACAAATTATTAAAAAAACTGCGTCGCAATCAAAATAATGGTCCACTAGTTGTGTTATAAAACTAGACTTCTTATCCCCGTAGTTTATAGGAGCTACTCTTTACGTGAATGTTTCAATAAAAATTTGTTTCTATTTTATATACGTTAGTGTAAATCTAAAGATTTATAGCCCTCTCCTTCCTTCATAATAAATCAATAATCAGAATTCCTGACTTAAAATACCGTTGAAGCATAATTGCTTAGCATCAAAAAGTTTCTTTGACATACACTTGTCCAAGTTATCGTGATCATCATTAGGATCTCCCTAACGGTAAGATATACAAAGTCGGTAAAATTGGGCAAAAATTAACTCATCAGGAGACCATTTTAGTGGTGTGTCGTTATTTGAGAAGATGCATAGGTCATTAGATATAGACGAAATTGTAAATTTTGCAGTTTTTATTTTTGTGAATAACTTCCAAACGTGAAATAGCACTACATTTCGGTTTGCGCACACAGCGAAAATACAAAAATTATTAAATATATAGGTTAAAAACCATTCTGGCTGCAATAAATCAATTGATCAATTTAATTAAGGAAAATATTTTGGTTATTTTATTGATATTTTTTTTTTATTTAGTTCTAAAAATTTGATGCGCATTTTCAATAGTTTGAATATTTTTATATTGACGTCGTAATAGGTAATGACTTAATTCAAAGGATATTTGAAACATATTTTATCGCTAAGTATGTTAAATTTTTTAATGATAATGAAGAAAATAACATAACAATAAACAACTGATATTAACTAACTGATTTCATTTGTTAGTATGACATTCCAACACCTCATATTTTTTTTTCTCTTGCGAAATACCGGTTGAAAAACCCATCGCCAAATAATGTTAATAAAACTATACCATGAATTGTAAGTGACAGTTTTTAGGTCGAGAATGTAGTTTGCTAATCGAGACCTTACGTGCGTCGGTTTCCTAAATATTCGCGCAGATCATTTCTATTTGGCACGATCTATAGGCATGAACATGAGTACCATTTGAAAAACAGGAATATCTTCATAACTGCGATAGCTCAAAATTTGTTTATTATAGCAATAATTACCACCAAATGAGTATAATATAGCATTATAAAATACCGGAATTGTTATATAAGGTGCTAGGCGTAAGCCTAGAATACCATTAAAAAACAGGAAGATCTCTATAACGAAAGTAGCTCAAAATTTATTTAATACAGCAATAATTAGTATTAAATGAGCATAAAGTTATAGTATTATGAAATACCGGAAATTGCTGCACACGGTACTAGCCGTGAACTTGGAGTACCATTTAAACAAAAGCAAATAACACAGAAATGAGACGAACATTTGTTTAATATAGCAATAATTAGCACTAAATGAGCATAAAATTATAGTATTACGAAATACCAGAAATTGTTGCACACGGTACTAGGCGCGTTTTGGAGTACCAGTTAAACAAAAACAAATAACACAAAAAAGAGACAAACTAATAATTTATTTAATACAGCAACAATGAGCACTAAATGAGTATAAAATTATAGTATTATGAAATACTGGAAATTGATGCACACGGTACTAGGCGTAAACTTGGAGTACCATTTAAATATGATATGAGATATGAGTAAGTGAAGAGAGATAAACGCGTTATTGTGTTCCGTCATATTTTTGCAAATAGTGCTAGAAATTATATTAAAAACAAATAAATTTCTATAATAGAGTTCATATTTTTTCATTGTTGAATTTTCAGGATTTTTTTTTTGTGAGTACGGTTTCTTGCGCGCTCTAATTTCGATAAAATAATATTCATTTTGACTTAAGATAAATCAAAATTTTATTTGGAGTAATCAAACATACCTATGCGTGTTTCATACGTCATCAACCTTGGATCCTCAACAACTGTCAAAATGTCCGACGTTTGTTCCAACTTCAGTAAGAAATTTGATTAAGTCATCGATTGTCTGTACCAGCTGCTCCATTGCTTACCATATTCCTTGTGTTCAAATAGCACTAAATGACACACGCATACTACGTTCCAAGGCTAATATCAATTGGTTCTGCGACTCGTGCAAATCAAAAGCGGAGTTTAATTCAGCAGCAACAACTCGGCTGGAGCATCTTATTCTGTTGCTTGAAGCCGAAGTTAGAGACACAAAATCCGAGTTAAAAACCTTTAAAAAATCCGAATTTGAACAGTACGTTGAATTTGGAGATATCATTTCGGAAATTAATGATAGAAAGTCAAGAGAAACTAGTATTATTATACATAACTTACCTGAAAAACAACAACATGCCTCTGAGGAAGGTCGCCAATATCGGCTTATCTGTGAGGCACGTACAGTAGACGAGATTATTTCTACGGTTTCATCAGCTCTCATTCCAACAAGTGAACTAAAATTATACCGTTTAGGAAAAATTTATGCTACTAATTCTAAGCCGAGGCCCATAAAATAATAATGAAAAGCTGGTCGGATGCTTTACACCATCTGAAAAATAAAAATAAATTATGAAATAGTATCAAATTTAGGAACGTGCAAATAGCAAATGATAAATACGCTAAACAAAGAGCTTACCTGACTACATTACATAGTTAACTTTCCAAACGGATGAACAATGGTGAAAATAATCTCACTATAAAAAATGTTAATGATATTCCCCGGATTGCCGCAAAAAAAAACAACTGAATCATAATAGTGCGTCTTGAACTCTATCACTGTACTTTTAAAATGTTCGTGGGCTTTATTCTACATTAACTGAATTTTATTTAAACATATTGACTGTGAACTATGATGTTATTCTCCTCACCGAAACGTGGTTAACTGAAAACATTTCAAGCAACGAGCTGATGGAGGAGGAGTACTGATAGCTGTCAGAGACATTTACGGCGCACAAAAACAAGAAATAAATATTAATTGTATAAATATTGATGTAGTTTGTGCCAAAATTCATTCAAATATTGTAAATCAGTCAATCTATATTTTTGCCTTCTACATTCCCCCTTTTACTACTATTCAAAAATACATGGATTTTTATAATTACTTGAGATCATTACCATACATTTATAATTCTAAACTTTTAATCATTGGTGATTTAAATTTAAAAAACTTGAACATATTTTATACAACCAAAATGTCTGATAACTATGTTAATAACTTTTTAAATTTTATAGATCTTCTAAACACTACACAATACAATAAAATATGTAACGTATACAATAATATTCTTGATGTTAATATGTCAAATCTACTCTGTACTGTTAATAAAAGTATTTTTAGTATTATCTTTCCTGAAGGTAAACATCATCCCCCACTATTTATTGAATGTAAGGTTTCTGATGCATTGTACTCAAAACTAGAAACTAAATCAAATATTATATATAATTGTAAAAAAGTTGTTGTGGTTTGTTATGTCAATTACTTAACGATACTGACTGGCACATATTAGAATCCTTTACGGATATATACTCTGCAGTTAAGAAATTTTATAATGTTTTATATGCGATATTAGATAGATACATTCCAAAAGTTGAAATTTGTAACTCAAATTATCCCAGCTGGTACATTTCTGAAATTAAACAGGTATTTAAACTTAAGGACCACTATAGAAAGCTGTATCGTAATTAAATCTACTTATCATTTGCATTCATATAAAACGTCTTGGTTCACGGTAAAATTCTAATTAAAAAAGCTTATTAAATTTACTTAAAATCTGTTCAAAGTAGTATTGTTAATGATCCAAGAAATTTTGGGACTTCATAAATAAGATAAAAGATTCAACAAAAATACCTTCTTCAATAAAAAGTAATAACAATTTGTTTTCTACTGGTCCAGATATCGCTAATGCTTTTGCCAACTTATTTCAGTGTTTAAACCACAGATAACAGCAACACTGACTTCAATAGTTTTAATATTGATGAATTAATATGTGACTTGATTACAATTCCATACATTTCTTTTAAAAATATTTCTATTGCTATTAAAACACAAAAAATACTCGATCTGCGGGTGCGGATAATATACCCATTTTTATTATTAAAGGTTGTTCAGTTATTTATTTATCCACTGTACGTTTTATTTAATTTAAGTATGAATACAAACACTTTTCCCGACAGCTGGAAATGTTCAAAAATTACTCCGCTATTTAAAAATGGTGACAAAAGTATAATAAATAACCTACATCTTGTCTTAATTCTGTAACAAAAATTTTCGAATACGTACTGTTTCAATATATTCAATCACAGACGCGAAACTGCATAGATCAATTTTAACACGACTTTATAAGCAGGCGTTCAACATCCACCAACTTAACAAATTTTGTACAATTCGTATCCAATCAATTCGAGAATAATAAACAAGTTTATGTGGTGTATACAGACTTTAAAAACGCTTTTGATACAATCTCTCACTCTATTCTGCTTTTTGAATTAAATAACATTGGATTTAGTGGTAACTTGTGTCAATTTTTCAAATCATACCTGCAAAATAGGATCCAGTATGTTAAGTGTAACGGATATACTTCTTTATATTTTATTGCACATTCAGGTGTGCCACAGGGCTCTACTTTAGGCCCTTTACTGTTTGTAAATTATACTAAAAAATATCCAACATAGAAGATTGTAATTTACTACAGAATGGCTTAAATTCAATATTTCAGTGGTCGATTAATAATAACTTAAATTTCAATACCAATAAATGTCAAATTATGATCTTCACTAGAAAACAATAACATAATATTTGACTACTCCATCAATAATTCCTCGCTAACCGGTGTAACAATAATTATAAAAGACCTAGACCTTCTTCTTGATCCAAAATTACATTGGCCAATCATACAGATTATGTAATCAATCATTGTTATAAATTAGTAAGTTTTATATCACGTACATTGTTTAAAATGTTAGTTATTAGCAAACTTGAGTATTGTTTAATTATCTGGTATCATTTTTATCAATATTTAGCTAACGCTATTGAGGCAATTTAAAAGAAGTTTTGCAAAATTGTATTCTTCAGAATATTTGAGTACTGGCCTGAATATGACTACAATTCTTTAATAAACGGATTCAAACTAGAGTCTATCTCAAACAGGCATTTTAGAAACCAGCTAATTTTTTGTATAAAATTGTAAACAATATTGTTGATGACTATAGTTTACTAAGCCAACTAAATTTCTATATAAATAAATGGAACACCAGATGTAACAATATGTTCATATCCAATGTATCACATACTATTAACCATTCTAATTCCCCTGTAATTTCTATGTGTCGCTTATTCAATACAGTTCGCAATGATCTTTATTTTAGTTTCAGGCTTAACGAATTTAAAAATATATGAATTAATATTTTTTCTTAAATAGTTTGTAATTAATATTATGTAATTTTTAATAATATCTCACTGTTTGTACATGTACTTTGTATATTATTCTGTAATTGGGACTAATGTATTGTTAAATAATCATAATAAATAAATAAACAAAAGCAAATAAATGAGACGAACATAAAATTTAGTTTATACAGCAAAATGTAGCATATTATTAGCATTAAATTATAATAATACAATTATACCTGTATTTCTACTTCGGGACTCCAGCTTCACGGACCTTTTTAAATTCGATTCCGTTGTCTGAAGTGATAAATTTTGGTATTTCGTGGTGTGAAAAGAAATGTGTTAATTTGTTTGCAATCTCGACAGCATTTTTTGAGTTAACTCTGTATGCTTGTGCATATTTAGAGAAAGCGTCAATAATGGCAAGAAATTTTGCGTTTTCTAATGTTAATGTGTTTATGTGTAAAGTGTCTAGTGGTTTATAAAGAGTAGGGGTGATATTTAATTTTGGTTTGATAAGATTTCTTCATATTTTTTAGCTGAACATAATTCACATTTAGTTATGTAGTCTGTAATGGTTTTTAATTGATTAGGCCAGTAGTATTGTTTTTTTTTTAAATTTGTGCATGAGTCTCGATTATTTTGGTATACAGCAATTTATTTTATGTTGAGAATTACGTTTGTAGAACAGTTAGTATTTTTTTGTTTTGTAACCACTCACTAGATGTCTGTTACAGTTAGTTTTAAGGCTTTTGTTTTTGCCGCGTTTTATATAATATGGCGTATGTGATAAGACGTAGTATCGCGTGTGTGTGTGTGTAATTCTCTATAAATAAAGACTAGTTTTGGCAAACATCTTTTCTTTTCCAATATAACAAGAGGTACCCAGAAGACGAAAACTAGAAAGTGTGACTGTCAAACAGTTCGTTGATGTTAATAAAGTTGTTGTGAAGCCTTGAGAGTTCTATTGTAGGTTAAACCGGCGAAGACAAGCTGCAGGTATGGCTGATGAAGAGAAGATAACTACAATGATGAAACTCACGAAGGATAACTATTATCAATGGAAAGTAGTAGCCGAAGCTGATCTTATAGAGAAGAATTGTTGGTCTGCAATCGAACCAGGTTATGATGATGTAGAGGAAATGAACCTAGAGCAAGGTAGACTCAATAGAAAGGCAAAAGCTTATTTGTTCAAACATTTAAATACATTGAAGATTTCAGCCAATATGATCGAGCCAAAGAAATTTGGGAAGTATTAAATGAAATTCACACCAGTATTTCTTCCATTCACCTCCGCACTGTGTTGAAACAGTAGAGTGCTTATGTAAAACCAGACGACATGAGCATGACGGAGTACACTGCACAGATGCAGAACATGATAAGAAGATTGAGAGAGGGTGGTTGCAATATTACAGATAATCAGTGCGCTATGATGATGATTGCCAGTGTACCGTTGCCGAAATATGAAGGGTTCGTGCGATCCGTCGAGTACACAACGAATTTGGCCACAAGACAAGTGAAGAACAAGCGTTATTTAGAAGAATCTGGAATGATGCGAGAAGAAGAGAAAGAAAATTATGCAGCAGCATTTGCAGCTTTCAAGAAACAGCAATCAATAAAAAAGAGAATTGTGAAAATTGGAAAGCAGCAGCAGTTAACAGGAAAGGTCAATAGAGGACGCTGCAGACATAAAGCGGAAAGTGCGGATAGAAGTGATTCTCGTCGAGTAAAATGTTATGCCTGTTTGAAATGGGGCCATATTTCTCGTAACTGTCCTGAAGCTCAGGAACGTGAAATTCAGAAGAAAAAAATAAACAGAAGCTAAGCAACAGCCTGCGCCGTAACTGAAGAAAGAGCAAATGAACAGAGTGAAATAAAGTTCAAAAGTTACGTTTGTGCGGCCGGACTATTAACCAAGAAGGAAATGAATGTGTGGTACTTAGCCTCTGATGCTACTGACTTTATGACGCCCGAAAGAAGTATAATCATAAACTTTCAGTCAATAACTGGTACTGTAAAACTAGGAAAAGTTAGAGTTGTAGTGATGGGTAAAGATACAGTGTTAGTAAAATTCACAGAAAAATGTGGAGGTTACACGATGTAATTTAATGACGTTTTATATATGCCTGATCTTGAACTTAATTTAATTTCTGTTAGAAAGCTTACTAAGAAAGGTGTCAAACTAACATTTTGTGACAATTATGCTGAGGCAGTAGATAATGATGAAGTGGTGTTTGAAGCTTTTGAATCAGATAATTCATTTGTGCTTGAAACCGAATATGTTAGAAATGTTACAGGTGCAATCAGTATGACAGAAAATGTTCCAGAGAACGATTCCCCGTACGAAGCTACAGCACTACGAGCAGCGGCAACCTGACATCAAAGGTTAGGTCACCTTCATGAAAAAGCGATCCAAAAGATTCCAGTCTTGGAGAAGGAGAAGAATGTGAAGATGGAAGACAACTGTGAAACCTGCATACGAGGCAAGATGACAAAAAAAGGATTTCCAAAACAAAGTTCGAGGAAGACGAATCATCCCTTGGAGCTGATACATAGTGACATTATGGGGAAGATAGAACCAGCATCACTTGGTAGAACTCATTATCTACTCACGTTCATGGACGATTATTCCAGGTATTTAACAGTTAGATTTTTAAAGAAGAAAATTGAAGTTTTCAACTAATTTCAAAAGTACAAAGTAGAAGTAGACCACAATTTAGACCTAAAAATAAAAGCTTTGCAAAGTGATAACAGTGGCGAGTACACTAGTACAGAATTTAAGGAGTACTTAAGCCAAAGCGGATGGCAAAATCGGACACTAACTGAAATGGCTACTTGTATGCTAGTTCAAAGTGGAATGCCAAAACGATTTTGAGCAGAAGCAGTTAATACTGCGTGCTATATCAGAAATAGGTGCACAAATTCAGCTATCCGAAACAAAATCCCGCTAGAAAGGTGGAAAGGTATAGAGTTAAAGTTTGAAGAATATGACCGTATTAAAGTATTTGGTTGTAAAGCATGGATTCATGTAAATAATGGAAAATCGGAGCAAAAGTTGGAAAATGTGTTTTCGTAGGTTTTAGTGAACATGTAAAAGGCTACAGATTGTGGCATATAGATAAAAACAAGGTAATTATTAGTCACAATATCACATTTGAAGAAAACAAATTCCCATTCAAGGAAAGAAAAGAAAATGATTGTAATAACAAGAAGAAAATTAAATACAATTTTAATGAAGTTGAAATCAATGATACTGATGAAGAATATTTGTTCACAAACGACAATAATACGCTTATAGACGAAGAAATTATAAACCCAGTTTGCGATCAAACCATAATGGAGACTGATAATTCTAATGATAATTTTTTTGAAGAGCCTGAGGTAATACTTAGAAGGTCAGAAAGAATAAGGAACAGAAAGGAACAACGGGAAGTATGCCAGCATTGTGATGATTGTGTTAGTTGTAATTTTTCACAATGTATCATAGACGAACCAAATGTTAAAGAAGCTTTAAGTGGAGAAGATTCCGACAAATGGTTAGAGGCTATGGAACGAGAAATATCAAATTCCGGAAGTGGATTTCAGGAGATTTTTAGCCCTGTAGTGAAACGTAAGTCTGTACGAATTATTATGACAATAGCTTTAGAAAAGGTTTGTACTCAAGAAAATGTGAATGTGTTGTCAGCATATTTAAAGAGTGACTTTTCAGAGGAAATATACATGGAGCAACCTTTATATTTCGAAGAACATAAAAAGGACCGAAAAAAGTATGTATGTAAACTACTTAAATGGATTTATGGTCTCAAACAAGCTGGACGGAAATGGCGTTCAGTTATCGACAAAATTTTAAGGGATGTGTATATTCAAATGTAGAGAAAACCATCGTTTAAGCTATATACGTTGATGATATAGGAATCTGAGGAAATGAGGAACAAATCAATCATTTCAAATCTTACTTGGCAGAACGTTTAGAGATAAGAATGCTTGGTAACATATCTCTATGTTTATTTTTGAATGTATACAAAGCATCATCAGATACATTGATAATAAATTAATCAGAAAGTATTTATCCAGAAATTATTATCAGATTTTGGCATGACAAATGCTAACCCTAAGTTTCTACCCCATTACAAATGTAGGGGAAGCTAGTTACTGATGGTAACACAGATTTATGTGATCAAAAATTATTTAGAAAGGCCATAGGAAATTTATCGTACTTGTCTAATAATACAAGACCAGATCTAGCATTCGCTACTTGTAAGCTGAGTCAATTTTGTACATCACCAACTTAGAAGAACTGGAGAGATTTATTGCAAGTGTTAAAGTACATTAAGAAAACTGAAGAATACAGCATGTGTTATAGTAAGACATCCCAGCCTGTTAAGGTTTATGTCGATGCAGATTGCACTGTCAACTGTAGAAGCAGAATTAATAGCCATGAAAGAGTTACCATGGTTAAAGCCATTTATTAATGAAATAAACTCAGTTGAACATATGACCATCCCCTGTGTTGTAAATTGTGATAACCAAGGTGCTATATCGTTAACCAAAAACAATTGTAGTTCTGAAAGAACAAAGCATACAGATATAGATGTCCATTTTCTTAAAGAATTAGTTAAGAATGGTGACGTTGTTTTTAACTACGTACTGTCAGAAAATAATATAGCTAACATCTTTACCAAAACATTGTCAGGTTCTAAGACTAAATGTGTTGCAGATAAATTAGGATTAGTACTTATGTAAACAGTGTAATATTTATTCATAATATTTTGTACAAAATAATTCTCAACAAAAGGAAGTGTTGGTATAAAGCAATTTATTTTATGTTGAGAATTACGTTTGTAGAACAGTTAGTACTTTTTTGGTTTGTAACCAAACACCAGATGTCTGTTACAGTTAGTTTTAAGACTTTTGCTTTTCCCGCGTTTTATATAATATGGCGTATGTGATAAGACGTAGTATCGCGTGTGTATGTGTAATTCTCTATAAATAAAGACTAGTTTTGGCAAACACCGTCTTTTCTTTTCCAATATAACAAGAGATTATTCCTCGATGATTTGTTTTTCCTTCGCCATAATTCGTGATGACCTGTTGAATTTCGTCTTCTTGTTCTATATCTATTAATTTTGTATTACTTTTGTTAAATTTAATTTCTGAATTTTTGAAATATTTTTGAAGTGCATTACTGAATTGTTTTCATAAATGTAATTTTCAAAATAGATATATATATATATATATATATATATATATATATATATATATATATATAACAACATATAACATCAAAAATATCCTGTTCAAAGTTTGTTTCAGATATTTGAACGTAAAGCCTCATTTTATCAACGTGAAATTTCTTTATCTTTTCTTTAGATGGAGAGTGTGTTACGAGAAATATATAAATTTGATTTTTGCGAAAGTTTACTGGGGATTCGGTAGTTGTTATGTTAACAATGAGACTTTCAGGGTTTAAATGGATTGTTTGGTCAGTTTCGGGATCTTCTTGTTCGTCTTCATCAGGGTTTACTATTAAAGATTGTGTGTCGTTATCAGGGTTAAAATTTTTATTAAAGTTTTCTATGTAACCAAGAAGATTTTGAGTGCCTGCATCTAGTGTGTTTACATTTAATTCTATTCTCGAAAGTGCATCTGCGTTTGTGTTCAGCTTACCATTTTTGTATATTACTTTATAATCATAATCTTCAAGTTAAGTTCTCCAACGCATTAGTTTGGAATGTGGGTCTTTTAATGAGTGAAAGTATTGCAAAGATTTATGGACGATAATAATTTTGAATTTTCTTCCAAAAATGTAATGTCTAAAATATTTAGTAGCCCATACAACGGCAAGTAATTCTTTTTCGGTTGTGCTGTAATTTTGTTCAGTATCGTTCAACGTCCTGCTAGCGTATGCAGTAGGAAGGTCGGAATCGATAGTGCCTTGCGATAACACAGTGCCAATGGCGTAGTCATTCGCGTCTGTAGTAACGTTAAACGTTTTTGTATAGTCTGAGTATTGGAATATTGGTTTATTCATTAGAAGATTTTTACAAGTAATGAAGCACTGAATGTACTCGGGGTCTTTATACTTTACTTTGGAGTCTTTCTCTAAATATTTGTTTATGGGTTCGGATAGATGTGCAAAGTTTTTTATAGATCGTTTATAGTATCCAGAGAGTCCTAAAAATGCCTTATTTGTGTAGTAATTTTGGAGATAGGATAATTTTAAATAGCGTTGAGTTCATTAGAATTAGGTTTCGCAACTTATTAAGTGTTTTATTGCATTCGTAAATATCAATGTCTTATCGTAGGAGTGAAATATCTCAGAGTACTCCGTCTGCAATTTCGTTATCTCGTGCTTCTCTTCATCGTTCATATGGTCGAGTCTCACTTTACTCATATCAAAATTATTATTTTACTCGTATATATCTTGATTAAAATTTAGACTGTTAATTTCAAAATAGTTTAGATAGTGAACTTGTACGCAATTTACAGAGTTAATAATTTCTTCGATATCTCTAGAGTTAATAATAGGGTAAATGATTTGGTAATTTTGTATTGTAGCCAAACTTTCGGGTATAGTTATGTCGTTTATTTTTGTGTCTAGAATAAACACTTCGCCATTTTCGATGTTATAAATAAGATTTTAGATATTTTTTTGGAATTAGGGGAGATTTTTATATAGTGTGATTTAGGGAGAATTTGGTGTTAATGAATTTTGATTTCTTGATTTGGTGTAGTTATTTTGTCATTTACCAAATCAATACTACCTTTTAATAGTTTTATATTGTCTAGTCCTAAAAGAATGTAATTTTTTATGAAAGGTAAATGAATGATACTTTAGGAACATATTAGGAGAAATATATAATTTTTATGCTGGTATTACAATACTAAAATTTTTAACTGATGTTCCGTGAGCTATAGTAAATTTAAATGGATCATTTTTAATTTGGTTTTTGAAAATTATTTTCCCAGTATTTGGATTAATGAATGAGCGCGTGCTACCAGTGTCGATCAAAGCTTTTAAGTTTAATTCAGGGAAAACTACGAGTGGTAATTCATTGTGATTGTGAAAAACATTCATAAGTTCAATGTTTGTTCTGAGGCTGATCGGGTTCAGTAACGTAGTAATTGGGGTTTAAATCATTCTCGGAATAGTCTATATCATGATCGTCAGTTTCTGGCTCTACATCTACATAATCGTCTATTTCGGTTGTAAATAAATCATCTGCTATGTACTTTGGTCTGTTTTGGGACAGGTAGAATTGTTGTAGACGATAGGGATTGGGTGTCGCGCGTAGTGTCATCGACTGCCTAATGCTGATATTCATAGGTGTCCGTTTGAGGACTTTATAGTTAGTGTTTGATTTGAAGACGTTTTGTTGGAAGTGATTATTGGGTTTAGCTATTTGATTATTAGGGTATTGAGTACTGAATGGTTTCTTAAATTTTTGTTTTGTAGGAAATTTATTATTTGGTTAGTGGATGGAATAGGTCTATATGTAAGTTGTCGGTGTTGTGTTTGTCTATATTGCGTGTGTAATTTCTGCTTTTGTTTAGGTGATTGAGAATGTTATGAATTATTTTGTGTTTAAAATGTGTATGTGTACGACTATGTGTTTCGAGTTGGAAGTCGTTAGTTAATATATTTAATGCAGTGTTCATGTCTTTTCGATCTCTGGTTCTCATGAGAATACCAAGTGGATTTTTAAGTCCAAGTAATAAAATTCTGAGTGCGTACTTTTTTAAATATTCGATTAAAACTGGTCTGCGAGTATAGTAACTTGATAGTTTATGTAGGAAATTTGTAAGTTTAAGATATCTTGTACACAATTATAAAATTTAAAGGCTGTTTCATGTCCTTGTTTAAACTCGGTAAGTCCAATATTAAATGTGTATATATCTCTTTTGTCAGAGTAAGTGTAAAGTAGGGCTTGTTTAAAATTTTCCCACTTTGTGATTGTGGTGCTAGCGATGTTTACTGTTGTATCACTTTTCAGTTTTATAAGAATGTTTGACATTAAAAATTCGTTTTGGAAGTCGTTGAGATCACATAAATTATAAAATTGATTCATATGTGTTTCACATATTTCCAAAAATCTAGATCTGTATCAAGAATCATGTCTAAATATTTTTTTTCTATTTTTGGTGGGGGTACTTATATTACTTCTGTTGGTGTTTGTTGTGGTGTCATTTTTGTGGATTTTTTCTTAATTAAATTAGAGCTAAAAGTTATATGATAAAGGAATTATAGTTCTGAGTCAGATGAGTTATTACTTTTTGATGATTCTAAATCAGAGTCTGAGTCTGAGTGATATTGATTACTATGTGATATGTGTAACTCGCAATAGAAGAATGATGACTGTGCATGAGTCGTCCTGCTTCCAGCTGCTCTATATTCGCCAGGGCCTGATTCTGCTTCTACGATGTTCGCTCGTGGATGCGGATGCACTTGGATTGGCACGGGACGTTTTCTTTCTTCGTTTTCCTTCAGCCTTACGATATTCGGTTAATCGTTTGAGAACGAACGTGGATTTTACTATTCACAGAAATCGCCCAATAAATCCATTAAGACTGCGCCAGTTATATTTTCAAGGTTTGCGGAACGGTTTTTAAAAAGGTTTTTATTGTAAGTTAAAAGATTATATACGCTAATCTTTTATTGTCACAAGTTACAAAATAGTATTTATTTAATTTTATAACATTTAAATTATATTTGTACGAAATTTATGTATGATTACATCAGACTGACTAACAGTAAGTAAAGTTACATTTTATTATAGTTTATGCTTTCAGGTGTCGGGTATAAACCTCAGCAATATGGGCTGTAGTAACGTATATATATATATATATATATATATATATATATATATATATATATATATATATATATATATATATATATATATACATGTTATTACATCCCAAAACTAGATACATTCTTTTATCTCGCTTATTATTAATTTAAGTGAATTCAGCTATATAACATAAATTATAATACATTAATCCCTCTACAAATTTTCAAAAGTAGCTCAATATTATTACTTCCGATTTTCGAATAATTGATAGCACCTTCTAATTTTCAAATGCAACACGCTATATTTGTTCATACTTAAAAGTACAAGTAATTTGCTATCCAATAACATAAAAACAATCATATGTTACATTATTAAAAGATACAATGGCAAATGTTTAAAATAGCACATATTTTGGCAATGCCGAAGGCTTTGCAATTAATTTTTTTATTTACACACAATAATATTATTTTACGTTAAATGACAAGTGTATAATTAAATATTTGCAAACGTGTACACATTTTCTGAAGAAGTGTTGCCCAAAATGTACTCAAGTGGATGGTCATCAATTTTGTATATTTAATCAATAAATTTTATTTAAATTTGTATGGTTTAATGTAAAATAAGTGAAAGGCAAAGTCTTCTGCATTTCATAAAAATATATTATTTTAACCATTCACCAGTGCACTATTTAATAATATAACATAAGATTGGTCTCATGTTGTTAGACGGAAATCGTTATGTACTTTTTAAATTTGTATAGATTCATAGGTTGATCCATTTAAAAATTAAAAGTTGCTATCAATTACTCAAAATTCGGAAGAAATAATCTTAAGATATCTCCAAAATTATATAGAGGGGTCATTGTACTATAATTTGTCATGTAGTTGAATTCTTTAAAATTAGTAATAAAAAGATATAAGGGTGTATCTACTTTTTCAAACACACTGTATGTATATATATATATATATATATATATATATATATATATATATATATATATATATATATATATATACTAAATTTTTATTTATACCCTGTAGTTTAATCAATATTCTTTATAATTGCTTTTGTTTTTGTCTATATTTTTATAATTCCGTAGCGAACTAGCTACTTGATTTAACATATCAAAAAAGCTAGATCGCTAGAAATCAATAAATGCAAAACGTCGACCAAAATGTGGCCCGTATAGTACAGGTTAAACCGCGGTGAGCGTTCTGAATAATCCTAAACGCGTCGTGACCATTTAAGCATTATCCACAACTCGTCGTAGTCAAGAAACACGACCACAACGCGAATAATGATCAGATTTCGGTATACATATATATGATGTAAATGAAATAAGTACATTAAATATTCCTTAATAACTTTTCTCGAAATTGCATTTTTTATTATTTTTACAACCCTGTAAATTGACGAGGCGTTCCACGTAGTTTTCTAATAATTGAATGCAGTAGCAACAGCTATAAAAAAATTGTTTTAGCAATTAACAGTCCTGTCAGTTTCCGCATTTAATTTTTGAAATTAGTAATAAACTTCTTTATGAGGTAAAATTCGGTCAAAATTTCTACGAATAACGAGTACACAGACAATGTAATTACTTACCTATGGTTTATTTATTCATTTATTCGAATCTGTACTACTTTTTACTTTGTGGTTGACATAAAGACAATGACATGGAGTTGCCCACGCATTTAGACGGAGCGTTTCCAAATCATTCTGTTCCTAATATTTGCACATTTTTAAATCTTCTACGTCTTCGAGACAATCAAAGTATGGAATGTCACATATAATAATTTTTAAAAAAGCAACAGTTGTATCCATTTCATGTGCAAAATATCAATGTTTTCAGTACATAACAAATATCAATTTTGCGAATGGCTTGTATTGTTCACTGATACGGCAGGATTTACTAAAGAGGGTCTCTCTACTGTGCACAATGTACATATTTGAACAGACGAAAATGCTCAGCTATAAGAAAATTTCATTAAAAAATGTTTCGGAGGAAACAATAAATAGACGACTAATTGGTACTGATATTATTTCTCGTTTAAATGGACAAGAGTATGTACTTTCATTTTTTGAATAATGTATTTAAACTATTATGATTTGACGATAAATACGATAACTCATCTCATAACCTCATCATAACTATGCTTTTCCCACGCTCTTCCTCTAGTCACACATGTTTAGAAACCTGGTTTAATACACAATTTTATAATTTTGTAATCCAGTATTTAAAGTCCTTTCTTTAAAAATTTTTACTATAACGAATTTATTAATAATAAATATGTTCTCCGTTGATTGTTTATTAATTAGTGTGTCTGCAAGGCTCTAACTACCATGCGACAATTTTTGTGCTGTTTATCGAACTTTAATTTAGACAGCAGAGGGCAGCAGCGATGTATGCACTGGCGGGTTACCAAATTTTAAACAAATCTTTAAAGAATTTGAACTCAAAAACTAAAAGATTAAGAAAAAATAAACTAAATGCTTGACGTTTTATCTGTCACAACTTAAGTTAGTTTCATTTGACGCTTCTGACAATTTGATTTGTACAAATATCGTTAATTATGATAATAATAGAAATATTATGTTAGACTAATAAAGTTAAAAAATACAGTTTTGTTTAAATAATATGAATTTTTTAAAAATTCAACATTACGTAACAAAATTATGTAAGATGGTGTGATGTAACTCATTCCCAATACTAGTATTACTCTTTGCTCTAGTAATGTATGTTTTCCTGCTCGTCCTATATTCTGATTACGCAACTCATGTGTATTTTTTGAAGACACATTAGCAGTTTTCAAATTTTGTCACGTATTTAGCAATTGTGAAATCACATTATACATATTCATTTTGTAATAATTTCTGAGAATAAAACTAGAGACAAATTAAAATTGTCAGAAATGTTAAATACGTTGACTTACGTTGTTACAGATAAAACGTTAAACATTTATTAATTTTTTGTTCAATTTCATATCTGCCGATATTTTCAACGTAATTTTCGACATTTTCATATTTAATTTCTGTCGTTACAAAGCATATAAAGATAATTCTGTTTATTGATTTAGATGCAGAATTTTATGTCCTAAAATTTTTATTTGACGTTTTTTGCTTCAAATAATTATGCAAGCAGGAAATTGCAAAAAACTGATTTTCCATTTTAATCTCCTATGTACACCTTTAAGACAGACGCACGGTATATAAAATTTCACTTTAAATTATTTTACACGGAGTAATAAACATCAGAATTAAAGTAGAGGTTGCTTTCTGATTCTGACAGTTCTCGGGCATGCGCAGATTGTAAACCGTAATAGTCATAGTCTTAAAATTAAAATTAATCCAATTCAGTGATTATGCTATTATAAAAACATATTTTAATTCATAAGACAAAAGGGACTCTATGACAACTATGACAATGACTATGATATTTCTGCATAAAACCGGCTTAAACTCAACATCTATAAGCGTGTTAGAAGTTATAATATCGTGGGTTACCTATCAAATACCTCCAGTCTGCTGTGTTCAACAAAAATAAGTTAGTAGGTTTGTTTTGTGCATCGCTAGGTATTGTAATTCAAAAACTTCCTGTACAAGCATTATATCCCATATTGCATTCAGTGAAGATAAGTTATTAGTAGATTTGAATTCTCCATGTATTAAATTGTAATTTAAATAGTATCTAAAATCACATAGGAGATATTGTCAGGTCACCCGCAATATGTCATTCTTAGTCCGAAACAGAAAATTTATTCGTCTTTGGGTGAGTGCTAAGCACTAGCCAATCAGAAACTCAAGTGAAATTTTAATGTACTGCTTTTATTTTGAGAAGGGAGAATATTATAAAATTAATGAATAATATACATTTACTAGTGTACAAGTTTAATATAAAACCAGTGAAAATATATTGCCGAATCCTTCAAAAATATTGTGCTGCTGGTTGTCGAAGCGTGAACAGTTACACTAACCTTGTCATCCAGGGTTCCCTGAAGGGTTTCTCCAACCTCTAACCAAGTCTCTCACAAAAACTCGAAACTTTAGCCTGATATTTGCATAATGACTACCATGCTACTGGAATCCGAATAAAAAACAGTAATTATGTATGCATGGCTATAGGTAGGTAGTCCGATTTGCTTAGGGTCAGTTAGATCTGTCTGGACAGTGAGACATTCCGGGTATATATCTACCTGCGCCCTTGTGCTTACCTTGCTGACCCTAGATTAGCTTAGGCCCTAGAGACAGGTTTAAGGAGAGTCCCTAGACAAAACATTTAAGGGATGAATTGAATGATGTGTTTTTCACGAGGTGGTTGCTAATTTTTCGGGTTCACACGGGTATTTTGCAATAGAATATGAAAAGGGACAGCGGTCAAGCGGACAAGAAATATGTTTTTTGAATTGATAAAAGATATGGAGATATTTAAAGGTACTGAAAGTTTTTTTTTTATTATCCGGGTGACTAGTATTAGGATGTTTGACTATGGATAAAAATTATACAGGACTGCAAACTTGAAATTTCAAAATTATTTCTAATTTCAAATAGCAAAGCTCATTCCTCTACCATGTTAAAAGCCTGAGAGAATACGTCTGGTAAACGCCGTTAACGGTACTGATATGCCCTCATTTATAACGTATAAATTAACATTTTTTCTTATAATATTACTCTTTTATATATGAACTGAACTGGGCCTCGATTTTGTAACTTTAAATTGTGTCAGATTTCAAATTCTGTCAGAATTAGGTTTTCCCCATTACGAATTCTACTGCACCAGATCAGTAGAATTGAAATCTATCCAGAAAAAGAGTGGGGGAAATTTTAATTCTTTCAGATATCACATTCTACTGGTCTGGATGATTTAAACTTACAAAATCGAGGCCCTGAATGGTTCAGATTATTTTGATTCTATTTCGCGGGAGTAGGGGAAATGTGAGTATACTACGAACTGATATTTTGACCAAAAATAATACAGATAATAACACGTGACATATGATTTTTAACTCAGGTTCGGTATTTTCATTTCCGATTAAACTGTCTGCTAATTTAACTGTCAGTTAAAACGAAAAAATAAGTAAACTTAAGCCTCATTCACAACACGAAATTAGTGGTTAGTATTAGTAGTTAGAATTAGCGCAGAAACCTTGACATACGTAGTTGTACTAGAACGTTCACAATAACGAAATTAGCGCAGCGTAGGCCTGCGCTAATTTCACTTAGCGCAAGAGTTTGTAAGCTTCAAACTTATGGTTAGTAGTTAACAGAATGGCCGATCACAGAACAGAGTAGAATGAAATAGATATATTGTAGAAAAAGAAAGATGTTTTGACATTTGTTAAGGTTTGACGTTGACAGTTGTTTTTAAAAGAAATAAATTACAGTTTTGTTTAATTGAAGTAGAATTTTATAGGTACCTTATAAAATACATTAATATCAATTTTGTAGGTTGTAGGCAAGAAAAACTTCTTCTTTTGAACTTTTTTATACAACAAAAAAAAATATTAAATAATAGTTAAATCTGCTAAACAAGAAGTAGGTATTAAATTAAACCAGCTCTTAAATTTTTGGAATCAAAAATATATTACCACAAAAATAGTAATTCGAAAGTCGATAATTTCATGTATTGTGAACGCTGTTTACCAATCATTAACTACTAATTATAACCACTAACCATAACTAGTAACACTAACTACTAATATCGTATTGTGAATGAGGCTTTACTTAATATGTCAATATTGCGATGCGATATATTTAAATTTTGACAATGTAATAAACAGATAGTTTAACCGGAGATGAAAATATTTAACCAGAGTGAGCTTTAAAGTATATTATTTATTTAAAATCACCATGGTTATGGCATTATTATTAGAAGATTTTGGATATATTATATTTGATTCTTCTATATACATACTTATTTTCAAAGTTATTGAGAGGGAAAAGATGAATCAAAAGATAAAATTAAATAAATAAATATATCATCACTGCTTATTATTCATGTCTCGGTGTGCCAATCTGCTTTTGTATACGAGCCCAAATTCATATTAGTTGAGCCGATTTTTATTTTCAACAAATTATAAAATCTACACAAATGGTTAGAAAATTCTATAAAATTCTTTCGGCTACTTTAAATATAGACTTAAAACTTAAAAAAACTGAGGCCGAATGACTGGTGATAATAGTTCGACCGGTATTTTAAGGGTCATCTTCTAGTCCAGATTTAGTTTCTACCCAGACCCTTTACTTTTGGCAAATGAAAAGCATCTTCGTAAAAATTCAGTGCGTTCAGCAAAATCTACCTTGCAAGATATAATGGGACAATACTCATAGGAAAATGTGCAGGACTTGGGGATCCAATGCCTATTGGCATTAAAGCTTGCATTACTAATAAAGGCGATGTAACCCAATATTAAATAACGGAATACTTGAATAACAAATTCAGTTTTGGTAAGTTTAAAATCAATATTTTAAACTAGTCGAAAGAAATTTATAGAAATTTTTCACCATTTGCGTAAGTTTTATAATTTGTTGTTGAAAATGTTAACCGGCCAAACTAATATAAGTTTGGGCTTGTATATGTACCTACATTTTGGTAATAACGATTTATTTGTACCATTGGGGGCATTTACCTGACGTCATATCACAGTCTCCCATAGCTGTTCCGAAGAGAGCACCACAGTGGTCATTTATCTTTATAAACATTTTTGGTGTTATTTTATTTTGTACCTATCTACTGTAAACCCACTGTGAAACTGTGGTCAAAATTAATTACATTAGTAATGAACTCTATTTTTCGGTTATTATTGTCACATTGATATCTATTAAAATAACTGCTATGTTTACTGAAATATGTAACGATATTAATTTAAGTACCATTCATTCTATAAATATGGATTTTTTTCTACCAATTTAATATGTGTTATTATCTACGAACGAGTAGTAATATATTTATCGTTAATACAATATTATATACAATAAACAAATAAAAAGAACTGTAATTTGACATAAAAACATATTGTCCATGAAAAAAAAAAAACATTAATATCTACATTACTGTTATATAGAAAATATATTAATATTATTTCTGTCAGCATCACAATAGGGGATTCTACCAATTTTTAAATATAATTGCATCTAAACCTACAAGTAAAACTAAGACTGTCGGTGAAAATCTAGTGAAAAACTTCCTATTAATGAGCGAGTTATAGTCTTCCGAAGTTTGAAAATATAGATGTGGCGTCAAGAATATAAGTTTTTATATCAAACTGTTTTCTTCGTGGACCTAAATCAAGTATTATTTTATTAATAATATTTTATTTGATTAATATAATTTATTTTATCTCTTTTTGAGGGATTTTTTCATTCTAAACTCATATTTATACAAATTACACTATAGCACGGCAACGGCGACCTCATAAATTTTTTATCACAGAATTTATTGTATTGATTTCGTGTGCGATATTTTTCAACAAAATAATACATTTAAATTAAATGGCCATACTAATAGTTCCAAATATTAGTAAATATTATAATATAATAATGAAAATTATAATTTCGAGGTTAAACACATATCAAACAATATAACTCTTACCTATAATTTTGAACCCTTCAACCATGTTGCGTATTCCATAAACGGAAAACGTTTTAATATATGATTCCCGGATCTCGCGCTAGATATTGCCTCTCTTATTTAACTTGCACTATGTGTGACAATACCGGCCACATTTTAGTCGACGTTTTGCATTTATTGATTTTTAGCAATCTAGCTTTTTCGATAGTATGTTAAATTAAGTAGCCATTCGCTACGGAATTATAGAAAGATAGACAAAAACAAAACCAATTAAAAAGAATATTTGAATAATATATTATAAATAAAAATTTAATATATACATACATACATACATATATACATATATATATATATATATATATATATATATATATATATATATATATATATATATATATATATATATATATATATATATATATATGTGTGTGTTTAACCTCGAAATTATAATTTTCATTATTATATTATAATATTTACTAATATTTGGAACTATTAGTATGGCCATTTAATTTAAATGTATTATTTTGTTGAAAAATATCGCACACGAAATCAATACAATAAATTCTGTGATAAAAAATTTATGAGGTCGCCGTTGCCGTGCTATAGTGTAATTTGTATAAATATGAGTTTAGAATGAAAAAATCCCTCAAAAAAGAGATGAAATAAATTATATTAATCAAATAAAATATTATTAATAAAATAATACTTGATTTAGGTCCACGAAGAAAACAGTTTGATATAAAAACTTATATTCTTGACGCCACATCTATATTTTCAAACTTCGGAAGACTATAACTCGCTCATTAATAGGAAGTTTTTCACTAGATTTTCACCGACAGTCTTAGTTTTACTTGTAGGTTTAGATGCAATTATATTTAAAAATTGGTAGAATCCCCTATTGTGATGCTGACAGAAATAATATTAATATATTTTCTATATAACAGTAATGTAGATATTAATGTTTTTTTTTTCATGGACAATATGTTTTTATGTCAAATTACAGTTCTTTTTATTTGTTTATTGTATATAATATTGTATTAACGATAAATATATTACTACTCGTTCGTAGATAATAACACATATTAAATTGGTAGAAAAAAATCCATATTTATAGAATGAATGGTACTTAAATTAATATCGTTACATATTTCAGTAAACATAGCAGTTATTTTAATAGATATCAATGTGACAATAATAACCGAAAAATAGAGTTCATTACTAATGTAATTAATTTTGACCACAGTTTCACAGTGGGTTTACAGTAGATAGGTACAAAATAAAATAACACCAAAAATGTTTATAAAGATAAATGACCACTGTGGTGCTCTCTTCGGAACAGCTATGGGAGACTGTGATATGACGTCAGGTAAATGCCCCCAATGGTACAAATAAATCGTTATTACCAAAATGTAGGTACATATACAAGCCCAAACTTATATTAGTTTGGCCGGTTAACATTTTCAACAACAAATTATAAAACTTACGCAAATGGTGAAAAATTTCTATAAATTTCTTTCGACTAGTTTAAAATATTGATTTTAAACTTACCAAAACTGAATTTGTTATTCAAGTATTCCGTTATTTAATATTGGGTTACATCGCCTTTATTAGTAATGCAAGCTTTAATGCCAATAGGCATTGGATCCCCAAGTCCTGCACATTTTCCTATGAGTATTGTCCCATTATATCTTGCAAGGTAGATTTTGCTGAACGCACTGAATTTTTACGAAGATGCTTTTCATTTGCCAAAAGTAAAGGGTCTGGGTAGAAACTAAATCTGGACTAGAAGATGACCCTTAAAATACCGGTCGAACTATTATCACCAGTCATTCGGCCTCAGTTTTTTTAAGTTTTAAGTCTGTATTTAAAGTAGCCGAAAGAATTTTATAGAATTTTCTAACCATTTGTGTAGATTTTATAATTTGTTGAAAATAAAAATCGGCTCAACTAATATGAATTTGGGCTCGTATACAAAAGCAGATTGGCACACCGAGACATGAATAATAAGCAGTGATGATATATTTATTTATTTAATTTTATCTTTTGATTCATCTTTTCCCTCTCAATAACTTTGAAAATAAGTATGTATATAGAAGAATCAAATATAATATATCCAAAATCTTCTAATAATAATGCCATAACCATGGTGATTTTAAATAAATAATATACTTTAAAGCTCACTCTGGTTAAATATTTTCATCTCCGGTTAAACTATCTGTTTACTTACATTGTCAAAATTTAAATATATCGCATCGCAATATTGACATATTAAGTAAAGCCTCATTCACAATACGATATTAGTAGTTAGTGTTACTAGTTATGGTTAGTGGTTATAATTAGTAGTTAATGATTGGTAAACAGCGTTCACAATACATGAAATTATCGACTTTCGAATTACTATTTTTGTGGTAATATATTTTTGATTCCAAAAATTTAAGAGCTGGTTTAATTTAATACCTACTTCTTGTTTAGCAGATTTAACTATTATTTAATATTTTTTTTTTTGTTGTATAAAAAAGTTCAAAAGAAGAAGTTTTTCTTGCCTACAACCTACAAAATTGATATTAATGTATTTTATAAGGTACCTATAAAATGTTTATTTATGACATATCTGCTAATAAAGTCAGTATGAAATTCTACTTCAATTAAACAAAACTGTAATTTATTTCTTTTAAAAACAATTGTCAACGTCAAACCTTAACAAATGTCAAAACATCTTTCTTTTTCTACAATATATCTATTTCATTCTACTCTGTTCTGTGATCGGCCATTCTGTTAACTACTAACCATAAGTTTGAAGCTTACAAACTCTTGCGCTAAGTGAAATTAGCGCAGGCCTACGCTGCGCTAATTTCGTTATTGTGAACGTTCTAGTACAACTACGTATGTCAAGGTTTCTGCGCTAATTCTAACTACTAATACTAACCACTAATTTCGTGTTGTGAATGAGGCTTAAGTTTACTTATTTTTTCGTTTTAACTGACAGTTAAATTAGCAGACAGTTTAATCGGAAATGAAAATACCGAACCTGAGTTAAAAATCATATGTCACGTGTTATTATCTGTATTATTTTTGGTCAAAATATCAGTTCGTAGTATACTCACATTTCCCCTACTCCCGCGAAATAGAATCAAAATAATCTGAACCATTCAGGGCCTCGATTTTGTAAGTTTAAATCATCCAGACCAGTAGAATGTGATATCTGAAAGAATTAAAATTTCCCCCACTCTTTTTCTGGATAGATTTCAATTCTACTGATCTGGTGCAGTAGAATTCGTAATGGGGAAAACCTAATTCTGACAGAATTTGAAATCTGACACAATTTAAAGTTACAAAATCGAGGCCCAGTTCAGTTCATATATAAAAGAGTAATATTATGAGAAAAAATGTTAATTTATACGTTATAAATGAGGGCATATCAGTACCGTTAACGGCGTTTACCAGACGTATTCTCTCAGGCTTTTAACATGGTAGAGGAATGAGCTTTGCTATTTGAAATTAGAAATAATTTTGAAATTTCAAGTTTGCAGTCCTGTATAATTTTTATCCATAGTCAAACATCCTAATACTAGTCACCCGGATAATAAAAAAAAAACTTTCAGTACCTTTAAATATCTCCATATCTTTTATCAATTCAAAAAACATATTTCTTGTCCGCTTGACCGCTGTCCCTTTTCATATTCTATTGCAAAATACCCGTGTGAACCCGAAAAATTAGCAACCACCTCGTGAAAAACACATCATTCAATTCATCCCTTAAATGTTTTGTCTAGGGACTCTCCTTAAACCTGTCTCTAGGGCCTAAGCTAATCTAGGGTCAGCAAGGTAAGCACAAGGGCGCAGGTAGATATATACCCGGAATGTCTCACTGTCCAGACAGATCTAACTGACCCTAAGCAAATCGGACTACCTACCTATAGCCATGCATACATAATTACTGTTTTTTATTCGGATTCCAGTAGCATGGTAGTCATTATGCAAATATCAGGCTAAAGTTTCGAGTTTTTGTGAGAGACTTGGTTAGAGGTTGGAGAAACCCTTCAGGGAACCCTGGATGACAAGGTTAGTGTAACTGTTCACGCTTCGACAACCAGCAGCACAATATTTTTGAAGGATTCGGCAATATATTTTCACTGGTTTTATATTAAACTTGTACACTAGTAAATGTATATTATTCATTAATTTTATAATATTCTCCCTTCTCAAAATAAAAGCAGTACATTAAAATTTCACTTGAGTTTCTGATTGGCTAGTGCTTAGCACTCACCCAAAGACGAATAAATTTTCTGTTTCGGACTAAGAATGACATATTGCGGGTGACCTGACAATATCTCCTATGTGATTTTAGATACTATTTAAATTACAATTTAATACATGGAGAATTCAAATCTACTAATAACTTATCTTCACTGAATGCAATATGGGATATAATGCTTGTACAGGAAATTTTTGAATTACAATACCTAGCGATGCACAAAACAAACCTACTAACTTATTTTTGTTGAACACAGCAGACTGGAGGTATTTGATAGGTAACCCACGATATTATAACTTCTAACACGCTTATAGATGTTGAGTTTAAGCCGGTTTTATGCAGAAATATCATAGTCATTGTCATAGTTGTCATAGAGTCCCTTTTGTCTTATGAATTAAAATATGTTTTTATAATAGCATAATCACTGAATTGGATTAATTTTAATTTTAAGACTATGACTATTACGGTTTACAATCTGCGCATGCCCGAGAACTGTCAGAATCAGAAAGCAACCTCTACTTTAATTCTGATGTTTATTACTCCGTGTAAAATAATTTAAAGTGAAATTTTATATACCGTGCGTCTGTTTTAAAGGTGTACATAGGAGATTAAAATGGAAAATCAATTAAAAAGAATATATAAATAATATATTATAAATAAAAATTTAATATATACATACATACATATATATATATATATATATATATATATATATATATATATATATATATATATATATATATATATATATAGTGTGAACACTGAAAACCGTGACATAGGCGTTTAACATGGGAAAACAGTTTTTTTCAAATATCATCTGTCTCGCAAGACTATAGTGGGAGTTTTTGATATGGTTAGAAAGATTATTTAATTTGTATCTAAATACTTATAATTTATTAAAAACAGTAATCATGGAAACGTATTCCGTAGCTGAATTGGTTAGATTAGGGCACCGTAATAATTATTCACTAGTTCAAATCCTGCCCGCCTTATATTTTTGTTTTTTTTTTGTAAAACGTATTATTAAATAAATTATAAATTTTAAATCTAAATTGTTTGGTATATCAAGTATTTTATAGAATAAATCTACGAGAAATAAAATAAAATTATTGTACATAAAGCACGTTATAAAATTAAAATTAATAAAAAAATAATAAATTCTATAAAATACTTGATTGATTAAATTAGAAGTATTTGGATACTCTTCCATGCGAAATTAAATATTCTATCCAACCATATCAAAAACTCTCACTATAGTCTTGCGGGACAGATGATATTTGTAAAAAACCGTTTTCCTATGTCACGGTTTTCAGTGTTCACACTATATATATATATATATATATATATATATATATATATATATATATATATAAATATATATATATATATATATATATATATATATATATATATATATATAAATATATATATATATATATATATATATATATATTTATATATATATATATATATATATATATATATATATATATAAATATATATATATATATATATATATATATATATATATATATATATAAATATATATATATATATATATATATATATATATATATATGAACTGACCGGCACGAAAAACGGGCCATTTTTTTGTAACAGAAATGCTAATAACACTTAATTTCAGTAATGTTGTTATTGATAGATGTCAACTGAACTTCCTCGACTTCACATCAATCATCAACTCCTAAAAACATCACTAATTAACTCCAATATTCCTAATCTTAACTTGTCATAACGAAAACACAAAATTAACAAAATGTATTAGTAGGCTTATATTGGTTTCATTTATTTCATTTGCTTGTTTCATTGTTTATTTGTCAATTCAATGTGTCGAAAATGTCACTGAATGCAGAAACTGTAGCTTCTATTTTTTGTTGTCCTATGTGGACTTAATTTTTATTTTTTCCAAATAAACAATTATTAGCTATTTTAATCTTTTATTTAATAATACCAAATGGTCGTCTGTAAACCCATAATAAAAATATGTAATGATATTACAAAATAATAAAGCAGTAACAATATTTTTTTTATAAAAAAAAATGGCCCGTTTTTTTTGCCGGTCAGTGTATATATATATATATATATATATATATATATATATATATATATATATATATATATATATATATATATATATATATATATATATATACAGTGTGAACACTGGAAACCGTGACACAGGCGTTTAACATGGAAAATCAGTTTTTTGCAATTTCTTGCTCGCCTAATTACTTGAAGCAAAAAAGCGTCAAATAAAAATTTTAGGACATAAAATTCTACATCTAAATCAATAAGCAGAATTACCTTTACATGCGTTGTAACGACAGAAATTAACATGTCGACAATTACGTTGAAAATATCGACAGATATGAAATTGAACAAAAAATAAATAAATGTTTGACTTTACTAGTCTAATATAACATTTCTATTATTATCATAATTAACGATATTTGTTCAAATCAAATTGTCAATAAGTTATTTTAAGTTGTGACACAAAACGTCAAGCATTTTTTTTTCAATCCATGGCTGTCGATATTTTCTACGTAATTATCATCATTTTAATATTTAATTACTGCCGTTACAAAGCATGTAAAGGTAATTTTATTTATTGAGTTAGATGCAGAATTTTATGCGTTAAAACTTTGAATTGACGCGTTTTTGCTTAAAATATGTAGGCTAGCAGGAAATTGACTTATATGTATATATATATATATATATATATATATATATATATATATATATATATATATATATATATATATATATATATATATATATATATACAGGGCATAAATGAAATAAGTAATTAAATTTAACCAGTAATGTAATTCGTTGAGAGCAACAATATTTCCTAAAATTGAATTTTTCTTAATCGTAATTTTTTGACTTAATAATCTTTCAAGATTTGTTTAAAATTTGGTTACCTGCCAGTGCATACATCGCTGCTGTCCTCTGCTGTATGAATTATAGTTCGATAAACACAGCACAAAAATTGTCGGATGGTAGTTGCAGCCTTGCAGACACAGTAATTAATAAACCATCAACGGAAAACAATTATTATTAATAAATTCGTAATAGTACAATTTTTAAAATAAAGAAATTTAAATTTTGGATAACAAAATTATAAAATTGTGTATTAAACCAGGTTTCTAAACATGTGTGAATAGAGGAAAAGCGTGCGAAAGCATAGTTATGATGAGGTTATGAGATGAGTTATCGTACTTATCGTCGACAAATCATAATAGTTTAAATACATTATTCAAAAAATGTAAGTACATACTCTTGTCCATTTAAACGAGAAATAATATCAGTGCCAATTAGTCGTCTATTTAGTATTTCCTCCGAATCATTTTTTAATGAATTTTTTATAGCTGAGCATTTTCGTCTGTTCAAATATGTGCATTGTGCACAGTAAAGATACCTTCTTTAGTAAATCCTGTCTTATCAGTAAACAATACAAGCCATTCGCAAAATTGATATTTGTTATGTACTGAAAACATTGATATTTTGCACATGGTATGTATACAACTGTTGCTTTCTTAAAAATTATTATGTAACACTCCATACTGTGATTGTCTCGAAGACGTAGAAGATTTTAAAATGTGCAAATATTAGGAACAGAATGATTTGGAAACGCTCCGTCTAAATGCGTGGACAAATCCATGTCATTGTCTTTATGTCAACCACAAAGTAAAAAGTAGTACAGATACGAATAAATGAATAAATAAACCATAGATAAGTAATTACAATGTCTGTGTACTCGCTATTCGTAGAAATTTTGACCGAATTTTACCTTATAAACAAGTTTATTATTAATTTCAAAAATTAATTGCAACAACTGACAGGGCTGTCAATTGCTAAAACAAAATTTTTCATAACTATTGCTACTGCATTCAATTATTAGAAAACTATGTGGAACGCCTCGTCAATTTTACAGGGTTGTAAAAATGATAAAAAAATGCAATGTCGAGAAAAGTTATTAGGAATGATTTAGTGTACTTATTTCATTTACATTGTATATATATATATATATATATATATATATATATATATATATATATATATATATATGTATATACAATGTGCTACAATAATAATTGTAACGTGATCCTTCCGCGAGGGGTGAGGAGTCCGGCTTCTCAGTCGGGACGGGGGATTCGTATTTTAAATAGGGCGCCACACCATTATGAGCAGTGCGCTCACCCAACCAAATGGTGATGGCCGAAACTTCTTATCGGCGTGATTGCAACTCCAACTACAATTGGCTGAAATGGAGTGAGAAAGAGAGTGGATCCAGGGGTGCATGAATAAAAGTTCGAATTAAACTTAACTACTTGGTTCGCTATTGACATAAAGTATTAGACATGGATACAATGAATGTAAAGTGTGAACGGCTAATACAAAATATAGTTGAAAATGTTTTTATACAGTATGTGATGAAATTCGTTTGAGTTTTTCGCCACCAAACGGGAAACACGGTGCTGGAACCTGATACTTTAAGATATGATTTAAAGTTAAATGAACCCTTCACCTTGAACTGTCCGCAGCGCGGTCTCGAGCTCAAATACCCACACATACCTAGTGTAACGACTTCGCAGACCGTGAGTTGTACAACCGTGATTGCGAACCGGGATTCAAACCGTGAGCTTACGCGGAAACAGTGCAATGCGGAATTGTTAGTACCAACCGGTACTCCACGAGGTTTGATCGAAATAGTACGCAAGTTCTAGCTACAATGCCCCCTTACATAAATGCATGAATCAAAGTAAACAATTAAACTCAAACGCTCAAAATTACACATTAAATTATAACTCTATTTCCACAAAATTGTTCTTACTTTTACCAATATACAAAGTTATATGAGACAAAGCAAATGTACTTTAATGTCAGTTCCAAAATTACTAAATATTTCTTAAAATCAAAGTTACTTAACTAACCAAGTTCTCATTCACAACACGATTAAAACTATAGTGACATAAAACTGATACACTTAGCTGCAACTCCCTGAGTCGACGAAAATAAGCTGCACCCAAGGTACTCCGGTCCCTTTCTCCGCTCTCCCTTGGACGATTGACTGGTGATGGAACGAAATGAGTCAGCACGGCGATAGTTTCCGCCTCGAAAACTCCAAAACAGGCACGAAAATTCACCCAAAATGCTTGCACCTTTGGCGAGGTGGTGGAAAGTTTGTATGAACGGCGAATCACGGATCACGGGCACTTAATTTAATCCCCACCACGTGGGAATTCCGAAGAAGTTATGCAAATTGATACCAAAATCACCAAGAACCTTCAACGAAATATGTAATACGGCGAATGATCCCCTAACAAGGGTAATATTCACGTCGAATACGCACTCTCGACCGTAATTACTTATAAATGCCGTAATATCCGCAACTCAGCGATTGATCGCCAAAAGAAACGTGCTTATACTTCAAGTGTTAAACCACAAGTCTCTAGAAAAATGTTTTCAATGCCGGATATCCCAAAAAGGAAAGAGAGAAAGAAGGTAATTACTACCCCTATAAAACACACTACGTAAATAAAATATGTGTCACATTCATAATTTTGATTATAGGATAGGGTTAAAATTTGTAATTAATTGCTCTAAATAAATAATAAACTAATATAACTAAATACCGAAACAATTCAAAACATATTGGTTTATCAAGCAATTCAAATTTACCGCTGGCGCGCTCGACTAACAACTAGGCGCTCAGTTCACACCAGTGACAGCACTAAATTATGAAATGTCAAAACAAAATAAAAATAAACTAATGTGATTAATTGAAAATGGACTATTTAAATTGAAACTAATGAAATTACAGAATTTAAAAGAAGTATTAAGTAAGTAAATTCAGTCTAAATATGAAATAATTAACTATGAATAATTTTGCTGCAACAAATACATTATTTTTAGGGTTAGAAGGAAAAAACGAGGACTGGGAAAGTGTAATATAAGGAAATTGGAGCAAGGAACAAAATTAGAACGTAACAAATGTTACGCCCAAAAAACGAATACGAACGGTGCTAAATAACCATATACCAAAATCTTATCATTATTAGCATTGTGGTCGTGTTTCTTGTCCATGACGGGTTGTGAAAAATGCTTAAACGGCCACGACGTATAGGATTATTCAGAACGCTCATAGCGGTTTTGATATTTAACTGTTCTGTAAAATCAAACGTAGATGAACACGTACAAAACAAGTGGATGAAAAACTATCCCCACCGACTAGAAAACTAAGTCAAAAATAGATACACGAGAAACAAAAATAAAAACCCAAGAAAATGAATTCGGCCGACTTGCGAGGTAAAACAATATAATAGTATTTGGGCTAGACACCATAGAAAGAAATTAAACACTTCGAATAAGACATTAAAAAATTAGAAAGATTGCCTGAAATACACTGATCTAATATAAAGTACATCAAAAAGCTTGGAGCTACTGACCCGATATTAATATCTGTTACATCATGGTTAAATATGGAAAATATTACAAAGTAAAAAATAACTAAAAGCCACGGGAATCATTGTAAATGATGACTACTTAAAGGAAACAAGAGATATTCGACTCCAGCTTAGCACTTACTGGAAAAACAAAATAGATGAAGGCAAGAAAGTTATAATTCTTGACACCAAACTGAAAATAGACGGTAAACTGTTCTCACTAGAAGAGTTAAAAGCAGAATATGAGAAGGAAAACAGAAAGAAGTGTCAGAGAGTTGAAGAAGAACAACCATTCAGAACTTCAGAACAAGCTCTTAATAAACCTATACAAGGGAGGAGAAGATCTAACATTACTAAAAGAAACGCTCGATATTTGAATTTGAACGATACTTTACATAGATTCATGTCACTAAACAGAAGCAACGGCGACCAACCATCCAAAACACGAAGTAACAAATAGCAACTACAGCTACAGTCCTCAACTTATTTGGTCAGGGCGACGACTTATGAACAATATCTTTTGCAATAAAATAAGCAGCACGCCATAAAACCATACCTATAATCATGAACATGAACATTAAAAACCGTGACATAGGCGTTTAACATAATAATTAATACGTTTTTATTGTATTTAAAGTTTACATATAACTTATTACATGTTGCGTCCCTCCGGTGCGAAGGACTAAATGATAAGGACCTAATGGCTCGAAGGACCAAATGTTCAAACCCTAAACCAGCGAATCCGGTCTAGAAGAACCAAAATGTTTTGATCCTGCTCGCAAGCCCAAATGTGATGTCTCTAGATCAGCGAATCCGGTCTAGAAGCACCAACAATGTGTTTGATGTTAAATTCAATGAATAAAACAAAACTATATGTAAACCAAAATAATTACAACCTTCGATAGCTGGTTCACATCACTGGACTTGGCCAATACACGGGATAATATTAATTTGTGAAACGTATTAATTAACAACGACCAAAGGACCAGCTAGTTTTACGAACTAACAAACGTGCTAAATATAATTGCACCAAAATAACAAACAACTGAAATACAATTCTGAGAGATATGTGATAGCGTATTGAATATAAGTGACAAACAATAATAAACCAAAGATAAAACAAATACGATATTTGTATAAATTAACTAAATCATTTAATTAATGTATGAACACCAAATTAAGTTAAACAATATTAAGAATTCAAAATGAACTTAATAACAACCAACTAGAATGCAAAACTTGTTGCCTTGAATGTACCTAGTCGACAATAACAGCAGATGCGCTGTGGATGACGTCACTCGAAGGTGAACGTGTGTAAACAGGTTTACAAAGAAATAATAATAATTTCACCCAAGGAAATATGAATCAAATCCCTAACAACACGAATTCCCGTGAGAAATCAAATTGTACAGTTCGATTTTACAATTAATTCCTGAGATGTGTCTATTAGCTGCATAAATTGGCGCCGGAAAGTATTCACGGATTATTATTTATTTTATTTTTGCGAGTACACTACATTGTGTTTACATCATATCATATATTATTATGTATACATAATATTTCATTTATACATAGTATTATATTAGACGTTTCTCGCATCCTCTCTTCCAGTAGTCCCGGTCTTCCCAATCTCTGTCTTCTAGGTTTCTGTCTTTCATGGCTTGTTGAATACCTTTCATCCATGTTGTACGTGGTCTCCCTCTCTTTCTTCGATTTTTTGGTATCCAATTTAATATTTTCTTTGGCCATCTTTCATCTGTCATTCTATTAATGTGTCCATACCATTTAAGTTGTTTCATTTCTATTATGTCTAACATCGTATTCTCTACCTGCATTCTTCTTCTTATCTCTTCATTTCTTACTTTGTCTAGTTTTGTTAGAGCACAGCACCTTCTCCAGTAGTCCATCTCTGTAGCGTTAATTTTCCTTTTATTTCCTTGTTTAAGTTCCCATACATCACTGCTATAAGTAGCTATGCTTTTAATTATGGTGTTATATATCGTTTTCTTTGTTTTAACTGTTAGATTTCTGCTCCATATTACAGGGTGTAGTTGTTTTATTGCTTTCTTTGTTTGTATCATTCTAATTTTTATTTCTTCGTCACAGTCTCCTGTATTTGTGAAGATTGTTCCCAGGTACTTAGCTTTATGTACATGTTCAATAGAGTCATCTTCTAAATTTAATGTTTGTCCTTCTCCTCCTACTACCATATATTGTGTTTTCTCCGTGTTGATTTGCAATCCCCAGTCAGCATAATGTTTTGTTAATTTTCTAATCATATAATTCATGTCCTCTTCGTCCTCTGCACACAGGACTTGGTCATCAGCAAAGTGTAATGAATATAGATGATCATTTTCTATTTCTATTCCCATCACTTTACATTGTCTTTTCCATTTAGCAAGTGCCGCTTGTATATATATTTTAAATAATGTTGGAGCTAAGCAGCACCCTTGTCGCAGGCCTTTATTTATATGAATGTGTTCTGTTAGTGTTGTTCCTATTTTAACTTGTGCAGTTGTTCCTATATAAAGATTTTTTATTGCTTTGATGTATATTGTGTGTACATCCGCGTCCTTTAAGGCTGTCCATAATTTTGTTAAGGGTACGCTATCGTAGGCCTTGTGCAGATCTATAAATGCTACATGTGTTGCTAAACCACACGCGAGTCTTTTTTGGAGGAGTTGACGTAATACGAAGATGTTGTCAGTACAAGAGCGGCCTGCTCTGAAGCCACTTTGTTCTTCTTCTTCTGTTAGACGTTTGTTAATTCTTTGGTTTAGTATTTTTCCATATACCCTTCCTATTGAGCTTAATACTGTAATTCCTCGGTAATTCTTGCAATCAGTTTTATTTCCCTTTTTATGTATATTAGATATATATCCTTTTTTCCAGTCTTCTGGCAATTGTTCTCCTTTCATACATTTATTGAAAAGGACCCCCAGCTTTTCAAAGAGTTGGTGGGGTGCGTGTTTCAATAGTTCTATTGGTATTCCTCCAGGCCCAGAAGCTCTTCCATTTTTGAAAAGCATTATAGTTTTCTGTATTTCTTCTGCTGTTATGGGTTCTACTTCTTCACTAGTGTTCGTTTCTTCGTCTGTATAATTTTCTTCCATAAATTCTTGTCTCTCTTCTTTAAATAACTTTGTATAATATTCTACCCATTTGTTATTAGGTATTGTTTGTATATGTATTGTGCTTCTTTCATTTTTTCTAAGTTGTTTTATAATTTTCCATGATTCGCTTGTTTTAGTTCCTCCCATATAGTTATATACAAAGGCGCATTTTTCTTCCCACGTTTTATTACATTCTAGCATTATTAGTTTTTTTGTTTCTCTTCTTTGTCTTGTGTAATTTTTTCTATCCTCGTCGTCTTTACTTCGTAACCATTTGTGGTACGCTTTGTTTTTAGCTCTTATAGTTTCTTCTATTTTTGTGTTCCACCAGTAAGGCTTCCCATTCTTTTTGTTATTTTCTTTTATATTTAGGCTTTCCCAAGCCGCGTCATGTATTTTTTCTTTTATTTTGTCGTACAATTCTGTAGTCGTTGCGTTACTTTCCGATATATCTGCTAATTTTGTTGCTAGTCTCAGTTTGTATAGGAAAGAGGTAGAATCTGTGTTTAGTCCTTCTAAATTATATTCTTGTTCTTTTATTTTAATTTTATTTGCATCGTTTAGTGTTGTAGATTGGTACCCTATATAGGGGAATAACATTTGTGATCGTACCAATCGGTGGTCCGAACTACTTTCCGCTCCACGCAGTACTCTAACGTCGTATATTTTTATTCTAGTTTTCTGCTTAACTATTAAGTAATCGATTATACTTCGTTTGGTCCCTTTAACGTATGTAAACATATGAATTTCTTTATGTTGGTAGAATCCATTTAAGATTTTTAATTCTTTTTCTTCACATAGCTCATATAGGTTTTCACCATTTCCGTTTGTGTCACGGATTATAAAGTACCAAATTAAATGAAAACCGAACGATACTCCTTGAATTAGTCGTGCTAGGCTAATCAAGCTACGCGTACGATAATTAAACAACAAATTACTTTACTGACCATACGAAAATCAGAAAGTTTATGCAAAATGGTGGAAAACCACTCTCGCGGACGACGACGCGATACGTGTTTACCGTTTGCAAGCCAGAGACACTCTGAGTCGGTCGATGCTGTAGCGGCAGTACGCTGGGCGTGTGGGTGCGCGCGCACTCGCGTGAAACTAGTCAGCCGTATATTAATATTAATAAATAGTTTAAGATACTACAGCTATTTCAAACAATTCTAAAATTAAACTTAAACACGTAAAAATATATAACTAATTTTTCCAAGTAACAGAAACAGTTATTTCTATTTATTTATTGACTTATTTAAATAGAGTCAGGGCGGGTCACTCGTTCTATTCCCATGTGCAGCGGGTTGCTACCTCAAGGGGTTAATATTTTCCAAATTCCTCTCATTTAAAACATGTTAATTTTAAACAAACCGGCCACCTTAGGGTCTCCCTAAAGACAAACTTAGGCGTTAGCAATCTCTGTCTGAGCAGAGTTGGTTTGATCTTCGTCAAGTTGAACCACTTCACTTTGTGGCCAACCCGAGTAAGGTTGTTGTAACCACTCTGGTCCCTTTATCCAGAGAGTACATGTCTTGAAACTTAGAGGACTGAGACCTCTAGAACCTACGTCGGCCGCATTGTGTTCCGACGCTACATGACGCCAGTGTTCACTCGGAAAATTTATTTGTATTTGAGCAACTCGATTACCCACAAATGTTTTCAGAGTGTGTGGTTCCTTGCGCAACCAGGCAAGAACTATCATAGAGTCCGAGAAGCAATGTACAGCCTCCGGTTGTTTTGGAATATTTTCGAGAATATTCTCGAGAAGTTTGGCGAGAAGATGCGCCGCACATAATTCCAAACGAGGTATAGTAATTTTTTTCAAAGGCGCTACACGCGTCTTTGCACAGAGCAATTGAACCACTGGTTTATCGTTTGAATAACTTCTAACATAGACAACGGCACAGTAGCCTCGCTCGGAGGCATCCGCAAATCCGATAAGATCGAATTTAGAACTCAAACAAGCTAACCTTGGTATCGAATAGTTGGATATACAATCGATCTCTTTCAGAAACAAGTTCCACTCCGAGACAATATGAGCGGGAGGTTCTTCATCCCATTCTACCTTTGATTTCCAAAGCTCTTGCATGATGAGTTTTAGAAACATCACCAATGGGGACATAATGCCTAATGGATCATAGATCCTTGCAATGCAGGACAAAATGTTTCTTTTGGTGCACAAATCGTCGGGTTTTGAGACCGTATACTCGTAGCAGTCGGACTTGCAAACCCATTTGACACCTAACAGTTTCACTGACTCGTCTTCAGTGAAGTGGACATCTTTCACTGCGCGTGCATTGTCTGGTAGTTCATCCAGTATTGTTTGAGAATTACTGGCCCATTTTCGGAGGGTGAATCCTGCCTTTTCGAATATATCCGTGAGTTCACGGCGCAGTGTCAGTGCTGACTGAATATCTTCAGCTCCAGTCACAACATCGTCCATATAGACATCATTTTGCAGGACTTTAGCTGCTAAGGGATATTGATTCCCTTCGTCTTGAGCCAACTGCTCAACTGTACGCAACGCCAAGAACGGCGAACAATTCAAACCAAAGCAGATAGTGTTGAATTGGTACACAATAGGATGTGTGGCATCCGCAGGTTTCCAAATGAACCTTAGAAATCGTTGATGCTCGCGTACAACTCTAATTTGTAGGAACATCTGTTTTAAGTCCCCCGTAATTAAAATAGGATAAAATCTATTTCGCAAATGAAGAGTGAAGATACTCTTCTGTAGTACCGGACCAGGATACAAGTAGTCATTAATCGACTTTCCATTAGACGATGGCTTTGTAGCATTGAACACAATGCGTACCGGTGTCGTCGCACTATCAGGTTTAACCACGGCATGGTGTGGAATATAGTACGAATCCTGATCATTCAAATTGGGTTGCACATCAAGTCTCGTGACGTAACCCTTTTGCAAATATTCTTCGAATATTGCATCATAAGCCTTGTGTAACTCTGGGTCTTTACTCAAGCGAGTCAGCTGTGCGTGACAAATGGACAAAGCTTTCTTGTATGAATTGCCTAGTACTGGTGGGTACTGTTTAAAAGGTAAAGAAACCGTGTATTTTCCCTCGGAGTCTCTTTGGGTAGTATTGACAAAATGGTCCTCCACCATTTTATCCTCCGGTTTAGTGACAACCGATGGCGTTGGAACGTTTTCCAATTCCCAAAATTTTGACAACAGTTCGTGGGTATCTTCTTGTGTGTATGTATGATACGACACCACAGCATTGCTTGTTTGCTTGCTGGTATATTCTCCCATAACCACCCAACCAAAGATTGTTTTGATGGCGGTGAGTGTGCTATCGACTCCTTTCTTAACTCCGTTACGAATGACTTGACCCCAAATGTCAGCTCCTAACAGCATGTCTATTCGTTGAGATTTATAGCATTCGGGATCCGAAAGTTGGATATTCCCAAATTGATTAAAGGTATCCCGAGATATTGGATAATCTGGGATTCTGCCTGTAATGTTGTCGATTACAATGCAACTCAAATCGAGAACTGGAGTTTCTCTACGACATGGTTTGATTTTGGTATGAATAATACCACTAGTGTCCTTGACGTGGGTGTCACTGATTGACATAATCTTTGTTTGACACGCTTCAATAGACAGATTCAAATTATGGACACAACGACTTGTGATGTAGGATTTCTGCGATCCTGTATCCAATAAGGCACGTACAACATGTACCTTTTCTGCACTGTCAAATATATGCAGCTTTGCAGTGGGTAGTAATACCGAAGTATGTTTTCTGTGTTGACTTAGTGAATAAGTCCTAGCAGACATTGACGTAGTAGTTTCAGAATTACTACTACTGGCTTGAGAGTTTGCATCACTCTTGGGTGATGACGGACGCCTGGTTTGCTCAGATTTTTTATCACGCTTGGGTGATAACGACTTGTTCGACCTTTCACCAAAATGCAGCAGCGTATGGTGAGTTTTGTTGCACGTTCTGCATGTGGCTGTACTAGGACAGTTCGGGCGTATGTGACCCATTCTAAGACAGTTGATGTGTTACAGTTACATCTAGCAACCATGTGTCGATCACACAGTTCGATCAAGACACCTATGAAAATGTTTTAATGTTGTTAGATACGAAATAAATAAAAGTGTTTTCCCGTTTTCGCTCTGATCCAAATTCATTTGTGTTGATTATTTCGCTTTACATGTTATACTAGTTTAACGTTCTTACTTATATTTTTACACATGTAGAATAGTTTATAATACAACGTATATCTCCTACTCTACATATTTGGTGACCCCGACTGTCAAACAGGATGGACGACATACCTGTTCCTGTTCCTGTTTCCGATACCCAACCTGCTGACCTTCCGCTTCCTGAAATATCTTCATTAACAAATTCCTTCAAGATTCCCGAATTTTGGCCTGCGGACCCGACATTATGGTTCTCTCAAGTAGAAGCGACATTTATGTCACACCGTATTACATCTGAAACAACTAAGTTCTACAAATTAATTTCATTACTCAATCCTCAGTATGCAGCAGAAGTCAGAGACCTTATTGAGAATCCTCCAACAGTGTTTCCATATACCAAGTTAAAAGAAACGTTAATCCACCGAACTTCGCTATCGAAACGAGAAAGAATTCAACAATTATTCAACATCACAGACTTAGGCGATAAAAAACCATCACAACTTTTACGTCAGCTCCAACAGTTGGTTGGCTCTATGCATCTAGACGACTCAATCCTTGAAGAAATATTCTTGCAAAAACTTCCTTCAAATATTCAACTTATCCTTGCTTCAAATAATAATATTTCATTAGCAGATAAAGCCGAAATCGCGGATAGGATTCTAAACGTCACACAACCAACGCTATGTTCCGTGAGCAAAGACGCACAGCAAATCGAGGAGCTAAAACAAGAGGTCTCAGAGTTAAAGAAGTTGGTGTTAAGTCAGTCAAGAAATAAAAACCTTCCTTTCCCTACGGTTCCTCCGAACTCGAATTTATGCTGGTATCACCTCAACTTCGGCAGCAAGGCGAGGAAATGTATTCCACCATGTCAACAAAGTTCTTCTACAAACAAATCAGAGGTTTTGTTACATCAAAACAGAAACTTAATAGATAAACTCACTTTACCATATATTTCTAGCACTAATACTCATCCAACGACAACAAAACTTCTTTATCTGACTGATAGGCTCTCTGGCCACCGCTTTCTGATAGACTCTGGAGCCGAGGTGAGTGTTATCAAAAATTCATTGTGCGAGAAACGACGACAAAATCCTCTTACACTACAGGCTGTCAATAATTCAACCATCAAAACTTTCGGTACTAAAACATTAGAAATAGACCTCGGATTAACAATGCAATTTACATGGAGGTTTATTATCGCAAACGTTAAGCATTCAATTATCGGCGCAGATTTTCTTACATACTTTAACTTGCTGATTGACTTACCTTCAAAGCGCTTGTTACAAGCAAACCGAAACATACAAAACAATTCAAATCGAATATCTAGTATTACTACTCAACATTCCACATGCTTTACCCAACTCTTGTCAAAATTTCCTTCTCTAAATTCACCTTTTACTCCCAAACGTCAAATTATGCACAATGTCAAACACTGTGTCATCACTAACAATTCACCTGTTTTTGCACGGCCGCGAATTCGATAAAATGTTGAAAATGGGGATCATTCGTCCATCTTCTAGCAACTGGGCTTCTCCATTGCATATGGTTAAAAAGAAAGAGATTGGCGAATGGCGACCTTGCGGGGACTATAGGGCTCTCAATGCCATCACCGTCCCTGACCGTTATCCAATTCCCCATATTCAAGATTTTACAACTAATTTATACAATTCGAAAATATTTTCAAAATTAGACCTCGTTAAAGCCTACCACCAAATACCAATGGACGAAGAATCCATTTTCAAAACAGCAATAACCACACCTTTTGGTCTTTTCGAATACTTGGTCATGCCATTTGGATTTAGGAATAGCGCCCAAACTTTTCAACGGTTCATTGACAATGTTGTCAGAGGTTTAGATTTTTGCTTCGCATATATTGACGACCTCCTTATTGCTAGTAGTTCTTTCGAACAACATTTAAAGCACTTAGAATTAGTTTTCCAAAGACTTGAAAAACATGGTATACTTATCAATCAAAACAAATGCCAATTCGGAGTCCAGAAGATCGAATTCTTAGGACACAGTATTTCAACAAATGGCATTCAACCGGTAAAATCTAAAATTGACACAATCAACAAATTTCCCTTACCTACAACTCAACAAAAACTAAGGGAATTCCTTGGCCTCATAAACTTTTACCATCGTTTTATCCCTAACTGTGCAACAACGTTAAAACCCATTAATTGTCTCATAACAAATAAACCAAACAGCTCAAAAGAGATTGCATGGTCTCCGGAAGCAAACAAAGCTTTCAAAGACATTAAAAAACAATTAACATATTTAACAACACTCACATTTCCCGCACACAATGCCCCTATATCTATCATGGTAGATGCTTCAGACACGGGAGTAGGTGCAGTTCTGCAACAACAGATAAAAGAAGACTGGAAACCTATAGCCTTCTTTTCCGCCACATTCACACCTACACAAAAACGTTATAGCACATTTGGCCGTGAATTACTAGCTATGTACCTAGCAGTAAAGAAATTTAGATATTTCATAGAAGGAAGAAATTTCTCCATTCTAACAGATCATAAACCTCTGACTTTCATGGCTAACAAAATTTCCCACAACTACACTCTGGAAGAAATAAGACACATGGACTTCATTTTACAACTAACAAGCGACATCAGACACGTATCGGGCAAAAACAACGCCGTAGCCGACGCGCTGTCCAGAATCCAAATAAACTCCATCCTCACAGACAAAACCATCGACTACGTCAAAATCGCAGCAGCTCAAAAAACCGATAAAGAACTACAGACACTGCAGACAAATAAAACGAACAATTTACAATTCAAAAACATTAAGCTTCCAAATTCTACCTGTACCTTAGTTTGCGACATATCCACTGGTAAATACCGACCATATATACCAAAAGAATTCCGAATTAACATTTTCGACCATTTTCACTCGCTATCCCATCCAGGAATAAAAACAACAACAAAATTAATAAACTCTAAATTTGTTTGGTATAAAATGAACAAAGACATACAATCCTGGACCAAACAATGCGTACACTGCCAACGTTCAAAAATAACAAAAAACACCCAAGCTCCACTCAAACCATTTTCCGAACCAAACAGTTGCTTCGACAACATTCATATCGACTTAATCCATTTACCCAATTCCCAAGGATTTTCTCATGTACTCACGTGCATAGATCGGGTCACACGATGGCCAGAAGCAATTCCAATCAAAGATTGTAACACACAAACTATAGCTGAAGCATTAGTAAACAATTGGATATCTAGATTTGGAGTTCCTTCTGTTATTACAACAGACAGGGGAAAACAATTCGAATCGTCATTATTCAAAAATTTACTTAAAATGTTGGGCACACACCACATAAAAACCACGGCATACCATCCACAATCAAATGGCATGATTGAGAGGTTCCATAGGCAGCTAAAAACTTCCCTTAAAACATATATTGACCCTATAAACTGGGTAACTAACCTACCAATCGTCTTATTAAGTCTTCGCACAACGTGCAAAGAACCTATTAATTGCAGCCCGGCAGAACTTGTCTACGGCACCACATTACACATTCCAGGCGAATTCTTCACACAATCACCAATAGTTCCAGACCCTAACATGCCCCACTATCTCCAACAATTAAAACAAATAATCAGCAAATTAAAGTATACAGCCCCAATCTTAAAAAACAAACCATATTTTGTAAACCCCGATCTATTTCGCACATCACATGTCTTCATAAAGCATAATGCAATAAGCCCCACCCTACAACAACCTTACGATGGGCCTTACAAAGTAATCAAACGATACGAAAAGTTTTTCAAAATTTTAATTAAAGATAAATTGGACACCGTATCAATAGACAGACTGAAACCTGCTTACTTACAATAGCCGCACAATTTTGATAACACTCATTCCTCTCCCCAAGTCCCACTAATAAAGTCATTCAATTTATGTCATTTCTTTGTAAAATGACAAGTAATGACTTCCCTTTCATTACCTGTCATTGTTTTCTTCTCTCTAAGGAGGGAGATATGTTACAGTTACATCTAGCAACCATGTGTCGATCACACAGTTCGATCAAGACACCTATGAAAATGTTTTAATGTTGTTAGATACGAAATAAATAAAAGTGTTTTCCCGTTTTCGCTCTGATCCAAATTCATTTGTGTTTATTATTTCGCTTTACATGTTATACTAGTTTAACGTTCTTAGTTATATTTTTACACATGTAGAGTAGTTTATAATACAACGTATATCTCCTACTCTACAGATGCACAACTTGTGTTTGATTGCAGCATCATGTCTTCCTTTAGGTTTAAGAGCTATAAATCCTTCACACTGACTGATGTAGTGAGATTTTCTGCAATACGGACAATTCGTATTAGTTGCCAATGTCATCGCTCGGGATGCTGGCTTGTGCCTTTTGATTGGCTCGTGAGTTTTGACAGGTTTGTCTGGCTCAACCTCTAAGCTTGAAACTTGCTTAGTCAAGAACGCAATTAACTCTACATGAGTGGGCTTGGAGTCAGAATCCAATGTTAGTTCCCACTGTCGTCTAGTAGCCGAATCTAGCTTACGACAAATCATGTTTTCCAAAATGACCCCATATGAGTCAACATCAACCTCTAAGTTTTTCAGAGCAGCGATGTTTTCGCGTGCGGTGTTCAACAATGATTTTAGTGCAGGAGCGTCTGCCTGCTTGACCTTTTGCACATCTTGGAGTGCATTCAGATGTACCGACCTCAACAACCTAGGACGATAATATTCATCTGTGATGGCGTTCCATGCAATATCAAAACTATCAGCTTTGACGGGGATATTTGTAATAAGCCTAGCGGCTTCCCCTTTTAAAGATAACTTGAGATATTGAAGTCGTTCAATATCTGACAAACTGTCCCGATTTATCACCAACTGTGTGAATAAATCGTAAAAATTAATAAAAGTTGTTTTCTCCCCATCGAATGTTGGGATATTCAATTTAGGCAAGCTAGGTTGCATATATCGCAAAGATTGTGCTGATTGAATCGAATGTGATTCTGATTTAGCTCTGTCGGACCCTGCCTGTGATCCGGTGTCTTTATTGGACCTAAGCTTGTAATTGACACGTATGTCGCAAATGAGTTCGTTTATTTCATTAAACAACTTCGTAACTCGGGAAATTTCTGCCAACATATCCTCGTCGGGATTTTTGGTTTGTTCTAACTTTGAAGAATATTCGCAATAAATACGATTAAATTCCTGTTCCCAAGCATCAAGATACGGAAAAGTTACCTCAAATTTCAGTTTGTTAATTTCGTCAGTCTCTGAAGAATAGACTGATAGACGACGAATATTTTCTGTCACAACCTCTAATTGTTTGTGCAGTAGTTTAGCCATTTTAGAGTGTGCTAATAAATGCAATTACAAATACCAAAGTAACTAGAAACAATAATTATCTCCGAATACCGCCAAATCCGGCTTGAAGCGATCAAATGTAACTAGAAACAATAATTATCTCCGAATACCGCCAAATCCGGCTCGAAGGACCAAATGTTGCGTCCCTCCGGTGCGAAGGACTAAATGATAAGGACCTAATGGCTCGAAGGACCAAATGTTCAAACCCTAAACCAGCGAATCCGGTCTAGAAGAACCAAAATGTTTTGATCCTGCTCGCAAGCCCAAATGTGATGTCTCTAGATCAGCGAATCCGGTCTAGAAGCACCAACAATGTGTTTGATGTTAAATTCAATGAATAAAACAAAACTATATGTAAACCAAAATAATTACAACCTTCGATAGCTGGTTCACATCACTGGACTTGGCCAATACACGGGATAATATTAATTTGTGAAACGTATTAATTAACAACGACCAAAGGACCAGCTAGTTTTACGAACTAACAAACGTGCTAAATATAATTGCACCAAAATAACAAACAACTGAAATACAATTCTGAGAGATATGTGATAGCGTATTGAATATAAGTGACAAACAATAATAAACCAAAGATAAAACAAATACGATATTTGTATAAATTAACTAAATCATTTAATAAATGTATGAACACCAAATTTAGTTAAACAATATTAAGAATTCTAAATGAACTTAATAAAAATCTGATGTGGCCAGCACATTACCTTCCGTCAGTTCACGGATCACCTCAACTACAGATAGGACAGATAATGTATTTTTCGAAATACAAAATAGTGACATCTACAGATTGCTTCCATGAACTAACGCGCACTGTGATTGCTTGGTCGGCTTGGTAGTTTGTGACATAGGAGACATATCATGTACAGATAAATTGAAATTTTGAATTTTTAAAATAAAAGACATAATAAGAAAATTGAATATAAGTACATACATATATTTTAAGTCATCGCAATACAATAACTATAAATTCATTTCTAAATAAATTTAAAATTACTTGCCAGATAGACATACACTTCTATTTTAATATTTGTTTATATGTAAGATAAAAGGATATTGGAAATGGTACGACATTTCATCATTAAATATAAAAGTAAACGTCTATTTGCTTCTTTACACTGCACTTTATATCAAACAGCACAACGAATGTTCATCAGCTTATTGAATTTCAATTTCGTATTACGTCAAAAAATAAACACATTTAATACACTTTAAAACTGGAGAAATCACGAAATAAATCACTACTGGCACTATAATTAAATCTATAAACTATGACAAATTGGATTACCAAATAATTAAAGATGTTAAATCGTACGTTCAATGACATGTGTGATGACTTATGTGACTTTACAAAATTCAAAATATTGCAAAATGTTTTGAACTCAAAGGTGACTTAATCCATTTTCTTAAAATTTAAGCACTGTCGCGCCTCTACAGTTTGCTTCCTGGAACTATGAAAGTGTTTTGGCACATTCATTTAGCTGTCCGGTGCCTGCGTCAGTTCTATGTATTTTGTATAAATGTCATACAGAAAGTTCCTTGCAAAAGATTATATTTCTTGTACATTACCTTAAGGCGGTTGTATGTATTTTATACAAATTCCATACAGAAAGTTTCTAACAAAAGGTCCTATATTTCCAGTAAAATTATAACATAAACATACTGTCAACTGCACTTGACACTGACACCTTTCAATCAGAATTTTCTTAATGTAGCAGCTGTTTCCAGAGTTATAGCAAAGCTGACTAATATATATGGTAATTAATTTCTTTATAATTTTTTAACTCTATGTCCATTTAATATGAAGTATAAAATGCATTCAAATCGTATAGAGAATATATAATTCTTTAATATTTATAATAACATTAAATGTGAAAAAATGATATTTAACATCGTTTTTTCAAGAAAAACTGTTAAAATCTTCAAATGAGGGTACTTCCGGTTGACCAACTATAACCAAAATCTAATCAGCTCTTCACATGGATGTAGCGAAGAGGAATACGAAAGAATTATAATTTTTGGAATTGTGGTATTAGAGTTATCGCATTAGAAAATTTTGTCACACACAGACACACACACACACACACATACATACACACACACACACACACAGACATCGTAAAAATAGTAAAATCGTATTCTAGGGACCCTAAAACGTGCTTATTCATCAAAAACTCACCACCGAATTTTTTGACCAAAGACAATACCTTCCTTACCTAAAGGTGACGGAAGGTAACAACCAACTAGAATGCAAAACTTGTTGCCTTGAATGTACCTAGTCGACAATAACAGCAGATGCGCTGTGGATGACGTCACTCGAAGGTGAACGTGTGTAAACAGGTTTACAAAGAAATAATAATAATTTCACCCAAGGAATTATGAATCAAATCCCTAACAACACGAATTCCCGTGAGAAATCAAATTGTACAGTTCGATTTTACAATTGATTCTTGAGATGTGTCTATTAGCTGCATAAATTGGCGCCGGAAAGTATTCACGGATTATAAAGTACCAAATTAAATGAAAACCGAACGATACTCCTTGAATTAGTCGTGCTAGGCTAATCAAGCTACGCGTACGATAATTAAACAACAAATTACTTTACTGACCATATGAAAATCAGAAAGTTTATGCAAAATGGTGGAAAACCACTCTCGCGGACGACGACGCGATACGTGTTTACCGTTTGCAAGCCAGAGACACTCTGAGTCGGTCGATGCTGTAGCGGCAGTACGCTGGGCGTGTGGGTGCGCGCGCACTCGCGTGAAACTAGTCAGCCGTATATTAATATTAATAAATAGTTTAAGATACTACAGCTATTTCAAACAATTCTAAAATTAAACTTAAACACGTAAAAATATATAACTAATTTTTCCAAGTAACAGAAACAGTTATTTCTATTTCTTTATTGACTTATTTAAATAGAGTCAGGGCGGGTTACTCGTTCTATTCCCATGTGCAGCGGGTTGCTACCTCAAGGGGTTAATATTTTCCAAATTCCTCTCATTTAAAACATGTTAGTTTTAAACATTACAATCGATTTTAATGGGGGGCTCGACGTTTTGAACTTTGAGTTGATGGAGATGAGATGATAAACGGGCCACACAAACACCTAGAGCCCCTAATGGAAATCAAAACCACAATTTCAGGGTCGAGCGGTGACGGTCGCTTCGAACGCTGTTCGCTGCCTCAAACCACACGACCATCGAGACGGCTTTAGGCGTTTACCAAAGGAAGACAGTTTTTTTTCAAATACCATTTGTCCCGTAAGACTATAGTGGGAGTTTTTGATATGGTTAAAAATATTATTTAATACTCCTAAATTAATGGATTATTAATGAAATATTTGCAAAAGTATAATGCTATTTGATAGTTAATATTCATGATTTATTAAAAACAACACTTGTTCACAAGTTCAAGTCCGGCCCGCTTTATGATTTTATAATTTTTTATTTTGTAAAATATTGTTAAATAAATTACAAAATGAAAACATATTGTTTGATAAATCAAGTATTTTATTAAATTTACTATTTTTATACAAATTTCAGTTTTATTAGGTATTTAAGTACTACAAATTATCATATATTTTTTCACGTAGATTTACTCAATAAAATACTTGGTTTACCAAAAAAATATGTTTTAATTTTGTAATTTATTTAATAATACATTTTACAAAATAAAATAAATAAAAATATAAGGCGGGCGGGATTTGAACTCGTGAATAATTATTACGGTATCTCGATCTAAATAACTCACCTACGAAATGCCTTTCCGTGATTACTGTTTTAATAAATTATAAATACTAACTGTCAAATAGCATTAGACTTTTGTAAATATTTCAATAATAAGCCATTAAATTAGCAGTATTTAGAGACTCTTTCATGCCAAATTAAATATTTTTTTAAACATATCAAAAACTCTCACTAGTCTAATGGGACAAATGATATTTGAAAAAAACTGTTTTGCCAAGTTTAACGCCTATGTCACGGTTTTCAATATTCACACTGTATATAGATAGAAACATAAAATATGAAAACATTATTATCAGAAGACAGATATATAGAACTAGAAAATGCCTTACAATGAGACATTTTAGGGCTATGTGAAACACCTGGACAAAACGCAGAAATACAGCAAAGAAAAAAATTATCTTCTGTTACAGTGGAAAGACAAAAGAGCAGTATGGCATTGGATTTATTAAAAAAAATGAGAAACAATTTAATATGAGTTAGAGGGTTATTCAAAAAGAATAGCCTCATTGACAATGGGATCAAATAATAATTTAACAACAGTAATTATACAGGCACACGCACCAAGTCCGGCCCGCTCTATGATTTTGTTATTTTTTATTTTGTAAAATATTATTAAATAAATTACAAAATGAAAACATATTGTTTGATAAAACCAGTATTTTATGAAATTTATTATTTTATATAAATTTCAGTTTTACTAGGAGTAGAGAAATAGTGGGGTTTCTAGACCAAATGACCTCAAATGACCCCGGCGTTGTCCAGGTGACCTAGTTCAACGCTGCCCACGCCGCTTTCCGTCATCAGCGGACCCCACCCTGACGCCGACCCCTACGAACCCCACCTGGTGGACCCCACCAGCTTCCATTCGTTACCATTAAATGTTGCGTTCAGCGCGGAATTCATAATGCCGCACACTGGTGTTTTAGAAATTAAAACAGTCAACACCAGTAATAAACCAATAACGACTGCAACCATTTTAAATGGCTGGTACTAAGAAAGCGTTCAGGACAAAATATTACTCAAATTAGAAGAATTTCAAGAGCGAGACTCGGGTTGGGCGTCACATGAAGTTATGCACTTAAAATTAAACATTAGCAAGTATACACCAATAACGGGAGGAACCTATATTGAGCTGTCAGAAGATATTAAAAGAAAAAAAGTAATAGTCAACATCAAGAATAACGATGAGTTTTGCTTTCTCTGGGCTGTGACGTCTGCACTCTATCCAGTTGCTAAGCATTCGGATCGAATTAGCTCATATCCACATTTTAGTAAAGTACTAAAAAATGATGGAATTAGTTTTCAAATTAAAATTAAAGACATACCAAAATTTGAGAAAATGAATTGTTTATCTATAAATGTATATACTTTAGAGAAAAGTGGTAAGAAAAATTTAGTCGTTCCTGTTTATTTAAGTGAGAAAATTTTTGAGAAAACTATTCACTTATGATAAATTCTAACGAGGAGGATAATGTAGAAAACGGGGATGGTTTGAAGGAAGAGTATCTAATAGAAATAGATAATAATGAGCATATGAACATTGATAACAATATTAATATGACTAAAAAATTGCGATCTTATACTACCTACCATTTTATGTGGAGAAAAAATTTATCACGCTTGTTAAGTAAACAATTATCAGCTCATAAAGATAAAAAGTAACTCTGTGATAAATGCTTAAATTATTTTACAACAGAACTTTTACTAACTCAACATACTGAGCATTGTCAGCAAATGAACAATTGCCGCATTAAAGTACCAACTGAAGAAAATAAAATTTTGAAATTAAAAATTATCAGTATCAGGAAAAAGTACCATTTACAATTTACGCTGATTTGGAATCGATTTTAAAAAAAGAGGAAGAAGAAGAAAATGGTAATAAGAATACTAAAAATGTACAGAAACATATGCCTTTTTATATGGCATATTACTTAAAATGTACCTGCAACGATTCTTTGTCAAAGTTCAACATGTATTGCGGAAAAAACTGTCAAGATTGGATTGTCAATGAGTTACAAACAATGGCTGTTAATATTAATAACATAATTCAGTATATTCAACCTATGAAGTTGACACCAGAAGAAGAATTTAAATTTAGTAAAGCAACAATATGTCATATTTGTCAAAAATCATTTAATGCAAATTATATTAAAACACGTGACCGCTGCCATTTTGCATCAAAGTACAGAGATGCTGAACATCAGTCTTGCAATTTAAATTATAATAAAATACATAGTATTCCAGTTGTTTTTCATAATCTAAGCGGTTACTATGCACACTTTATTATAAAAATAATTGCAAAGGGAGTTCCAGAAACACTTAATTTGCTTCCAATAAACAAAGAGCGATATATCTTGTTCACAAAATATGTAAAAGACACCAAAATAAATTATTGACTTATTGACTAGTTTCGATTTATGGCAAGCACTATAGATAAATTGGCAATGTATTTTCAAGATTCTGAAAAAAAAAACTATCAGAAGACATTGTAACAGCGAAGAAGAATTTCAATTATTAACTAAAAAAGGAGTTTTCCCTTATGAATACTTGGATTGTTGGGAGAAACTTGATGAAGAAAAGCTGCCAACTCAAGACCAGTTTTATAGTGTAATGAAAAATGAAAGTATTTATGATAGTGACTACAATCATGCTCAAACAGTGTGGAACTATTTTAAAATAAAGTCTTTAGGAGAGTATTCAGATTTGTATTTAAAAACTGATGTATTATATAAGTCGATATGTAAACTTGATGCTTTGCATTATTATACAGCCCCAGGTCTTGCATTCGATGTAATTTAAAATGTAGTTCTGTTGAACTTGAGCTCTTAACTGATACTGACAAAATTTTATTTAATGAAAAGAGAATACTTGGTGGTGTTTCACAGTGTTCTAACAGATATGTCAAGGCAAATAACAAATATTTGACTAAAGAGTATAATTCAAATTTTCCAAATTCTTATTTAATGTATTTTGATACTAACAATTTATATGGTGCTGCTGAGTCAATACTTACCATATGGTGAGTTTGAATGGGTTGATGATATTGCAATTTATAATATTAATTTGCTAAATATTAGCGATGAGTCTGAAACAGGTTTTAATTTTGAAGTAGACTTAGAATATCCATTAGAATTACATGAGGATTTACTTCTTTGTTCGGAACATTTTATACCGCCTATATCAAAGTATTCTAAATTAGTTCCAAATTTGTATCCAAAGCATAAATATATAAATCATTATCGACATTTAAAACTATGTTTAAATTTAGGGTAATTTTTTTTTAATCACCGAAATTTAAAGTTTAAACAAAGTGCTTGGTTAAAGAAGTATATTGATTTGCACACAGAATTACGCAAAATTTGAAATAATGAATTTAAAAAAAATTTCTACAAACTTATAAATAATGTGGTTTTCTGAAAAACAATGAAAAATGTCCGAAAACACAAAGATGTTAAACTAGTTACAAAATGGGGTGATAGTTATAGGGAAAAATTCTATATTTCACAACCAAATTTTCACAGTTGTACTGCTTGACGATGATATTTTAATAATTGCAATAAAAAAAAAACATATACTTTAATAAACCAATTTATGTAGGATTTTCCATTTTAGATATATCAAAAACATATGTATACAATTTTCACTATGATTATATTCAAAGGGAATTAGGAGATAAAGCGAAGTTGTTATACACTGATACAGATAGTTTAATATGTAATTTTATTAATATAGACATATATGGAATTATTAGAAAAGATATATACAAATTTGACACATCTGAATATAGTATAAACAATATTTACAATATACCTTTAGCCAATAAAAAAGTTATTGGTCTAATGAAGCATGAAAATAATGGAAAATTATGAATGAATTTATCGGATTAAGATAAAAAATGTATGCTTATAAAATTTTAGATTCTAGTAAAAATATTAGTAAAAAGGCAAAGGGAATTTCGAGTGCAAAACTAAAAAATATATCTTTTCAAGATTACTATGACTGTTTGTTTAATAATTCTACGCAGATAAGATAATTTAAAAAAAAACATGGTTCACACGATTAAACAAAAGAAGTTAGCCTTAAGCCCACTTGATGATTTACGTATTGTTAATTATATATATATATATATATATATATATATATATATATATATATATATATATATATATATATATATATGTATATATGCGTAATTCTGTGTTCAAATCAATATACTTTTTTAACCAAGCACTTTGTTTAAACTTAAAATCTCGGTGATTTTTAAAAAAAAAATTACCCTAAATTTAAACATTGTTTTAAATTCCGATAATGATTTATATATATATATATATATATATATATATATATAATAATAATAATAATAATAATAATAATAATAATAACTTCAAGTGTAAAATATATTTTTTAATAAAATAATTGTGTACATCGTATTTTTATCAGTACCTATAAAAATTTAAAAAAATACAACTGATGGGGTGGTGATGGTACTTCTTCGAGAAGTATATCCTCGTCCTCCACGATAGGGAGATTTAGTATTTCTGGGTATTCATTTATATTGTCATCAGCCACCTCGGCATCCAAAAACCACTCACTCCCATCGTACATCATGTACGATGGTGAATGGTGTGGTGATGACTGTGGAGGAGCTAGGAATTCTTCTTCTTTAGTCGGTAGTGCCTGCGGAGAAACCATGTATTTAGGTTGCCACTGTTCAGCCAAATGATTAAATGCGGATAAGCCTTCCAATTGGCTGTCCATTACCTCATTGAGATAAGCGGCGACTCTGCTAAGGGAATCAGTCAAGTGCTGAATTAAAGTTCTTAAACTCTCTATTTTCATTTGTTGCCGGTCTATTATTTTACTAAGACCGGCATTTTGTTGTAGCTCACTTAGTTCCACTGCAGATAGTGTACTAGATAATCCATTATTTGCTCCTTGACTGAGCGCTACAGTTTATATATAAATGAATTAGTAGTGTAAATATTTTATTTATAGTAAATTCTGACTTATATTTACAGTTTGAATAGTTGACTGAATTTGTTGTTCCAGGCTGCAGCATCGTGGTATATATACTGTTTAACTTGACCACCTTGACATTTAGCAGTTTAACTAGATATGTCTATAAATAGCTGCATGGGAACGCAGGTTCAGACATGTTGAAACCACGTAATTTCAATAATTAAAATGTTGAAACCAGTACCCAATGATTATCCACAGCTATTTTTTTGTTGATTTCAACTTTTTTGTCAATTTTTTATTAACTAACTTATTTCAAGGTTATACGGTTCTCGATACAAAAAAGTTCGCAAAAGTTATGCTATGCTGATTTAAACTTTTTGCTCCCATAATAATCCTGGTTTGGGTATAAGAAAATAAAAGAATATTAATACATGTATTTACAAAAATTTATTGTATTATATTATTTTACATTGTATTGCTAAATTATTATATGGTACATACAGCACTAGTTAATGAATTATATCTAACAATTCTATCATGCAAAATTAGACAATAAGCGGTAGTTTCGTCAGGGATATTTTCACTTGTTTCAAACTCAAGACGAATGTCTACGGCTCCCGATTTCAATGTCTCATTTTGATGAGAGCAATCGACGACAACAAAAGGCGCAATGGCTTTGAACTTATCGGGAGTATAATTTCAGGTTTGTTAATTTACAGTGATCAAAATAACTCGTGTTTTATTTTTATTATTTTTCTTTGTTTGAAAACCAGCAATTACGAAACGTGGTTTTTCTAGCTGTGTAGCGTTTTTAACAGCCCAAGTATGTTGACGAGGTTGTTGTAACAGGGGATACTCATGCAATTCCCAACTTCTGAAAGCAATCTCAAGTTCAGCGCTTTTTTCAAAATATTTCATTAGCATAAGACGTTCTGCATCTGCTACCGCAATATGTAGCATTTTCCGTAAAACTTTTGTTAAATTAACTTTAATTTCTTCAGTTTCCGTTTCGTTGTAAACTGCACTTATGTCAGTATTACTACGAATAAGAACTAACTCTTGACATAAATTTAGTATAATTATCCGAAAATCTTCTGCGAAGCCCACTAACATACGAAGCGGGATACAAACATTAAAATGTCCATTCGACGCATGTACAAGTTGTCTGGAAATATTTTCTAGCGGTGCCCATCCTGCATTCTGCAAACGTAAACTTTCGTTTGTGTTGTATGAAACGTATGGTTGGGTTTTGTTTCGAACACGATCTATTACAACTCCACCAATTTCATACCTAGTCTCATCAAACAGAAAAGATATTCCATTATTGATTAGTTTAGCTGTTGTTGGAATAGTATTATCTTTTTTTAATAGTTGGCCCTTAATATACAGCAAACTGTTCCAGGGTAATGTATAAACGTCTTGCTATTGGATTGGAATTCGAATTTCATCATTGTTGTTTAATGTGGTAGATGCATATGGTTGTTCTGTATGCTTTTCAGCATTAACAATTGAATTATCAAACAATGCGCGCTCACTAACATTTAAGATGTTTGCCCTCATTTTATGTTACGAACGCAAAATATATAATTGCTACACTTTCAAACAGAATTAAATTTTATTCTTATCCAGATAATTACTGATTACAGAGTAAATTGGCGCCTTTTTTGTCTTTAGTTTTCTTTTGAAACTCATTTTTTTTTATTTATACGGTGCCCCAAGGACTTTAAACAATCACTAATTGATTTAATTGCGTAGGCTTCCACAGTCTGAGTCATGAGAAATATTCGTTTTCCGGGAATGGACTGTGTCATATTTTGAGTCAGAGCTCAACGTTTCGCCCGCAGTCGTATGGGGCATCTTCAGGAGCAAGGGGGATAGTACTGTCTTAAACAAGGTTACCCGGTGTTTCAACCACGCTAGAGGTCGAGTTTAAGCAACAAGCGGGGGAGACTCAGTTTACAAGGTTACCCGACGTGTAAACCACGCTAGAGGCCAAATAAACCAAGTGACGAAAGGAAAGCCAAGAAGACAGTTAAATACTAATCTAAAGATACGGTAGATAAGTAAAGCTAATGAGGACCAATGGGAATCGAGTTCGTAATGGTAGATTGGGCGTGTCGTGTTCCGAGAATCACCGGTTTCCACATGTGGCTCAAGAAATAGCCATCATCCCGATTAATGTTATTAGGATGTTTCCATATCTCTAAAGTTTCCCTGTATTTACGTCTGTAAAACTCAGGGACAGGAGCTAAAATGCGGGAATTTTCAAATAAGATGTTATGTCCTGTGTTGTATTGGTCTTCTGCGACCGCAGATGTTAATACCATACCATTACGCAGACAGCGTTTGTGTTCTGACAATCTAGTGTGAACACTCCTTCCTGTTTCACCTATGTATACTGTGCCGCAAGAACAAGGAATACTATAAACACCGGGTGACTACAAGGGTTCGCGTTTATCTTTAGTTTGGGGGAGTATTTCTGAGATTTTTTGTGGAGACTTATAAAAGACCTTAATATTGTTTTTATTAAGAATTCTACCTATTTTATCCAAGAATCCTTTAATGTAAGTGATAGATGCAAATGTTTCGAACGAGGTATCTACGGGTTTTTTTTAGTAAAGGGTTTAATTGTCTATGAATTACATTATTGATTAATTTTACGTCATAGTTGTTCTGGATTAAACTAAGTCTGATGTGGTCAAGCTCCTGCTGTAGGATATCAGATTCAGAGATTTTGATGGCACGGTGTACGAGAGCGTTGACTACTGAGAGTTTCTGCGAGGAATGGTGGTGAGAATTAAAATTGAGATACCTATCAGTGTGGGTGGGTTTTCTATAAACAGCGTGTCCGTTGGGTTTACAATTAACCAGAACATCAAGGAAGGGGAGAGTTCTGTTATTTTCTACCTCCATGGTGAATTGAATATCCGGGTGTATGCTGTTTAAGTGTTCGTGGAACAAAGAGAATTTTTCCGGACTATGTGGCCAAATGACAAACGTGTCATCTACATAACGAAACCATACCTTAGGTTTGAATGTAGATTATTCTAGTGCCTTTGTTTCAAAGTGTTCCATAAATATACTGGCAACCACGGGGGAAAGAGGAGAGCCCATTGCTGCACCTGAGACTGTTTGTAAAATTGTTTATTAAAAGTGAAATAGGTTGATGTCAAGCATTTTTCAATAAGAGTTACTAGATTAGACGAGTTTCCGTTATTTTCCAATAATTTAGCGATAATAGTGATTGACTGATCAATCGGGACTTTAGTGAACAGTGATATGACGTCAAAACTAACAAGTATGTCGCCGGGTTCTGTAGTGATATTATTGATTTTTTGTACAAAATGTTCTGAGTTTAGAATAAATGACTCAGAATTTCCTGTAAAATATTTTAAAATATCAGACAAATATTTTGACAGTTTATAAGTAGGATAGTCGATGGTTCTGACAATAGGTCTGAGTGGGTAATCCTGTTTGTGAATTTTTGGTAAACCGTAAAGACGTGGAGGTTTGGAGGATTTAGGTACAATACGTTTTTTAATGTCTTCAGGAATGTCTGAATTTTTAATAAGAGCGGTGATTTCACGTTCAATTTTAGCTGTAGGGTCACGTTTAAGTGGAGAATACAATTTTTCCTGTAGAAGGGCCAGAACCTACTCATCGTACGTGTTACGATCCATAATATGCCCCTTTTTGTGTTAATAAAAACATTCTACATTTTTCTTATCAAAATTTGATTTTTGAAATTCCTTTTTAGGAGCAAAATGTTTGCCTGATTTTGCAACATTTATTGTAGCAAAAGCATTTGTTACCTCATCTACTGAAGTCATTTTGGATTCTTCTTTTATAAGACGTGTCGTTAAACTATCCAAAGTCTGTTTATCAGAATCTACACTGTCCCATGCGCTAACAAATGCATTATATTTTAAAGGTAGACTTCCAATGATTTTTGCCATTATTGTGATATCTGAAACATCTTTCAGTTGACGGGCCATGTTTTCGACTTTTGCTATATGTTGTACAACGGAATCAGTTGATGTCATCCTATATTCATGAAATTTTGTTAATAATAATAATTTATTAGTCTCACTTCTTTGCTCATGAAGGGAACATAGTTTACGCCACATTTCTGCTGAAGATTCACAAGTCAGCAAATATTCTAACTGTGTGGCTTCCATAGAAGAAGATACAATAAACATTGCTTTAGCATCCTTTCTTATCCATGATTTTTTGGCTGCATCTTCTTTCGGTTTCGTTTCACTTCCATCGACAATGCTTAAAATGTTGTTCGAAATAAAAATCGCGCGCATCTGAAATTTCCATGCTTGGAAATTTACGCCATTAAATTTGCTTATATTTTTCACATCTATGTATTCGGCCATTTTATCAAATTACACTTAAACTGACTGTTCACTTTGTACGGATTGTTTCAAACGCGATCTGGGCCCATAACCTGTTGAATTTTCAATCAGTGGAATGAAACAATGAAGCAAGAATATTGGGTAACGGATCTTTTATTAAGATATGAACAGTATTTTAATTACAACGAAAAATGACAGACATTTTCTTTTTATAATATAACAAGTGAACATAAACAACTGAACTACTGCATACTTCAAAATTATAATGTACGTCGAATAATTTTGAAATCTCAATAACTTCTATGCTGAGTAGGATTTTTTAGAGGCCTATGATCTTTATGATCAAAACGAATCTCTTGTAAAACGTTACTGGAGCGGTGCGGTGCCACTATTAGTGAACGATGTTTCATCGGTGTAGATAACAATGGGATGGTAATACGCCGAATGAATTCCAATTGAGATATTCCGGGCACAACATAACGAAACAATAAACAAGCGTTGACAACTGAACCGTTTAGGTAAAATCCGCACAATTGGCTAATACCATTTTTTGCTGCTAATAGTAATTCTATGTGCACCTCGAAACTGATCAAATACATCAACACCACCCATACCATTATTGTACTCAGCAATTAGTGAAGGTTGGCATACATCAACTTTTGTCTTGAATGCTGAACTATACCGAGAACACTTGGTTCGTGTTGAAACCAGAGCATCAGTGCGATTTGTCGCCAATGTTACATGGCTGTTATCGTGCCAACGATAAATATGGATTCCATGTGCTTCATCTTTTAGCGCATGAATTGCACCTCCGAGTTTTTTCTTGAGATCTTTCAGGGGAGCTTTTTCAATTCTGTCGGTACGAATAGTTCCTGTGATGTTATATTTTTCCGATTCATTTCTTCTAATAAGGTGAATGAATTGAAATAATTGTCTATGAATGAAGGTTCTATAGCTTCATCGAAAGACCCACTTTAGGCAACGGATGGGCGTATTTTTCAAATTTGGAAGAAATTCTATTGAAAAGAGGCCTTACTTTACGACATTTATTATTATTGTCAATTATATTGTTATCGCAGAAATGGAGATATTTAAAAATGGACAAAAATCTGTCTCGGGACATGGTCGAAGAATCAGCATCATTATGAACATCAGCTTTCGTTTCCCAATACATTTTTCTATTTGGCCATTTATTATATCCTGAAATAAGTAATATGGCTAAAACTTTGTACATATCTTCCTCGGTTACAGTAAATTGATTGTCACCGCATTTATAGTTTGCATATTTGTCAGTTTCTTTGCAAATATATTTCACTAAATCGCTATCCCAAAAACAGTTGAAAAATTGTAATGGTGAATTACCAATTTGCAACATATTTTCTATTATCGCAGGCTGCTGCCGAGAAATAATTTTTATTTTCAAATCGGCTTCTTCATTCATTTCAGAACTTAAATCAATATTTACCCAAGTTTCTCCACTTTTTTAGTTTTGTCTTTTTTCTTAGCTCCTGTGGAATTTAATTTTTGCTTCTTTGGTATTGGGGATGTTGGAATTTCTGAGCTAATGGATGGAAGGTTACCATCTTCATTTGATTTAGATTCCATAAGAACATCTTGTTTTTCATTGCCTTTTATAAGTATTTGTATTTCAGATGTTTGTGCCAAAATACCTGTACCTAATTGGTAAAGATTATTCTCGTTCACAACTAACTCTTCTTCAGGTAAATCATCCAAATCCGTGTAATCATCATTTTCAAGTGTAAATAATGTGAAATTAATTCCTTCTGCGTTCGCAAATTTATCATCATCCTCTGATTCTTCCAAAAGCGTTAACTCTTCTGTTGTCAGGGGTTGTTTATTTGAAAAAAATAGTAAAATATATTTCTCCAGAATTACGTGTAAAGCCTAGCGTATGATATTTCATACGTTAATTTTTGAATGAATAAATTATAGACTAAATGTCATCAAATTATTTAAAAATCAGGTTATGTTATTTATCACATTCATATTGCGTTATAATATAACACTGATTAGCGTTTCTAATAATATATAGATGTTTAAAATTACGGTAAAATTACCTTTCTTCCCATTTTGTCCAATACTCTGAACGACCTTTCAGTATTTTCTTCGTTCGTTTCATTTATAAACGCATTTATTTCAATACTTAGTGATATATGACAGTTTACACATAAAGTTATAGACTAGTGTTGTCAACTGTTTCAAAATTAAATCACAATTTGAAATACAGGCGCTAAAACTTACACGAAAAGCTGTATGAATATTTAGACAGTAGTTTTTAATGAGTTAATTACCGTATTAAGTAAACCTCTACCCTTTTTGACCTTCAATAATACACTGCGGTGTGCATTTGCTTGCGTCCGCAATTTATAATGTTCAATGAACTACTGAACAAATAAATTGAAATTATTAGTTATTAATACCTCAGTTTTAAACCATTATGCGTGTCGTTAAACAAATGCAGTCACTAAATGTTAATAATTATGATTTCGATAAGGAAAGTGAAAAACTAAGTCATAGTGTTCCACTACCATCTACAGTAAGATATCTAGTCGCAGGTCCCTCTGGTTGTCGAAATATTAATGTATTGATAGCACTTTTGTAACATCCCAATGGATTACGTTTTGAGAATATTTACATATATTCAAAGTCCTTATACCAACCAAAATATATGTATATGGAAAATTTACTGGCACCCATTTATAATGTGGGTTACTTTACGCATTATGATTCTACTGATATAGTAAAGCAAAGTGATGCAAAATATAATTATGTTTTTATATTTAACGATGTAGCGTGTAACAAACAGGATATAATTGGAGAATAATTTTGCTTGGGTAGGCATAAGGCTATTGATTGTTTCTCTCTCTTTCAGACGTGTACACGTATACCCAAACATTTCATTCGTGATAATGCTAATTTTATTATTTTATTTAAGAAAAATTATATGAATTTAATGTTGAAAATGATGTTTTCATTTGTTATATTTATAAAAGTTTATCTGAATAAAATAAGATCATGTATTTTTAAAAAAATTTTTTGATTGATATGTAATTTTCCATGATTAAAAATATGTCCGATGTCATTTTATGTTTAATAAATATTTTGTTGTATTAAAAGGACTTCTTTTCATTAAATATTATATAATTTAACAGGTTATGGGCCCAGATAACTCTAGCTGTGTATAATAATAGGTAATTTGTTGGTTTTAGTAAGTTTGTGCATAATTTTTTGGTAAAAGACTCATTATTTAAAAAAAAAATCAAAAATGGACGCAACTCGTATTCAGATTGGTTTGTTAGAAGCAAAACTAAATTGGGCTACATGGAAATACAAAGTATGTATTCTGCTCAGAAGTATTGTAGGAGCAATGGACGTAGTAGAGGGAAAACTCTTTATGCCAGGAAAATTAAATGAAGATGCACCCTTAGCTGATAAAACTAAATACGAAACTGCTCTTGAAAAGTACATAAAGGCAGATAGTGCTGCAATGATAATTATAACAACCAATATGACAGAAGAAACTCTACAAAAAGTTATGCGTTTTAATACTGCACGAAAAGTTTGGGCCGAGTTACACACTTTGTTTGATGGCATTTCGGAAGATAAGGCATATGACATGCATGCAGTTTTTTAGCTATAGAAGAGATTCAAACGATGATATTGCAAGTCACACGGCAAAATTAAAGAATCTTTGGAATGAGCTTCGAATTGATATTACCAAAGATAAGGCGTCTGATTTACCAGAATTATTATTAATATGTAAAATTTTAGAAACGCTGACTGAAGAATATTTTGCCTTTAGATCAAGTTGGATGTTAATAGCTAAAGCAGAGAGAGCCATAGACAAATTAACGAATTAGTTGTATGCTTATGAAAAAGCATTAAATTGTAAAGCTGGAAGTACTACTCAAGAAGCTTTAGTTATAGAAAGAAGAGATTTAATGAACAAAAGTTTAAGAAACAGGGTAATGTAATATGTCATTATTGTAAACTTCCAGGTTATAAAATTAGACAATGCTTTAAATGGAAAGCAGATGGTAAACCTACTAAACAATATAATTAGAAAGAGGATATTACGAATAAAGACAGAAATGCAAATTTGGTTTCAAGATATACCACTTTAGCTGTAGAAACAAATAATATTTTGTTGTGCGAATTTGGCAAGGAGTCATGGTATGTAGATAACGGCGCTACAAACCATATTACAAACAGGAAAGATTTGTTTCAAAGTTTTGTTACATTTGGAAAAAGTCATACAGTTATGACTGCAAATGAAGACAAAGTTAAAGCAATTGGCAAAGGAAATATTAATGTTATTGCAAATGTTTATGGACGAAAGGAAATAATAACAATAAGTGATGTGTGGTATGTACCAAATATTCGTAAAAATTTATTTTCTGTTCTTTCTGCCCAAGATAAAAATCCAAAGAGTAATTTCCTATCTAATTCCAGAGAATGTAAATTAATTATTACTGACAAAGTTAAACTTGTAGGAACAAGAAATCGATACGGAGGATTATTTAAGTTGCATATTAAAAATATGATTCCAGAATTTCCTCATCAAATAAATGTACTGACAAATAATACAAATTTATTACAGTTATACCACGAAAGATTAGGTCACCAGAACAAGAGATATGTAAAGGAGACCGTAGAACATGAATTTGGAATAAAGTTGCATCTGGATAGTGAGATATGCGAAGGATGTATTTATGGAAAAATGCATAGATTAAAATTTGGAAGAAGGGAAAGAGCTAAAATTCCAGGAGAACTCATTCACTCGGATGTATGTGGACCATATGCATATTCCAATTCAGGGTATCGTTATTTCGTTTTGTTCTAAGATGATTACAGTCGATTTCGGTATGTTTATTTTATTAACGAAAAGTCAGAATTAGTTAATGAGTTAAAAATTATGTTAAATGGAGCAAAAAATGTAGGACATAATATTAAAGAGATTTTAAGTGACAACGGTGGTGAATTTGACAATCATCAAATTAGAAAAGTTTTAGAAGAAAATGGAATTAAGCAGAGATTGATTATGCCGTATATTCAACAAAATGGTTGTAGTGAGAGAGATAATAGAACGATTGTGGAAAAAGCTTGTACAATAATGCATGCTCACTAAGAATTACCACAATGTTTATGGGCAGAAATGATAAATACTGCATCTTATATTTTAAGTAGAACTGGACCATCCAGTGAAGATCACAAATCACCGTATGAATTATGGACGAAAAAAAAAAACAAGTTTAAAGCACTTAAGAATTATTGGATGTACATGTTTTGTCCATATACAAAAACAAAAAAGAAGAAGAATGGATGTAAAAGCAATTACAGGAATATTAATTGGTTACGACAATAATGATGGTTACCGAATATGGTGCAAAGGAACTAATACAATGCTGCGATCGAGAGATGTTATATTCCAGGAAGAGCCTTTAATTCAGATGAAAAGTAATAGTACTCCAATACAGTCAAACGAAATAAGTAATACGAATAAATTACAGGAAAAAGAGTCTGAAAGTATTGAAAATGCTTATGAAGAAAATTTAGGTTGCAATGATTCAGTATCCGAGACAGAAGAAGAAGTACAAGGAGAAGAGAATACTTTTAATTTTGACAGAGTTCTTCGTAATCGTTCAAGAATTAAAATACCAGAAAAATTTGAAAATTACGTTATGCCTGTAGAAGTAAATTTATCTGATATTAAGAAACCATACACCTACGAAGAAGCAATTGGGAGTAAGGAATCTGAAGAATGGAAAAATGCGATGAGTAGTGAAATGAAATCACTTATTGATAACAATAGATGGACGTTGGAAAAATTGCCACATGGAAAGAAATGTATTCCGTGTAAATGGGTTTATAAGTTGAAGACTAATTCTAATGGAGAAATTGAAAGATTTAAAGCAAGATTGGTAATAAAAGGTTATAATCAGAAGAAAGGAATAAATTATGATCAAACGTTCAGTCCAGATGCTAAAAGTAGCACAATAAGAACATTACTCAGTGTAGCAGCAAATGAAGGTATGTTTTTAAGACTCTTTGATGTTTCAACCGCATTTCTATACGGAAGACTTGATGAAGAAATTTATATGCGTCAACCGAAGGGATACGAAGACGGAACGGATCAAGTTTGTCGTTTAAGAAAAAGTTTATATGGACTCAAGCAGGCACCTACATGCTGGAATAAGAGATTCAGCGACTTTCTTGTGCAAATAGGTTTTAAACCAAGTTCTGCAGATCCATGTTTATTTATTAAAAGAAGAGACAAAGAAAAACTGATAGTTGCACTTTACGTGGATGATGCTTTAGTTGCATCTACGAATGAAGAACAGTTAAATAAATTTATGGAAGATATAAAAAGGGAATTTAAAATAACTGAAAAACCTGCATCTTATTATCTTGGAATTGAAATTGAAAAGAGAACAGATGGTTCAATAAAAATATGTCAAGCATCTTATACAAAGAAGATACTTCAAAGATTTGGAATGGAAGATTGTCGCCCTGCATCTACACCTATAATTAGAGAAGATCAACAAACGGGGAAAGTAAGTGAGACAGAGACTTTACAGTTTCCATACAGAAAGGCAGTTGGTGCATTGATGCATTTAATGACGAACACAAGACCTGATATAGCGTATGCTGTAGGAATTGTGTGTAGAACACTAGAAAATCCTAGCTGGAATGAGTGGATGAAAGTTAAACGTATATTCCGATATTTGAAAAACACTGTTAATTTAGGCATTTTATACAAAAGGAACTACAAAAAAGGTATACTTGAGAACTTCAGTGATGCAGATCATGGAGCAGATTTGAACACTTCAAGATCAACATCAGGTGTTATTTGTATGTATTCCGGAGGAACAGTATCATGGTCAAGCCAAAGACAGACATCAGTAGCTATTTCGACTACAGAAGCAGAGGTAGTAGCTGCAAGTGAAGCGTCAAGAGAAATAGTCTGGCTGAATCGTATTTTACGTGACATTGAAGCCGCTATCAAGTTAGCACAGAATCCAGAGTACCACAAAAGAACGAAACACATAAGAATTCCACATCTATTTGCTAGAGAATTAGTAACAAATGGAGAAATTAAAGTAAGAAAAGTGTCAACGGAATTTCAAATGGCTGACTTATTAACCAAGCTTTTATTTTAGTTGATACACATATTTTTGTGTAAAGCGATAGGACTTTTATAAATATTTCCAAATAAAGGAAAGTGTTGAAAATGATGTTTTCATTTGTTATATTTATAAAAGTTTATCTGAATAAAATAAGATCATGTATGTTAAAAAAATTTTTTTGATTGATATGTAATTTTTCATGATTAAAAACATGTCCGATGTCATTTTATGTTTAATAAATATTTTATTGTACTAAAAGGACTTCTCTTCATTGAATATTATATAATTTAACATTTAATACATGTGTATGCAGACCATGTGGGGACAGATATGACCAAATATAGTTGACAAAAAATTGTTTAGCTGTTCAGCTGTTCTTAAACTCTTAGGTTTAAAATGTGTAAACGTTTAAAATTTGATATTATAAAAACGCAAAATATTATTAGACAAAAATTAAACGCTTTAAAACAAGGTCATGCTGAAGAAGAAGTATTACTGGAGAAATCACATAAACCTGTTACACAAACTCTAAAACAAATAGCTACTAGTTTGCAAAATATTAAAAATGTAAAAGAGGATGTTAAACTTGAGCCAAAGGAGAAAAAAGAGAAAGTTTTATTAATACATCAGTTTCATCTTTACCACAGCCAAAGTTTTTAGAAACCGAAGTATTAGCTTAGCATGAGCCTGAATTTGATTATGACAGTTCAGTGGATGAAAATTTATCTTTTGCCGATAAAACAATGCAAGAAATGGTGGAACATTCATCATTTCAAAGTTATTTAGAACAATTTCATTCATTACCAAGTCAATATATTGAGGAAATGATTATCAATCGTAGATAATTTGATCATAAATCTGGTATGCATCATGATCCTGAAACTAAAAAATTCAAAATGGGGAAACAAGAAGTAACAATTGATGGCAAAGACATGTTAATTGGAAACATCCGATATGAAGGAACCCCTGGACTTTATGAACTTGTGTTTAAAAAACATCCAAAGGGTTTTAATAAAGATGATGAAAAGAATTACAAAGATACGTTAGATCGAACCAGCGCGCACCGTAGACATTATTTACCAACAGAACAAATTCAGGGAAACAGATCGTAGAAATATCAACATATAATTGGTAAAGCTCTTGAAAAACCGAGACACCATTCTTGGGCTGGTGAAACCAGAAGAAAAAAAGTTGGAAATGGATTTTTTATGAATTTAAATAATAAAAAAGTGGATTACGTTTACTGGGACAATTCAAATGAGCTTGTTAATCGACTACGATTATTACTGGCATCAAAAAATGTTAGAAATATGAACCACAATAATGAAATAATTTCTATAATTGAAGATTTAAATGAAGCTAGCAGCCTCGCAAAACGTTAGTTACAAGATGTCACTCGATAAGTTTGGACGTTCTGCTGACAAATCTCGGGCTCATAATGACGATTTGGACATTAATTTGGATGATGACGATTACTTGAATATACGAAATAAACGCATTATTCATGTTGTTGTTGCGGCACCCATAAACGATACTGACGCTGTAAATAAAACGTTTATGGAGGAAGAATGAGCAAAAATTATTGATAGACATAATGATCATATTAGGAAGGATGAGGATAATATACAAAAAGCCAATAAAATAAAACGTAAGGTTACCACTGATATTGAGGCACTATTTAAACATAAAACAGTAGTCATAAAGCTCGTATGTTTTATCCTATGCGTACAGTTTTACATTATGTCTAAAACTAAACGGTATATTGTTGAGGAATTGCACAAACAAAGTCGTGTAAATTTCAAAAGGAGAAGAGTGATTGTTAAAGGTATAGACGATTTGTTTCAAACAGGTTTAGTAGAAATGATTTCATACGCTAGAAAAAATAAAGGTTATCGCTTATGGGCTGAAGCAGTAAAAAATAAACCTGGTGAGGATATAAATAAAGCTACGAAAAATAAAATTAATACAAATAATCTCATACCAAAGAATTTACAAACTGACATGGGAAAAGAATTTTATAAAAAAAACTTTTCAAGAGAATGAAAAAAATCAAGTAAACCATTGTTTAACTTTTAGTAATAAAAAAGCCAGTATTGTTGAACGTGTAAATCGTACACTTAAATCTATAATGTGGAGAAAAATTACCTTTTAAGGTAATTACAAATGGTTAAATATTCTACCTAAAATTGATGCGAAATATAATAATAAAAAGCATAGTACTATATAATTGAAATGAATAAATGTAAATAAAAAAAAAATAAAAATCTCTGTTAACGTTTAATCATATAAAAACTGTTGAAAAAATCACTCTAAAATTTAAAGTTGGTGACTATGTACGTATTAGCAAATATCGTGCTAAATTTAAAAAAGGTTACACACTAAATTGGTCAAATGAAATATATTGAAAATTAATAAAATAAAATTAACAAATCAAATTACATACATACTCGTTGATCAAACTGGTCAGCCAATTGAAGGTGAATTTTATACACAAGAGCTTCAAAAAGTTAAGTATCCTGATATATATTTAGTAGAAAAAATATTAAAACGTAAGGGGGATATAATTTATGTTCGCTGGCTTGGATTTGATAGCAGTCATAATAGTTGGATTCATAAAAACAACGTTGAGTAGCTGTAAGAATTTCGCAAGGACATCAACTTTCGCGCGTGTGCGTTCCTGGATCTGTATATAAGCCTAGTCGTTAACTATATTCATCGTTCATTAGTAAAGTTAGTTTCGTAGTATTCACAATGAATTCGTCGTCGTCGTCGTTGTCGTATATTGTTGATTTGCAATGTTTTAAATTAAATAAAAATAATAAGTTAATTTGCAAAGAAATATAAATCCAAAATATTTGCTCCTCCAATTCCATGGACCGATTTGAGCAATAAAGATAAACAGAGTATTCAGTGGTTAACAAGAAAATATCACAACTTAGAAACTACTTGTCAAAATCTCTTGGAAAACCGTTCAATGGGTAAAATTTATGTAAAAGGAGAAGATAAATGTAAATGGCTTGAAAACTTTATGTATAATAAAATTATTAATTTAGAAAATCTTAGCTGTCTTGCATTATCCAAGTTAAAAATACCGTGCAAGTAGACTACTGCAATTTGCATATAAATAATTGTGCTGTACGAAATGTTATATATTTGCACAAATGGTTCAAAATGCGTTTTAATATGTTTGAATCATTCAAAACATTTTATGAAAATGGAGGCATTCTACACTCCATGCTAGAAGAAGAAATTGCATGTCCCACAATAATTTGTAACGGTTTATACTGGCAAACAAATTCAAGGAGAATGGTCAGAATTTCCATATTCTTGGATAACTAATAAACAGTTTCAACAATACCAATGTTGCTGGGACCACTGGTCATTTTGTGACAATAACAAAGAAGATCAAACAGGTGTTTCAATAATTATAGAAAAAGATTGTAATATATGTAAAAATTGAAAATGTAATGTTTTTAATTGCAAATAAAAATGTGTTAAATATATTTTTGTTATTATTTATTTAAATATTCTGTCCTCATTATAGACATACCTATTTCTGTTGCTTTTCATAATCTAGGTGATGATCCGTCATTGAGGTGGTTGCTTGCTTGAACATGTGCGAACCTTGAAATAGGTTATTAGCTTGGGAACCTTGATACAAGTTTCAACAAGCGCGTTCCCACACACCTTGGAAACTTGTTTCAAAATGCGCGAAACTTGAAACAGGTTATTGGCTTGGGAACTTGTTTCAACATGCGCGAACGAAGTTGCTGACCTTGAAACAGATGACCAGTACTAGTATTGTTGGGTTCACTGTTCACCTTAGATTAGGGCAGGCGCATCAATAATATTTAAAAATTGTAAAATGTAATATTTTAACTTGAAATGTGTTAAATATAATTTTATTATTATTTATTCAAATATTATTTCCTCATTGATAATTACAAGCGATTTTTATTAATAAACTATCCCCAAATCTCTGAAATATAAAAATAAAACACTAACATATTAATATTGACAATGAGTTAACAGTTTGTATATATGAAATAAGTTGTGAAAAATTGTCAGCCATCGGGATTCGAACCCGAGACACATATCTTGCCGGGATAGTGCTCTAACCAACTAAGCTATTGGCTTCTCTTTTCTCGATGGCTGCACAATCTTTCACTTTTAAAGTCGTACAACTGCTGAGGATATCGTCACATGATTAGATGTGGGGTTGCCAAGCTACCACTGCGTTTAAACACAGTTATACGACTTTAAAAGTGAAAGATTGTTCAGCCATCGAGAGGAGAGCAGCCAATAGCTTAGTTGGTTAGAGCACTATCCCGGCAAGATAGGTGTGTCGGGTTCGAATCCCGATGGCAGACAATTTTTCACAATTTATTTCACTAACATTTTTTATTATACATTTATTTATAAAAGTAAGAATACAACAATAATATTACAGAAATATAAATACAAATATTACTAATTACTACATACATTAATACTATTAGAAGTAAAATCCTATGCTTTTTGCTCTAAAGCATAACCTATAATTGGTAAATATTTAATTTTTTTTAACTTAAATCGTTCACGTTCTCTTGCATGTTGCTCCCAGGTTCCTTTTCGAGCATCTTGATACGCAAATGTCTATACAATCATTAGATGCACTTGTACTTTTTCTTTAAATGTTACACCTCGTCTCATATTAATTTTTTTTTTTTAATATTTAGTACTATAAATTTATTGTTTAATTTATTTATTTTAATATGTTTCAAAATCACTTTTAAACTTTTTTAGTTCACATAAATAATGTTCTAACCTTCTAATGTATTCCTGACGGCTAATTATTTTTGGACTACACAACCATAAATTCTATATTAGCTATATTATTTAGTTTCCCTTGAGAAGTAATGAACAGTTTCCCCTCGGCGGCAAGTTCATTTAATTTCTGAAAATCCTCCGATGTAATTTTGTTGAAACGTACTCCCAAAAATGAGTTGAATTCTTCAAGTTCAACTAAAATTCGCTCGACATATGTAGTTTTTTCTGCTTCAGCTATAAAACTTTATTATTCTAAACAACTTCTAATGTTGCAAGGTTACGAAGTTCTTTCAGTGATACTAGTTTGTTTATGCCAGCAATAACAGTATATGAGGCCATGTTTCCTGCTGATGTTTTGAGGTGATATTCTCTGCAAGTGTTGTTCTCAAAATATTGTATTGGTATATAAAGTGATTCTTAGACATGTGCAGTTGAGCTTCAAATACATTTTTCTTGCGAACTTGTTCCAACTCGCGTTCCCATGCAGCTATTTTTAACTACGGCTTTATTCGAACGCAGTTGATAACCTTGAAACAAGTATGAACAAGTTTATGCCAACCAGGGTTTAAATATTTAAAAAATTGTCGCTCTCGCAAACGTTCAATATGATCGTAAAAATCATCAGTATCAAAACCTTCATAATACAATATTTTTTCGTATTGATCATCACTTATACAGAACTTTTCATTAAATATCAAATTAGCATTTTTCCATCTTATTTCATATTTTCTAATATTATATATATATATATATATATATATATATATATATATATATATATATATATGTTCTAATTCTCCTAAAGCATGATTGCTTGTTAAATAATTCATATTTAAATCTTCAATATTATCGTTCACCGAAATTCATAATATATAATTCATAATTATAATCAAGATAAAGGTCATCGAACGAACTATAAAAGATCCATAGCGTCATGAATATTTTTTTAAAAGTATGCAATTATCATCTTTGAAAGTCGTCTCGAGAGGTATGTATACGATTCCTCGCACCACTATTTTCAGACCATAGTCTTTGTGAATTCTTAGACATGCGCAGTTCGCATATCGAGCTTCAAACCTTGAAACAGGCTAGTAACCTTATTAACATGTTTCAACACCCCATGCGACTATTTTAACTTCACAGCAGCAGCAAAATCTGCTATTTCGTACCAGTTAGTTAATTGCATGATTTAAATTCCGCGCAGTATTTTCAAGTATTCAATTTTTCTTTCTATGAAATAAAATGAAATATACCAAACTATATAATTTAAGTGTTAATAATTTTTTTTTAAAATGGTGTTTTTTCACCTTTTGCTTAAAAGTAAAGCACATTTCTTCTTATATACTGCACAGTGCAACACAATAGAGGCACAATGTACTGAATACAAAATAATGGGGATATAAGATATGCGATTACTGATTTCTCGACACAAGTCAAAACCAGGGTTGCTTGAGAGACTTTATGGCCTGCGAAATCTCATCCTCCGTGATTACCAAAATATATGTAGCACCGATGTTATTGCCAATTGTAGGTTGTTCAGGGTAGAAGGATAATTATTATATTGCTCAGAAAAATAATCAGGAAAACCCTCAACAATGTCTGCAGTTTTTGTGAAAGTTTAACTTTGCAGATGCATCATACCTGGAATTCGCGATGATTACCTTTTATTTTGAATAAATTTCCAAAATGTACTAGCAGTAAGAATTTGTTGTATAGTTTGAGATATATATTTAGCGTGTTGAATATTTATTAGAGCACGTAATTTCTTGAATTCTGCAAGGTAATTTTCATCATTATTGGTTTTACATATTTTGTGATATTTACCTTTTAATTTTATTTTCTTAATATCAGCGGTAAACTAAGGAGGAAAAGAAGAACATGTACAAGTATATTTTACTTTCGGAATACATTTATACATTATGTCATATAATATGGAATAGAATATCTCAAATGCCACGTCAATACCTGTAATTTTATATATCTCATCCCAGTTAGTTGATGATAATAATTATTCATATAGTAAATCAAAATTACCTTTTAGTTAGTAATCAGTTTAAAAGTTATTTTGTTGTTCATTGTTATGAAAAGTGGATCATTATACTGTAAGAGTGAACAAGACATATTTGAAACAACATCAAGTAGTCTATCATTGACGTTCTTGACACGATTATATTGTGTGGCTTTTAAAAATGATAAAAAAAATTCGAAAGCATTTGTAATATTGTTTGTAGGTGAAGAAAGAAGCAGTATTTTAGAATAGAGAGGAAATATTAAAGTCGTCGATTATTAAGTAGTTGTTATTTAATAGTTGTGAAATAGATTCAATATCTTCATATACGTAATTTAGTTGTACAAGATATATAGGAGAGACAAAATGCACAATAACAACATAGAGAAAAGAGCGAAAAGTAAGCGGTAACTTTACACATAAAATATCAGAAGATGAGAATGGATTAATAGTAGCATTAACAGAAGAAAATTTATATTTAGAGTGGATGGCAGACAGAACGCCTCCGCCAGTCTTTTTCCCACTTCTAAGTAAATTCCTGTCCGCTCTGAGGATATTACAAGCGGTAATAAATATTTCATTATTAAAAACACTGTCATTCAATCAGGTTTCACTGAAACAAATTAAATCAGAGTCAGATGCATAGCAGTTATTATAAAATAAATGAATAAAAACAAAACTGTAATCTAAAAATAAATTAAAATATATTATTATTTAAATAAAAGATTTTGCAGTGTAAAGTGTGCTTTTTTATTTGTGCAGCGAAACAGTACCAAACAACGAAGCGAAACCTAGCGTAACCTTGTAAGTATTTTCAACTCATAAATGAAATATAATTGCGTTCGATACGAATAGTTAAAAATGTGATCTGCAAGTATTAGTACGAATAATCAAAATTCAAACAATACTGCTGTGTTAACGAATAAGAAATCATTTATTTTTGACCCCTATTAATGCATGATTTTTTTTATTAATAAACGATTTATTGGTTGGGTTCACCACATGGGGCATAGCATTTATTGCTAACGCTAAGTTGTAGCAAAATGCTAGACAGATTTAAAAGACATGCTTTTGACACTTGCTAGCTAGGTATATTCACATAACATATTTTTAAAATGAATTTGAAACAATAATATTACTCAAAAAACATTTTAAAAAAAACTAGTGCTATATAGCATTACGTAAACTGAAAATCAGTAAGTTTTGATATAAATTGTTTTCAGTGACTGCCACTGAAAACAATTTATGTCAGAACTTATTGATTTTCTGACGTAAAATTTTACTAACCTAAAATCAAAATCCTTTGTAATTTGTCAGCAATTATGTATATCGATAATATTACAATGACCGGGCCAAAAGTGGTAGACAGTGCAAATATTGCATCACTAAGTTTGCGTCCAGAATAAAGCAGAAGTTTTTACGAAAAAAACTTATTCCAAAGCAGGTAGGGTGCTATTCGGAATCAGTTGTATTGACGTATTTTCCCGAAGTTGCAAGAAAAGTCCTAACAGCAAGTGGCCTAAATATTCTATGCTTAAATCAACATTAATTCTAAAAGTAAATATCGACATTATTATGTTTCATAAGACACAAAAAAAGGTTAAGTACAGAAACACCCACAAACCAAAACGTTTTGGACAATATCAATTTGAATTTAAATACGGATTATCACAGCCACAACACAGAACATAAATACATCTTTTTTAAATTGTAAGTGTATGCTTGACTTAGACCCCCGGAGCTGCTGTTGCTATGTTTGGCGCGAATTCGAAGCACATGACGCACATAATTTGAAATTTTCGTATAAACATTGTATGAACAATTCATTTTTAGATATCACCAGTACATATCCGTGTCTAACAGAAAAATTTTTGGTATATAGTGACGAAGTGGTACCATATAATTGTCTACGCCAACTCCGTTTGGTCACAGTATAAAGAATAAGCAGTAGCGACACTTCGCTGATTTTCGTTCCAACCTGTTCGGGTTGAAGGAGGAATAATGAGGAGCGGGATTTTGAATCAGATTTAAATAATATATTACGTACAGATTCATTGTATTTGTGATAACTATCATGTATTTATTAGAATTTTATAAAAAAAATATATTTTAATATTACGTACAGGTCTCGGAAGTAATTACATTCTATCATAAATTTAAAATACATTGTCCGGTACAATATGTAACAAATAGCTTTATTTATTATAAATATGAAGAATAACAAAAATCTTGTGTGCAACACGTAGGAAAAGGATATTTTTCCTTATTTGTACAAATAGTTATTTTCATAATATATTTTTATCTTGGTGATACATACATATTTTTTTAAATAAAAGAGTTTCTTCTTACTTGTTAATACATGCACTTAAAGTGAGAAATTGGTTGAAACAAAAAGATAGAACTCGTAGATGTGTTCACTTTTCATTTATACTTAAAGAGACACAGTTAAAAAATTACAATATGAGTTCCAAAAAATATTTAGACAAATGTGCGATACAAACATGTAAAAATATGAGAAACATATCAAAAGTTTTGGTTTTTTTTTCGTTCCCTGGATACTTGGAGTATATAATAGAATTCATATGGTATTATAAAATTATAATTTATAATGCTCTAATTTGTTCAATATTTTTAGATGTAAATTACGGGTAGAAGCTTGCAAAAATAAGGCACTTTTAGATGTCGACATTAAATCTCTTCCCAAAAAATATAAAATGTGCGAAATACATTTTCCTTCAAACAAAATACAAGGTGGAAAGCGAAGAACTCTCCTTCCTGATGCAATTCCAACATTATTTTACTGAGATTTTTACCTACACATACAAATCTAGCAGTTTCGAATTCTTCAATGCCAAAATCACCACAACTTTCAACAGCTTCCGAAGTACTGACGCAACAGTTTATACCTGAAAATTTTGTTATCACCACAAACATCTTCTCATGATGAATCACAACAAACAGAAGAAACACTAAGCTTCAATTCACCGCGAAAAAATAGTTTAAGACTAAAGATAGATCGCCTTCGGAACGAAAATATTGCATTAAAACATAAATTAGAAAAAACTACAGAAGAACGAAAACGTATAACAATTAATGATTTGGAAGCAAATATATACTTGGTTATTGTTTATATTTATTACTTTAATACGAGTATTTTTGTAAATATGTAATATTTGTAATAATTATTTTTTGTTTAGTACAATTGGTTTTATGTATAACACTTATTTACATATTTGTTATAATTATAATTATTTGTTACTTGTTTATGATTTAAATATTTATTACTTTAATATATATTTTTATAACTATATAATATTTATATTTATCTTGTGTTTAGTACTAAGAATAGATTTATTATTACTTTAATACTAGTATTTTTATAAATATATAATTATTTATAATATTTGGATTTGATATATAATATTTATTACTACTATTTAATTATTTATTATTATTGGCTTTAAATATCATTTTTTTATTTATATTTCACTATTATCTATTTTTATCATATCAGACTTTATCATCTGATATTAAATAACAAATATTAAATATATTTTTTTTATGTTTTCTTCAAATTTCGCGCTTCTTATTATTACCCCCTGCACGTCGAGCAGCCTGGAACGAAACATCAAAGGTTCCGACAAGAGTGTCGCTACTGCTTGTATTCTCTATACTGTGGTTTGGTCAACCGTTACTAAACTAAATAAAAATTGTCATGGAATGAAATTAGATTTTTGTTTAAGATACGGACAACGAAAAAATATTGTAATTGGCAATTATTGATCTCCACAAATAGTGCGTGAGAGTAGCGAACGCGTTAAAACCTCTCGATCATTAGTCGCCTTCATTATCACAGTTGATATTTATATAACTATTATTATTTGGTAACTAATGGAGAAAGTATACTTAATTTAGCTGTTTAATTTAAATTGTTTTTTTTTTGTATGTAATTTGAATTTTTTATGTATCTTTTATTATTTTCTTCATTTAAATTTTCTGCTTTTAAAACAATTCCCATATTCACTATGTGTATTGTTTATTTAAGTTTTCATATTGTGTTCTAAGTGGACGTAGATCATAATAGTGTACACACGTGTTTTGTGTCCATTACAGTTTTGCAGGTCTGCCACGTGCTCAGACAACTAAGGGTTGAATTTATGACAACAAGGTAATTTATTTTCAGATGGGCGAGGGGTACGGCCGCTTTTATACAGTGGAAGGTTGTGAGACGTTTTGAATATGTTTTCAGAACGATAGTAAAATAAACGAGGCCACCACAGGTTTGCAAACTACTATGAAGGGTTGCTTTAATTATGGTGGCACACAACCATGAAAAAGCCAACATATGGAGGGCAAAAATCTTAGAAAACCTGGTCTGTATCATTAATAAAACTCCATAAAATGTAAGTGGGCATTAAATTTAAAAAAAAATTACTTATAAAACATAGTAAATATTATGAAAGCAATAAATTTAACTTTCACTAAATTTTGCATTGAGGTTAAAATATATTTCAACAAATTTAATAAAAACGGTTAAATTTACAGTTTTACTTTACCAAACTGGACTAGTCTCAACCCGAAAAAACAACAATAATTATTGAATAAGTAAAGCACATGAGAATCGTAACTCTATTCAGGATACTTTAATAACCCAAGGGAGATAATAAATCTTGAATAATACTGTTGACTGAGTAAATATTAGGGGTTCGATCCTTAAAATAACATTAAATAATGTCCTAACCTCTTCCGAACCGTGACAGGTTCCAGATTAATTACCAAAAGTCGTGGATTGGGGGTAATGTTCTTCACATCTATTTCGTATAAGCACGGGAAGTAGATGAATCTGGATTTTTTTTTATTCATTATTTTTCTGGGTCTTCTAATATTAGCAAGATGAATTTTAGTTTGCTTTTTGTCATTATTTGTTGTATCAATTAGGGCTATTGTCAAATTTTAATTAATTGTTTTCATATTTTCTTAAATTTTGGATTTTTTGTTTTATTCTGAACATAAATAGTTTTGCTATTACCGGGAGTTCTTTCCTGATTCTCATTTATTTTATTAATCGATTTTGTTTTGTTACCCTGCAACTTCTTATTAATATATTTCTATACTAGTTTGGTTGTTGAATATAATCTTGCGTTATTTGTTTTTCTAGTTCTATTTCAAGAGGTGAATTTGTTTCTAAATGGCCATTAATGATTTCGATTGGTTTAAATTGTTGTACCATGGTTTGTATGCCAAAATATGGTTGAAATAACGTCGAAAATTTTTTAGATAAATTTGACCAGGATTAATCGGAATTTGGACAGGAGCGAAAATAAATTTACATTCGATTGTCGCTAATGTGTCGGTTTAATTAAAATCATCCTCAGAGGATTGAGTAAGTCACTCACTGCTCACCAACAAAGTTACAACTAAATTTCAAATGTTCTTTTGTGTTCCATAATTTTATTTATTTATTCCAATTCAACATTTTTGAAATGTATTATTCAACTTTAAATTTTTAAAATAATTCATTCATTGAGTTATTTATTTTGTAATTTATGATTTCTTTTTAACTGGATTGTCTCAACGAATGGATGGTTTAAATAAACCGAAACAATAGAGACATTCGAATGTAATTTTTTTTTTTTCTCCAAATCCCGATTAATTCTGCTCATATATACTAAAAGTGCTCTATTATAGTGGAATGGAATCGTTCGACTAAACCGTTAGAATTTGGATTTTGCGAGGAGATGAAATGAATTTAGATTTTATGAAGAGTTAATAGTTCTTTTACATTACTGTTTTTAAATTCAAGTCCTTTATCTGAATTGATAAATTTTGGTATTCCGTGGTGTGAAAAGATATGTATTAATTTGTTTGCGATCTCGACAGAACTTATTGAACTTGAATGCTTGTGCATATTTGGAGAAAGCGTCAATAATAGTAAGAAATTTAGAATTTTCTAATGTTAATGTGTCTATATGTAAAGTGTCTAGTGGTTTATTAAGAGTAGGGATGATATTTCGTTTTGGTTTAATAGGATTTCTTTCATATTTTGCAGCTAAACACACATCGCATTTATTTATGTAGTCTGTTATAGTTTTTAATTGATTAGGCCAACAGTATAGTTTTTTAGGTTGTATATGGGTCTCGTTTATTCCTCGATGGTTTGTTTTTCCTTCTGATAATTCGTGATGACCTGTTGAATTTCGTCTTCTTGTTTTATATTTATTAATTATAAAAAATTATTTTTGCCAAAGTTTACTGGGAATTCGGTAATTGTTATGCCAATAATAGGACTTTCAGAGTTTAAATGGATTGTTTGGTCACTTTCAGGATATTTTTGTACGTTTCCATCGGGGTTTACTATTAAAGATTGTGTCGTTTTCAGGGTTAAAATTTTTATTAACGTTTTCAATGTATTATATTTAATTCTATTCTCGAAAGTGCATCTGCATTTGAGTTCAGCTTACCCTTTTTTATACTACTTCATAATCGTGATCTTCAAGTTTAGTTCTCCAACGCATTAGTTTGGAATGTGGATCTTTTAATGACTGAAGGTATTGCAAAGGTTAATAAAATAAATAAATATATCATTACGGCATATTACTCATTGCTAGGTGTGCCAATCTGCTTTGTACGCAATCGGTTTATGGGCGGTAATAATTTTGAATTTTCTTCCAAAAATGCAATGTCTAAAATATTTAGTAGCCCACACAATGGCAAGGAATTCTATTTTGGTTATGCTGTAATTTTTTTCAGTATCGTTCAATATCCTGCCAGCATATGCAATAGGGAGGTCGGAACCGATAGTGCGTTGCGATAACACAGCGCCATAGACGTAGTCACTCGCATCTCTAATAACTTTTTTTGTATACTCTGAGTATTGGAGTATTGGTTCATTCATCAGAAGATTTTTATATGTACTCAGGGTGTTAGTGTTTTACATTTGAGTCTTTCTTTAAACATTTAGTCATGGGTTTGGTCAGATGTGCAAAATTTTTGTAAATCGTCTACAGTATCCCAAGAGTCCAAAAAATGAAATTATTTGTGAAATATTTTTGGGGATAGGATAATTTTGAATAGCGTTGAGTTTATTAGGATTAGGTTTGACAACTTCCGGGGTTACTACATGTCCAAGATACTCTACTTCGGTTCGTAAAAATTCTGATTTGTCAACTTGTATTTTTAGGTTATCTTTCCTTACTCGATTAAAACTGTTTTTAAATTTTGAATTTGTTCCTGAAGAGATGTACTAAATATAATTACGTCATCTAAATATATAAGGAAAATCTCTAAGAACGTTGCCCATTACTCTCTGAAAAGTGGCGGGTGCATTTTTTAGTCCAAATGGCATCTGCAAAAATTCATAATATCCGCTGTCGGTGTTAAAAGCTGTTTTCTGTATGTCTTTTCCATCCATTTTGATTTGATGGAAAACAGATACCAAGTCCAGTGTGGAAAGATATTGGCAACGTCCTAGTTTGTAGAATAGGTCAGTTATGTTAGGTAAGGAATACTTGTCGTCAATAGTCTTTTTGTTGCCTTTCCGTAGTCAATAACTAAGCGCCATCTCCGTTTATCTGATGCATCAAGTTTTTTGGGGACTACCTAAATAGGAGAGGACCATGTAAAATTAGAGGGACGGATTATATATTGGTCTAACATTGTCTGGATTTGGGTTTGTACTTCTTGTTTGTGAGTTTCAGGGTATCGGTAAGTTTTGATATAGACTGGTATTTCATCCTTTGTGCGTATGGAGTATTTAATTTCATTAGTAAATTTCAATGTATCGTCGGAGTGAAAGTTATCAGAGTACTCCGTCAGCAGTTTCGTTATCTCGCGCTTCTGTTCCTCGTTCATATGGTCAAGTCTCACTTTACTCATGTCAAAATTTCTATTTCTTGATTAAAATTAAGATTGTTTATTTCAAAATTGTATAGAGAGTGAATATTAATCAAAGACTAAAAGAAATCGAAGCCAGGATGAAAGCAAATGAAAGCAGAAAATTCTTTAAAGAAGTAAATAATATAAGAGAATGAAGTAGACCCTGTCCACAGATGTGCAGAGATAAAAATGAACAATTGCTTTGCGACAGTAAACAAGTGTTAAAGAGATGGAAAATGTATTTCCACGAAATGCTCAATACAACAGCAATACAAAACGAAGAAATTATATATGATACAGTAGATGCTGAAGTGGACGAGCCTACTGAAGAAAAAGTAATGCAAAGCATTATCAGATTAAAGAACTGCAAATCCCCAGGTGAAGACTGTATCTCGGCGGAAATGATCAAGACAGGTGGACAGGAACTGCATGAAAATATCTACAAACTTATGAAAATTATATGGAAAGAAGAACAAATGCCAGATGACTAAAATTCGACATATATGTCCAATACACAAAAAAGGGGATAGAACTAAATGCGAAAATTACCGCGGCCAGCTTCTTAAATGTTTCGTACAAAATAATGGCAAGCATAATACTACAACGTATAACACCTTACGTTAATGAAAAACTAGGCAATTATCAAGCAGGCTTCATAGAAGGAAAATCCACGACCAATCAAATCTTCTGTCTTAGGCAAATAACAGAGAAAGCATGGGAGTTCAACGTAGACCTTCATGAGGTGTACATTGACTTCAAAAAAGCATATTATTCCGTGTTTCATGCTTCTATATGGAACTCTATGAGAAGTACAGGTATTCCTGAAAAGCTAATAAGGCTAACAAAAATGACAATAGAAAACAGTAGTTATAAAGTTCAAATAGGAAATATCCGATCTGAAGCTTTCACCACAAATGTTGAATTGAGACAAGGGGACGCCATGTCACCCACCCTCTTCAACATTGTACTAGATTGAATAATTAAAAGAAGTGTAGAGAACTATGAAGCCTATCTGTATACGAACAAATACCAAATTCTTGGATATGCGGATGAAGCGATTGAAAATCAAGCACAAGGAATAGGGCTAGAGATGAATAAAGAAAAAACTAAATATATGTGCTAAAGTAGGAAAAAGAATTCTGAAGATAGAACTATATCAGAAGTATTAGGAATATAAGAAGTCGATGAAATTAAATACCTGGGAACCACTATAAATAAATCAAATGATATAACCATTGAAATTGAAAGAAGAATAATAAGTGCTAACAGGGCATATTATAGTTTGTATAGCATAATGAAGTCTAGAGTTATATCCAAGGGTACAAAACTAAGACTATATAAGACAATTAAAAGACCAATTCTCACATATGGCTGCGAAGTATGGAACTTAACATCAGTAATAAACGAGAAACTAGCAATCTTCAAAAAGAAAGTATTAAGAAAGATCATAGGCCCAATCAAGGACAATGATATATGGAAAACAAGAATGAATAAAGAAATCTATGACGAGTTTAACGAGCCAGACATAATAAGGGTCATCAAAAGTGTAAGAATAAGATGGGTAGGGCATGTGGCCAGGTGGAATAAAGATGACCCACTTATCAGAAATCTCAACAGCAAACCAAAAACAAGCAGACCAAGAGGAAGGCCGAGAATTAGGTACATCGACAATGTTTTAAAAGACCTTCAGAAACTTAACCTAACCAATTGGAGGAGAGAAGCGACCAACCGTCCAAAATGGAAGAGGAAAGTAGAGGAGGCGAAGACCCTTTTAGGGTTAATTAAGCCGAGAAGAAGATAGAGAGTGAACTTGTACGCAGAGTTAATAATTTCTTCGTTTTCGCTTGAGTTAATAACGGGGTAAATAATTTTGAAATTTTGTATTGTATTCGGGAATAGTAATGTCGTTTATTTTTGTCTTCGGAATAAACAGTTCACCATTTTCGATGTTATGAATAAAGAGTTTAGATATTTTTTCGGAATTAGGGGGCATTTTTATATAGTGTGATTTAGGGAGTATTTGGTAATAATGAAATTTGATTCCTTGATTTGGTTTTGTTATTTTGTCATTTACCAAATCAGTACTAACATCTAATAGTTTTAATTGTCTGTCTGTGCCTAAAAAACGCTCGCACGGTACAAAAATGTCATCATCATTACCGAAATTTAGGTTCAAAGCAGATTGGCACACCTATAAATGGGTAATATGCCGTGATGATATATTAATGTTTTTAGTCTTAAAATAATGTCAATTTCTTTATTAGAGTTGAATAAATGATAATTTAGTAACATATTAGGAAAATTAAATAATTTGGATGGTGGTATTACAATATTAATATTTTCAACTGAGGTTCCGTGCGCTTTAGTAACTTTAAATGGATCTTTTTTAAATTTGTTTTGCAATATCTGGTTTAATGTATGAACGCGTGCTACCAGGGACGACCATGGCTTTTAAGTTTAAGTCAAGGAAAACTACGCATGGTAATTCACTTTGATTGTGGATTACATTCATAAGTTCGATTTTTGTTCCGAAGCTGGTGCTGGAAAAACTCGTCCTGATTGGGCTTTTTAGCGTAGTAATTGGGGTGTAAATCATTCTCGGAATAATCTATATTAAGATCAATAATGTCTGGTTCCACATGTACATAATTGTCTATTTCGGTTGTAAATAATTCCTCGGCTATGTATTTGGGTCTGTTTTGAGACGGGTAGAATTTTGTGGACGATGGGCATTGGATGTCGCACGTGGTATCATCGACTGCCTAGTGCTGATACACATAGGTGTCGGTTTGGGGGCTTTATAGTTAGGGTTTGGTTTGAAGACGTTTTATTGGAATTGATTATTGGGTTTAGCTGTATGATTATTAGGGTATTGAGTACTAAATGGTTTCTTAAATAGTTGGTTTGTAGGGACTTGATTATTATTTGGTTTATACATTTGGTTAATAGGTGGAATAGGTCTATATGTTAGTTGTGAGTGTTGTGTTTGTCTATATTGCATGTGTATGTTCTGTTTTTGTCCAAGTGGTTGAGAATGTTGTGAATTATTTATTTTTGTGTTGAAAATGTGTATGTGTATGACTATGTGTTTCGAGTTGGAAATAGTTAACATATTTAATGCAGTGTTCATGTCTTTTGAAACTTTGGTTCTCATAAGAGTAACAAGTGTATCTTTTAGTCCAAGTAATAAAATTCTGATTGCATAATTTTTTAAATATTCGATTAAGACGGGTCTAGCGATTATAGTTATGTAAGAACTTTGTAAATTTAAGTTATCCTGCACACGGTTATACAATTCAAAAGCTGTTTCGTTTCCTTGTTTCTGCTCAGTAATTTCAATGTTTAATGTGTACATATCTGTTTTGTCAGAGTAGGTGTTAAGTAGAGCTTGTTTTAAATGGTCCCACTCTGTGATTGTGGTGCTAGCGATGTTAACTGCTACATCGCCTTTAATTTTCAAAGAACGTTTGGCATTAAAAATTCGTTTTGGAAATCGCTAAGATCAGCCAAATTATAAAATTTATCCGGAAGTTTTTCGCATATTTTCAAAAATCTAAACAATAACTTACTGTCGCCGTGGAATATAATATTTTTTTCTAGTTTTGGTGAGGGTACTAGTAGTACTACTGTTTGTGTTTGTGGTGGTGTCATTCTTATGGATTTTTGCTTAAATTAAGGCTAAAAGTTATTTGATAAGGGCATTCTGATTCTAAGTCAGATGAGTTATTATTACTTTTTGTTGAATGATGACTTTGTCTAAGGGTCGTGTTGTTTCTTGCTGCTCCGTCATCGTCAAGGCCTGGTTCTGCTTCTACGATATTCGCTCGTGGATGCGGATGAACTTAGATTGGCACGAGACGTCTTCTTTCTTCGTTCTCCTTGCCTTCCGATATTCGGTTAATCGTTTAAGAACGAAATCGGACTTCACTGTTCACGGAAATAGCCTGAAAAATTCGTTAAAACTGCGCCAGTTTTATCTTAAAGGTTTGCTAAAGAGTATTTAAAAACATTTTTATTGCAAGTTAAAAAATTATATTCGTTAACCTTTTATTATGTCACAAAGATAAAAAAGAATATTTATTTAATTTTAATACATTTAAAAAATATTTGCGTAAAATTTAGGTATGGTTAAATCAGACTGAATACAACTAAGAAAAGTTTCATTTTAAACAAATATTTCATTTCTGTTTTCTTTCTTCTTCCGCTGTGAACTTTCAGTTTTTGAAAAATAACTAAATTTTTCAGAGATTCGTGGATTAGTCTTAAAGTGAGACAGATGGTTCTTGCCTCGTGCTTCTTAATGAATTTTACACGAGGAAGCAAATAAATTGTCCGGGTGCTACCTTTTTAACCCGGAGGGGTTTCGCTGTACGCGGATTATATAGTACCGGAATTTATGTGACTCGCCGTTCTTGTGTGGTGTTCCGCAAGAGCACGTGCTCGTGTGAGGAAGACGTATTGTTGGAAGGAGTCTGTCTCTTCGGAGGATCCTATTTTGCTTGGTTATTATTTGGGATTATTGTGCCTAACACTTTACATTACATTATGTCTTGTTTTGCCCGTGGCGGATTGTCCGTCGCCCGGTCTCAACAGGCTGTGAATTACCCTGCGTCGTATGGTTGGCCAACAATAGACGTTTGTAGATGTCTATCGGGTTACGCGCGTACTCGAATCGTGTTATTTATATTCATATTTAAAACTTTTGAATAATGCTGCATCGTTGCAGATCTGCAAAAATTTTGCAATTAATATTTTTATACAAAACTTTTCATTCACGTGTATTAAACATAATTTTTATATTTTTCTTGGAAATTTTGAGCTCTATTTCAGAGAGCTTCATCATTGTCGTTTCTAGGCAACAACAGCTCACGGTAGGTAACAGTTTATTGTTTTCGTAATTCTCGTTAAAATTAGGTGTCGCCCAGTGAACCATTTTGGATAGTTTATTGAAATTTACCCTTCCCTTCTCCACTGTTTAAAAGCTGACGGCCGCATACTAAACCAGCTACGGTGCGTTATAATGATCGCATCATAGTCTTTTTGCGTTGTACGAAATTTGCATATAACAAAAGTGGCGCCCAACGTGGACTCATAAACGGTAGAAGGGCCATAAACGTTAGAGAGCGCCATAAATCGTAAAAAGTTCATAAATAGTAAAATGGTGCTCTTGAAGGCTTTATTTTTTCGAATTAATTTTTTTGGTCAGTATTGTTTACGGGTATTATTTAGTATTCGAGCATTTCATTCATTTATTGTACTTTTCTATATTTCTTTATCTTATTTATCTATAATGTGTTTGCGTTATGGATCCAGCACGCTTATTACAAGATGAGCTGGAATATGAACTTCGGTTTCGGGGACCTAGGCATGCCAAACGTTTGTCGGTAATAACTATGCGGCAGGAGCTCCGACAATTGATGGCTAATGAGGGCGTCGATAATATGCCAAATAAGTTGGTCGTTTCTTTGGATGTCGCGTCAGAAATCGATGTATGCACCAAAATAATAGTCGGGTTGCAAGGCCGAGTAGAATCATTTTCGAGTACATCGTCGACGGTGGAATATCTGAAATTAAGTAGTTTAGTGCAGCACTTGATATCCAGGTTAGCATGGATGAGGACAGTGAAGACGCTGACGCTGATCATCATGCAGCTATTGAACATCCACTACAACGACTGACCCAGGAGGAGACAACGTTGTTAAATAAAGCATAGTACGCGGAGAAAAAATAAACCAAAACGGAGCTAAAAAGTCATTTTCGGATTCGCAGGCTGTTGCAAGGAAGCAGATACTAGTTGCCCAATGGGACATCACATTTACGGGTGCGAATGATCTCAGTGTATATGTATTCCTAAAAAGAATCCAAGACCTGCGTATATCTCGTAATGTTGAAGAAACTGAATAATGCGATTCCATTTACGAGTTACTAAAAGGGCGCGCATTGATCTGGTACCGCTCGATACGTCACAAAATCACAAAATTGGCCGATTTTGTTAATAATAATAAAAATAATAATAATAATAATAATAATAATAATAATAATAATAATAATAATAATAATATAATAATAAATTTATTACAGAATCTCCAATTATAGGGTACAGAAAAATTTAGTTATTAAAAATTCAATTGAGGCTAAAAAATTAATATAAATTTACAGATAAACGTAGGACAAAGTTTTAAACAAAATATCTTTAAATAAAGTTAAACTGGTGAATGAGGAATTCGAGCCGTGCGACTGTGAGGTGGACCTGTGGGACAAAACTCGCTGACGAACGCAGTGTGTGGACGAGACAGTCGGGATATAGATGGCCTGTATGGTAAGTATATATAGTAGGGTCCCTTCACTACCATATGACAAAATTAAACTGCAAGTACTTCGCTGAAATATTCTGCCCTACTTAATTCAGGAGATAGCTCTCAAAGATATGTCGATGGTCCAGCACTTGTTGGAAGTCTGTAAGAAGCTGGAGTCAAACAAGCTTATGGCCTGCCAACAGACTAAATTTCCTAGAGCCTAACTTCGCTTATCTAGGTCGTACCAAAACTACTCAACTAAATGCAGCGGAAGTCACAAGTGCACCGGAAGTAGCAAAACCTCCTACGGGCAAAAGTACGCTCACTTGTTAGAACTGTCGCTCTGCTGGTCATAGAGCACGGGACTGTAGCAAGACGAAACAATGCTTTGGATGGGGAAAATCTGAAGTCTTCAAGAAAGATTGTTCGCACTGTTCGAGTAAAGACCTTCAGAGGCGCTAAGTGCCCGTGCGGTATCATCTGAAATGGATTTAACGGCTAAGCGGATGTAATATTAGAAGAAGGTGGCAGTTATAAACTTCATCATATCCCATGTTGGTATAGACCAGCGCCCGTATTCAAGGATCTTGACTTTTGGGTATAAATTTTTAGGTTAGCTCGATTCCGGAGAAACGAGATTTATTATCAGAGGAAGTTGCTGGGCTGTTCTGTTTATGTTTAATTTGGCAATAGGCACGACAGACGCTCTTGTTTCTACGGTAGTCTATGAGAAGACACGTTTTAATGTGACATCATGAGTGATTTTAGAAATGGATATCTGGTGTACTATGCGCATAGTACCTGATCCACGCAATGATGTTAGGATTTTTTTAGCTATCGACTCTAACTTTACAGCCAATGACACGTTATCCACTTTGATTGAGACACAGGTGGCAGAGCTCGATGAGTTTTTGGAGGAGTCATGGGCGAACATGGTCACTGGAATTGGGTGCACTACACTAGTAGAACACAAGATAGTTGCGGAGTCATATCAAACAGCGTTACTACCCTGTACCACCAGCTTTGCAGAAATACATCAATGATGAGCTAAACAATATATTGGCCAAGGGCATAGTGGAACTATCTTGCAGCTCTTGGAGCTCACCCATTCTGCTAGTTCCAAAAAAGGATAGCGAATATCGTTTATGCATGGACTTCAGGAAATTGAATAAAGTAGCTCAGAAGGATGCTTACCCCATCCCATTTGAATCTAGGATTTTAGACAGGCTCAGAGGAGCAAGGTTCATGAGCTCCTTTGACATAAAATCTGCTTACTGGCAGATACCGATGAGTGATGACGGTTGCGAACTTACAGCATTCACGGCTCTTGGTCTTGGACTTTTCCAGCTTAGAAGAATGCCGTTCGGACTTCTCAATGCCCCCGCAACTTGGCAAAGACTAATCGATCGTGTCTTAGAGCCTGAGCTCAAGCCATACGTGTTTGTATATCTGGATGATATAGTGGTTATATCGGAAAGTTTTGAAGAACATTTCAACATTCTCCGACAGATTTTTGAAAGTCTAACAGCTGCAGCTTTGACTCTTAGTCGTAAACCAGAACTGCGACACCTTGGGTCGATCAGCAGGGACTGAGAGTGGACTCTGAGCAGGTGAAGGCAATTTTGGAAATCCCAGTACTGAGAAATGTCTTTGAGGTACGCAGTTTTCTCGGGATGGCGTCCTAGTATCGACGTTTAGTTAGAGTTTTTGCGTCTTTCAGCGCTCCACTTACGAATCTGCTCACAAAAATCATAGATTGAAATGGACGGATGATTGTCAGAATTCGTTTCAGAGACTGAAAGAGTGCTTGGTCACTACTCCAATACTGACATGTCCAGATCTTTCTAAACCTTTCACAGTCCAAACCTATGCCAGCGGATTTTGTTTAGAGGAAGTATTGTCACAAGTTCTTGAAGATAAGAATGAGTAATAAGTGCATCTACTCTTTTAGGAGCGTGCGACTACTTTAGTAAGTTTTTTCTTACCTTTCCACTTCGTATAGCCACTGCTCAAGCTGTAGCACTTCATATGGAAAACGAATTGTTCCTCTTGTTTGGAGGCCTACAATATTTAATTTGCAACAATGGTGTACAATATCGCAGTGGATAATTCCAGAACTTGTGTACAAAATATGGGGTAAATATTCTGTACAATGCTCTTTATCATCCTCAAAACAATCCATCCGAAAAAGTAAACAGGGTTATCAAGACCATGGTAGCCTCATATGTGAAGGATAACCAGAAACATTGAGAGAAGTACTTGCCTAATGTCAGTTGCGCTGTAAGGATGTTTGTGAACGAATGTGAAGGATATACGCCGTACTTTGCCAATTTTGGGCAAGAACAAATTTTAAATGTCAGAAATTATGCCATAGATGCTATCCAGAAAAATGGCGACATAGAGTTTGACAGAAGCGAAGTAAGCCACCAAAAATCGGAACGACTTCAGAAAATTTACGCAGAAGTACGCAAGCACTTAGATGTTGTCCAACGACAGTCAAGAACGCACTATAATCCTAAGCACAGAGCAATAGAATATCGCGTTGGTCAAGCGGTGTGGCGCAGGAACTTTAAACTGTCAAACGCAGCAGAGAATTTCGCAGGTAAGTTGACGGCAAAATATATAGGGCCGTTTAAAGTTAAAAAGAAAGTATCCACTAATGTATATGAACTCAAACACGCTGATGGAAAGAATGCAGGTACGTGGCACTGCAAAGATTTAAAGTTAGGTCCGGAAGTACGAAAGATCTAGAAGACTGACTATTTATGTCTTTTGTGCATACAAATTCTATCTGTTATCTTTATCATCGTCCTCTTATTTATTCGTTTTCTTCATTCCTATCATTAACAAAGCGTATCGGGTTGAAATAAAATTCGGGGAATTTAATCTAACGGAATTTAAGGGGATATTTGTTACATAACTTTTTCGGCTGTTGTTTCATTTCGTTCATTGCTCCTCTCTAATTCTTAGTTCTACCTTCTTACTTATTCTATTTACCAAGCTCTTGACAATTTTGTTAAAGTTTAATATCATTTGGGTAACATCGTATAGGTTATTGTTGTTTAAAATTTAGCTGCAAAGTTAAAGAGTATACGGTACATTGTTGTAGATCATTTTGTAGCATACCTACTTAATTAATTGTTGCTACAGTTAAGTAGATTTTTCCATAAATATATTGTCATGTGTTTACTTGTTTATAATAGTTTGACACCTTGAGCCCGCGTTATTCACCTTCAGATCTTCGCAAAATAAAGTAATATTTACACTAGCAACTAGTTTCATTTAACGAAACTTTGAATAAATAATATAAAAGTTCCTTTTCTTAATCTCTTTAGTTAATATTGATAATATTAGAGTAGTATTATTAATTATATTATATTTGAAATTAGTTTTATTCTTTTATTTGCCATAATAATTGTTTTGCATTTAGCGTGTACTGTATTGAATGAATCTTTCTTTCTAAATTTTCTGAGTGCTACCTTTTTAACCCGGAAGGGTTTTGCTGTACGCGGATTATATAGTGCCAGAATTGATGTGACTCGCACACACATCACAATCTAACATTTCCATAAATATAATTTACAAAATATATCAATGAAAAATGAATAGCATTTATAACCTAGAAATATGAAAGTAACAATATAACGATATTTACTATTTATTCAATATTTCACTTATACTAACTAATTAAGCGTACTATTATGTCACTTCTGTTACTACAAAACAAATAATTTGCGTTAATAAGAAAATAAAATAAATAAATATATCATCACGGCATATTACCCATTCCTGTGTAAGGTAAGGTAATTTGTGGTAATAAGGCAGAGAAAAATGTATATTAAGTTAAAGTTACGTATATCGATCTTAACTTGTTTTACCAATACATTTGTAAGATGTATTTTTAAACAATATTATGATGTTTTTGTTGAAATTGTAACACTAAATTGTGACCGCCGGTAATTATTATATTTTCGGGAAAAATATTTTTTATTGTAAAGCGACAGTAGCGCTGCTGCGTCTCCCATTATTCTCATAATCAGTTTTTAGCAGATTTCTTGATTTTTAAGATATAAAATAGCTGATTTTCTGCTACAGGATCAGTTCTTCTCTGCCGTGAGTTTAGTTTCTAACTCCTTTGGACATAATAACTACTCTGAGCCTTACTGAGTTGAATCCGTTACGAGTTTTCGGTAAAAGTGTGAAAGTAAAAAATCCGCCGCTGTTCTACGAAGTTGGAGTTGGTGAGATGCTACACTTTCGCAACTTATCTCCGTCGATCCTGTACCTTTCGTTGTAATTTCGCTTGAGATTTTGCTAGTTATTTAAATGTGTTTTCATAGTATGTTACGGTCTAATTTTGCCCTTTAACATTTTTTTGCTCTAGATTCTTATTCCTATCTTTTACGTACCTTTCTTCTAACTTAAATCTGGATTTCCCTCGTCGAATGTTTACTGTTAATCTGTCAATCCCTTATATTCCCTGTGTTTTTCAATTGTTATAACTTCTTTAATTTGTGTTCTGTCCAATAAATCTTCTTTGCAACTTCATTCTCCTTTTTATTGTTTGTGTTTAGTGTTTCCTTGGTTCCTAAATTGTGTATCTCTCATGTAAAATATGTTTCACTTCTATTTAGTAACTTACCTGTATTTTATCTTCATTAATTTTGGCCTAATTATATTTTATTTAACAATTCTTCCAAACATTCATTTTGTAGCGATCTTCTGAAGTTTTGTTGACATTTTTGGCAGGTTTAATACGGTCTAATACTACAGTGGCGTGCGCGTTCGTTTTATTGTATTTCTTCTTTATGTTATTTTTTGGTTTTACTGTGGCGTTGTATGTTTCCGGCCACCATTTTGATTTTCATGTTAAAGTTTCCGACCTCATGGACTTTAGTTCCTGATGTAGGGTAGTAAAGACGTGTTTTTTTGACCATCGTATTTGTGGCACATGGCCATTGTTCGGCGTAGATTTTTTTGTGTAGTTATTGTGTCGATGCCAAAGTAGAGTGTTTCGTTCGTTGTCTTTTGAACCAATATTGTTTTGGTTTCGCTATTGTGCGGATTTTGATAGCATCGAAGTGCCGTTTTGACTGTCCAGTGTTGGTTTTTCGGTGATGCGCCATTGTGGATTCATGGGCATTACATTTTCGTTCTGGCAGTTAATCTCCGAGGGAGGATTTGGCCACTCTACAACCGCATCTTCGTTTGTTGGGACATCAGCCAGCTTGAGTCCATCCGCCAACATCGCCCACCTGTGTAGCCCTTTCCGCCCTGCATACGTCACAGGAGCTAAGTACATTAACATTCATTTAAGATCGTTCTTCCGTTTCATAGTTTTTGCGTGGAAGAACTGAAGTATTATTTTAAAGTTATGTGTTGCCGTAGAGGACTGTGCTACAGTGTCCTCATTGTAGATTTCATTTTGACACTTTTGTAATTGTAATTTGTTTTATGAAAATGATTAGAGTGATTATATGTCATTGGAGCCATCAGCTCATTGTTGTTTCATTGTTGCAGAACTATTTTTTGTGTATAGCACTTTTTAAAAATATTTTTATATGTGATTACATTGTTGCCCAATTGTTGATACTTGTGATTCAGCGAGGTTGCGCGTATCATCTGGCATGTAGCCCAGGTTTGAAATGATATCACTTCGAAAGCTGTAAATGTATATACGCCGCGCCAGAAACTGGGTTATGGGTTTAGGGTTCAACAATAGTGTATTTTTGATCTTATTACTTTTTTTTACAACTCAGATTCATTTTTTTTTATTGTACATTTATAATCTTTACGATTTTTCACCGTGCTTTAAGCACGCATTAACTTGCCTTTCATTAAATTCTGTTTTATTAAATTATTTCTTTTATTTCGCAAACCTCAGTCGTTTACAGGCAACAACATTACGGTAGGTAAAATCTCGTTTAGTATTTTCTCTAGTACCGTCCTTTTCGTAATTTTGGAGGTTAAAAATCACGTGGCGCCCTTATTCCTTTTTATAACCATTCTTGTGGTTTCCAACCCAGCCCGTCTCCACTGTTTAAAAGCTGGCGGCCTCCCAACAGAACATCCCTGTGGAGTATAGTGACTCAGTTAACCCTTTAGGGAAAAGTTTCGTCGCAAATTTTGGCGCCCAACGTGGGGCCATAAACGTTAGAGGGGCCTGAAACGTTAGGGGGCCTAATAACGAAGGGCCTTGGTAGTTTTTCATTGTTGTGGCCATTGTTGTGCCAATTGTTGCCTTCATTGTTGTTGGCATTGTTGCCTTCATTGTTGTTGGCATTGTTGTCGTCATTGTTATTGGCGTTGTTGTCGTCATTGTTGTCGGCATTGTTGTCGCCATTGTTGTTGGTATTGTTGCGAATCATTGTTGGCACAATTGTTAAGCCCATCTCGTTTAGGTCGAACTGTTGTTGGGGTCATTTCAGTCCTTAGGGCTGTTTACCGTTTTTCATTGTTTAGTATCGTAATTGTTAGGAAAATTTAGGGTCGTGATTCAGGGGCCATATCGTTTGTTTAGGGCCGTTTTTCGGATTATTTAGTTTTGGGGCTCGTTGGGTCAAGACGCGGTTTTCTTTTGATTTTTTTGTTGTTTCGTCCGTCTCGTTTAGTCCGAAATATTTCTTTCATAGATTTTTTTGTTTAGTTCGTGTCGCCATTGTTGCCGTTTGTTAAGTATGGATTCGTGGATGTTCCGTTTCGCTATTTTTGAGTATTGGCAGTAACGTTAGTTATAGTCGCGGTTTACATTAAATTTTAGACTTGGGAGTAGAAGGGTTTCGTATACTAGTTTATAACCCTATTGTGTGGGTTCGCGTTTTGCGGATTTTTAGTTGCGAGGCTTTGGGCGTACGCTATCATTTTGGTTGTGGTGTTCAGCGGATATCACGTGGTCCGGGTTGAACAGCCCTTCGGATAGTAGCCTATCTCTGCGGAGGATTTGGTTTCTACTTTATTTAGTCGGCACTATGAACGCTTTCAATTGACATGTTGTCGTGTTGCCTTGTCTGTTCGTATTCCGCACATTTACCTAATGTTCAAAAGTTTGCGCTTTAGTCTTCCATCGTTTTCGGCCGTTTACTTTTATGGATCCTTGCAGTTACTGTAGTGTCGTACGTCGCCGTTTTGTTCAGAATTTTTTTTTCTTCGGTCGCAGTTTTTGGAAATTTTCTATGAAAATTTCCTCTGGAAGGAAGGGAGGAGTTGTTACGGTCTAATTTTGCCCTTTAACATTTTTTTGCTCTAGATTCTTATTCCTATCTTTTACGTACCTTTCTTCTAACTTAAATCTGGATTTCTCTCGTCGAATGTTTACTGTTAATCTGTCAATCCCTTATATTCCCTGTGTTTTTCAATTGTTATAACTTCTTTAATTTGTGTTCTGTCCAATAAATCTTCTTTGCAACTTCATTCTCCTTTTTATTGTTTGTGTTTAGTGTTTCCTTGGTTCCTAAATTGTGTATCTCTCATGTAAAATATGTTTCACTTCTATTTAGTAACTTACCTGTATTTTATCTTCATTAATTTTGGCCTAATTATATTTTATTTAACAATTCTTCCAAACATTCATTTTGTAGCGACCTTCTGAAGTTTTGTTGACATTTTTGGCAGGTTTAATATGGTCTAATACTACAGTGGCGTGCGCGTTCGTTTTATTGTATTTCTTCTTTATGTTATTTTTTGGTTTTACTGTGGCGTTGTATGTTTCCGGCCACCATTTTGATTTTCATGTTAAAGTTTCCGACCTCATGGACTTTAGTTCCTGATGTAGGGTAGTAAAGACGTGTTTTTTTGACCATCGTATTTGTGGCACATGGCCATTGTTCGGCGTAGATTTTTTTGTGTAGTTATTGTGTCGATGCCAATGTAGAGTGTTTCGTTCGTTGTCTTTTGAACCAATATTGTTTTGGTTTCGCTATTGTGCGGATTTTGATAGCATCGAAGTGCCGTTTTGACTGTCCAGTGTTGGTTTTTCGGTGATGCGCCATTGTGGATTCATGGGCATTACATTTTCGTTCTGGCAGTTAATCTCCGAGGGAGGATTTGGCCACTCTACAACCGCATCTTCGTTTGTTGGGACATCAGCCAGCTTGAGTCCATCCGCCAACATCGCCCACCTGTGTAGCCCTTTCCGCCCTGCATACGTCACAGGAGCTAAGTACATTAACATTCATTTAAGATCGTTCTTCCGTTTCATAGTTTTTGCGTGGAAGAACTGAAGTATTATTTTAAAGTTATGTGTTGCCGTAGAGGACTGTGCTACAGTGTCCTCATTGTAGATTTCATTTTGACACTTTTGTAATTGTAATTTGTTTTATGAAAATGATTAGAGTGATTATATGTCATTGGAGCCATCAGCTCATTGTTGTTTCATTGTTGCAGAACTATTTTTTGTGTATAGCACTTTTTAAAAATATTTTTATATGTGATTACATTGTTGCCCAATTGTTGATACTTGTGATTCAGCGAGGTTGCGCGTATCATCTGGCATGTAGCCCAGGTTTGAAATGATATCACTTCGAAAGCTGTAAATGTATATACGCCGCGCCAGAAACTGGGTTATGGGTTTAGGGTTCAACAATAGTGTATTTTTGATCTTATTACTTTTTTTTACAACTCAGATTCATTTTTTTTTATTGTACATTTATAATCTTTACGATTTTTCACCGTGCTTTAAGCACGCATTAACTTGCCTTTCATTAAATTCTGTTTTATTAAATTATTTCTTTTATTTCGCAAACCTCAGTCGTTTACAGGCAACAACATTACGGTAGGTAAAATCTCGTTTAGTATTTTCTCTAGTACCGTCCTTTTCGTAATTTTGGAGGTTAAAAATTACGTGGCGCCCTTATTCCTTTTTATAACCATTCTTGTGGTTTCCAACCCAGCCCGTCTCCACTGTTTAAAAGCTGGCGGCCTCCCAACAGAACATCCCTGTGGAGTATAGTGACTCAGTTAACCCTTTAGGGAAAAGTTTCGTCACAAGTAAGTTCACATTTTCACTTAAGTGTTTTATTGCCGTGTCACTGACACAAAGCCTCCGTCGGCGGCCATAGTTCACAACAGGGTTTTTATTTAATTTGTACATATATATATATATATATATATATATATATATATATATATATATATATATATATATATATATATATATATATATATGTGCACACGGTACGTTGTCACTTTATATACGGGAACTTGCTGACCGTTGTGACTTCATATATAACGTTGTGATTTCCGAAAATAGAAGTGACAACGTTTCCTATGTAATTTAATTTTTTTCTACCACTACAAGGCTAGACGAGTGTAAATACGAAAATTATGTTGGAAGTCAAATATACCCCCAGTACCCTTAAATTTGTCATTTTAATTCATGCGTTTACCGCTGGCGTTGTAATCGCTATTAGTGTCAGGTATGCACAATGCGATGTTACTTCCGACGTGTATATAGCATTTGGAAGTACTTAGTCACTTCCGAAACTTGGCAACAGTGTATTGTAGTATGTAATTGTAGTTATGTTTTTTCCAAAGATGAGTGGGACTGGAAACATTATTTATATAGTAAATTTTTATTAACAATATACAAATAAAAAATATTATATATTAATAATGGGTGAAAAATCCACAAAAAAATACCACTGTTATCTGTAGCACATACGGAGTAGTTCTGTGAATTAATGATTATTTTTAACACATATTTAAAAAAAATTGCCAGTAAGTATTAATAACAATTAAATTTCTTCTTATATATCATTTGTGATAATTTAATAAGTTGTTAAATTTCAATCGAGGTAATACTGTTAAGATGATTAATTAGTTTTTAACAACTATTTGAAATTCTCGAGTAATAAGCAATAATATGTCAGGTGACAATTTAATTTTTTTGTCATATGTTATCATTTGCTATTGGTGAAAATTTTTATGTCACTTAGGTTTGATAACTAATGCCCGCTTTCAAAAAGGTATGTTAGAAAATTATCAACTTGTTATAAATTTCAATACATAGAAATAAATGTCACAAGTGACATTTGAATATTATAAAGTACAACTTAATTTGATTGAATGAAAACTTTATTGTTATTAATTTTTGAACAAACGGTTATGAAACCGGACATAAGTTGCAAAAGTGCGGAAATTAACTAATGCACAATAATATCTTGATAAGTAAAACCAATATCGTGAAATATGTGTATAGATAAATATTAATTCTTAGCCAGGTGGTTCTCTAATTGACTGGTTCATTTTTCCACCTTCTTCGTCACTAATAAGTATATGAGAAATCCCGCCAATCCACCTGCATAAGAAAGTAAGGTAACGTTTTCGGTCTAAAAATTCGATACCGAGTATTCAATGAATAAGCACGAATTAGTGTCCGCACAACAAGTTTTTACTATTTATACGATGTTTTCTGTATGTAACATTTAGTTCTCCTACGATAATCCGGAAGTGGTACTTTACTTAAAGCTTTAAACAAATTTTCGTGAAATAAATATATAAAATTTAATTCAAAACTTTTCATGTTTGGTATTTAAAACTCGTCTAAAAATTAGAAATATCGTATTAGATGTTGACTAAACCGGAAGTGGTATTTCACTTGATACTCGACAAATTTTCGTGAAAAAATATATCAAAATACATCCCACAATTTCGTATTACATACTTTTCTATTTATTGGAATAATAAATTAGAATTTATCAACCGGAAGTAATACTTTATTGAAAACTAAAATATGGAATTGACGGGCGATAATTTGCTGGCCACTTCAGGTTTATTTTTATAATATAAATTTATTGTATTGTTGTTTTCAGAAAACACAATGTCTAAGAGTGATCCCAAAATATAAAAAAGGGAATAAACCATAGTTATTCCAGTAGAGTTTTAGCAAGTTTAGATTTCTTGTATTTTATTTCACAGTTTTCTCACTTATTTTCTAAGGTAAATTGGTAACTTATGACTATTTATGTTTTTTTGTGCATACAAATTCTATCTGTTATCTTTATCATCGTCCTCTTATTTATTCGTTTTCTTCATTCCTATCATTAACAAAGCGTATCGGGTTGAGATAAAATTCAGGGAATTTAATCTAACGGAATTTAAGGGGATATTTGTTACATAACTTTTTCGGCTGTTGTTTCATTTCGTTCATTGCTCCTCTCTAATTCTTAGTTCTACCTTCTTACTTATTCTATTTACCAAGCTCTTGACAATTTTGTTAAAGTTTAATATCATTTGGGTAACATCGTATAGGTTATTGTTGTTTAAAATTTAGCTGCAAAGTTAAAGAGTATACGGTACATTGTTGTAGATCATTTTGTAGCATACCTACTTAATTAATTTTTGCTACAGTTAAGTAGATTTTTCCATAAATATATTGTCATGTGTTTACTTATTTATAATAGTTTGACACCTTGAGCCCGCGTTATTCACCTTCAGATGTTCGCAATATAAAGTAATATTTACACTAGCAACTAGTTTCATTTAACGAAACTTTGAATAAATAATATCATAGTTCCTTTTCTTAATCTCTTTAGTTAATAATGATAATATTAGAGTAGTATTATTATTTATATTATATTTGAAATTAGTTTTATTCTTTTATTTGCCATAATAATTGTTTTGCATTTAGGGTGTACTGTATTGAATGAATCTTTCTTTTTAAATTTTCTGAGTGCTACCTTTTTAACCCGGGAGGGTTTTGCTGTACGCGGATTATATAGTGCCAGAATTGATGTGACTCGCACACACATCACAATCTAACATTTCCATAAATATAATTTACAAAATATATCAATGAAAAATGAATAGCATTTATAACCTAGAAATATGAAAGTAACAATATAACGATATTTACTATTTATTCAATATTTCACTTATACTAACTAATTAAGCGTACTATTATGTCACTTCTGTTACTACAAAACAAATAATTTGCGTTAATAAGAAAATAAAATAAATAAATAAATATATCATCACGGCATATTACCCATTCCTGTGTAAGGTAAGGTAATTTGTGTTAATAAGGCAGAGAAAAATGTATATTAAGTTAAGGTTACGTATATCGATTTTAACTTGTTTTACCTATACATTTGTAAGCTGTATTTTTAAACAATATTATGATGTTTTTGTTGGAATTGTAACACTAAATTGTGACCGCCGGTAATTATTATATTTTCGGGAAAAATTTTTTTTTTTATTGTAAAGCGACAGTATCGCTGCTGTGTCTCCCATTATTCTCATAATCAGTTTTTGCCAGATTTCTTGATTTTTAAGATATAAAATAGCTGATTTTCTGCTACAGGATCAGTTCTTCTCTGCCGTGAGTTTAGTTTCTAACTCCTTTGGACATAAGAACTACTCTGAGCCCTACTGAGTTGAATCCGTTACGAGTTTTCAGTAAAAGTGTGAAAGTAAAAAATCCGCCGCTGTTCTACGAAGTTGGAGTTGGTGAGATGCTACACTTTCGCAACTTATCTCCGTCGATCCTGTACCTTTCGTTGTAATTTCGCTTGAGATTTTGCTAGTTATTTAAATGTGTTTTCATAGTAAGTTCACATTTTCACTTAAGTGTTTTATTGCCGTGTCACTGACACAAAGCCTCCGTCGGCGGCCATAGTTCACTACAGGGTTTTTATTTAATTTGTACATATATATGTATATAGCTAAACGAGCTACCTCAAATAATTTCTATATTGAAGATAAAAATACTATAAGGCACTCTTATAAAAGACGAGGGGAACATCCAAATACAAGATAATATATTTTTTTTGAACCAGTGGTTCTTAAGCTACAACACAAAGTTAAATTTTTTTTAAACGGGATGGTACTTTTTTATGCCCATTCTGTAGAGTATTTTTTTTAATTCGACCATGTATTCATTTTATATCTTAACATAACAAAAATTTTGAGAAAAATTCAATTGAAATTTAAACAAATATCATTTTTATATAACCACTCGCTAAAGTTTCACAAAATTAAAAATAACCTTTATTGCAATTTCGGCTTACAGAAAATTATTTCTTTTATATCTAATCTGTTGTACAGGTGGGGGGTATTTTTGGACAACCCGAGATTAAAATTTCTAGAAGCGGTGCCTGTATTAAGTCTAGTTGGTCGTTCATCAGATTTTGCTTCTCTTTATGGGCTTTCTTAATTTCAAAGGCTTCTAGGAATAATAATCTTCTGGTTTTCCTTTCATGATGTACAATTTCTGCACTGGATTTATCAAAAGTGTGACTGTTTACTAACATATGTTCAGCTACATTGGTATTGGTTTTTTTCATTTTTGAAACTAGACATATGTTTTTTAAATCTTATATTAATATTTTTTTATTTGCCCTATGTATTTATGATTACAGTTTTGACAACAAATTTTGTAAATACGTGCATCATTAAAGGGGTCTCTATGAACAATTTTATGGTTAATTAAACAATTTTTTAAAGTAAAGTTAATGATTTTATCACCACAAGCAACATTAGCTAAGTAAAAAAGACTAAAACAAACTTTTAAAAACTGTAAGAATGTTATTTCCGAAGAAGATAAGTTCAAATAAATTAACGCGAATCCCTCAGCACCATTTTTGTATAGTTTACCAAAACCAGTCGTTTCTTATATACAGGCACCAGCGTACAATTTGTGTAAAACTTAATACAATATTATTCCAGTTATTCTAAACTTAAAACCCAAATTTGGTATAAAAAACAGCTTGGAACTGGTTAATAAAATCAAAGATATCTACATTCCGGATAACTCTAAATTCGTATCATTTCATGTTACTAGCCTTTTCACATCTATTTCTGATAATAAGTTATAAGCTATTATTTAACAAAAGTTAAAGGATAATGGTACAGGTCCCTTGGTTAGTAAAGAACTTATCTAATTACAAACAAATAGACAAATAAATTCAGTAATAAATTAAATTCTATTGTACCAACAATAAAATTCACAGTTGAAATAGAAAGCAATCTATCAATAAATTATTTAAATTTAACATTAGAACGCTATCAGAATAGCGAACTTGAATTCAAAATTTATGGAAAACCCACTTATACAGACACCATTATACTATTTTAGTCAAACCACCCTCAACAAAAATGGCAGCTTTTCATTAATTAATTAATAGATTAATGAACATTCATCTAAACAAACACAACTATAAAAAATAACTTAGTATTATTGTCCAAATAGCAGAAAACAATGGTTACAAAAAAGATATTGTACATAAATTACTTAATAATAAACAAAAAAGTGTTCCCTATAAACAATTTTATAATACTGACATAAAAAAACTAAATGCAACTGAATTTATTTATAAAAGAATTAAATACATTCCAAAAATTTTAACTAATTTAACCCCCGAATTTAAGAAATTTAACATTATTCTAGGACTTTACAACTGTTATAATTAAAAAAATTGTTTACTTTACAATAATATTGTTCATAGAGACCCCTTTAATAATGTAGGTATTTACAAAATCTCTTGTCAAATCTGTAATCATTAATACATAGGACAAACAAAAAGAAACATTAGTTTAAGATATAAAGAACGTATGTCTAGTTTCAAAAATGAACAAACCAATTCCAATGTAGCTAAACACTAAGTCACACTTTCTAGTGTAGAAATTGTACATCATGAAAGGAAAGCCCGAAGATTATTGTTCCTAGAAGCCTTTGAAATTAGAAAAGCCTTTAAAGAGAAGCAACATCTTATGAACGACCAACTGGACTACAGGCACCGTTTCTAGAAGTCTTAATCTGGGGTTATCCAAAAACATCTTCCACGTCTACTACAGATTAGATATAAAAGCAATAATTTTCTTTAAACATTTAGTTGAACCTTCTGATGATGAGCTTGTAAGCCGCAATTGCAATAAAGGTTAATTTTAATTTTGTGAAACATTAGCGAGAGGTTATCATTACTATTATACTCAAAAAAACGATGTTCGACTGTCTTTGGGATGGAGATGAAACAGGAAGTATCAATGCTTCGGGCTAGCAGTCAATAATAAAATTTATTCATACCGACATTTGGACTAGTAAAAAAATTCTCTTTTATGATTATAATAAACTTTGCTGAATACAATTTTTTTATATAAAAAAAACAGTAATGATGTTTTAAACACAAAGTTAAGAACTAATTCGGATGATTTTAGATTAATTAAAGCAGGACCAAGTGAGTGCGAATCCTGATGTGTGAAGGAGAACCCCTAGATGGTAGATGACTTGTGCTTCTGTGTAACATTTAATATTGTGTATATTTTACTTTTTAATTCTTATATTTTGTTTATTTTTAATGTTAATTAAATTGTTATATATTAGGCTAAGATGTTCTATATCTGGTGGAAAGTTAATGTTATTTGTATCTTGTTTTATAAATAACATCTCTAAAGTTAAACGTTCATGGAGATTTGATTCCCTTTTTAAATTTTTTGTTTTTAAAATCAAATTCATGTTTATTGCTTTTACCGTGTTCTTCTAGAGCACATTTTATACTTCTATTATTATTGTTGGAGTTTCTTTTATGTTTATCTAGGCGTATTTTAAGGTATCTTTTGGTTTGTTCTGTATAAGTTTTAATACAATTTTTACATGGTAATTTATATATAAGATTGGATCTTAGTTCTTCCATTGTTGTGTCTTTGATAACGCAAAATAAATTGTTTACAATTTTAAGTTGTTTGAAAGCTATATTTAAGTCCAGTTTTTGTTTCATCAATTTTTTAAATTTTGGCGCTAGTTCTTTTATGTACGGTTGTTCTATATGTAGTGTTTTCTCATACTAACTGCTACTTGTGTTGTCAATTTGCTTTATTTCCAATATAAATTATTACATCTGCCACTACACAGCTCACACACGCACACACGCTCGCCTCGCCCTCAACGCAGCGTCGCCAACCTTACATGTACAAAACAATTGTCCGACGTCTGCACAATGCTGCCATCCACGTACATGCCTCTAACTAAATTTTTACATTTGGGAACATACTCCCCACCTTGAAAGGTTATTACTTTCAACAAAATAACTAAACAAAATTCAAATTTCTTATGATTAAAACTTAGTGTCTTTACTATCTTCTACACAACACTGTCACTATCACCTGGTAAAACACATATTTTACTAACAGGCCTTTTTATCTCACCATCACTTGTTTTCACAAGCACTACACGCACTACTCCGTCTTGTCCGGGGTACGTCTTCCAAATGCGCCCTGTACGCCATCGTAGTGGTGGTGTGTTGTCCTCAATAAGCACAACCATTGTGCCTACCTCCAGGTTCCTGGTGTTGATCTGCCACTTCTTTCGTGTTTGAAGCTGATGCAGGTATTCTTGATGCCATCGCTGCCAAATATGCTGCTTCATTTTTTGGATATGCATCCAACGACTTAGTAGCTTCATTGGTGTCTTGACATGGTCTTTATCTAAGGGTTCTAATAACGGTTCTCCGATCAGGAAATGTGATGGAGTAAGGGGTGTCAGGTCATTCGGGTTACTAGAAAGAGGTGTAAGTGGTCTTGAATTTAAAACCGACTCGATCTCTGTTAAGAGAGTGTAGCACTCTTCAAAAGTTAAGATTACATTTTGTGTTACCTTTAAAAATTGAGTTTTCATTGATTTTACCGCTGCCTGCCACAAACCTCCAAAGTGGGGTGCTCTGGGGGGTATGAAGTTCCATTTTATGTGTCTTTCGGAGAGATATCGCGTGAATTTGTCGTTATTTGTCTTAATTAGCTCGTATATCTCTTTCAGTTTCGAATTAGCGCCCACGAAATTCGTCGCGTTATCCGAATATATTTCCTTACATAAACCTCGTCTTGCAACAAAACGTCTTAAGGCTGCTAGGAACGCTTCCGACGTTAAATCGCTTACTAGTTCTATGTGAACCGCTTTAGTACTGAAGCACACAAAAATTGCGATGTATGCTTTAGAAATTGGAATTCTTCCTCTTCTCTTTCCTTCTCTGATTTGTATCGGTCCAGCAAAGTCTATTCCACATGTTTGAAACGGTGATACAAATCCTTGCACTCTTGATTTGGGTAGATTTCCCATAATGTGCTGTGTTTTTCTGGGTTTTAGTCTGAAGCATGAGAGACATCTGTGTATTATCCTTTTAACTGTTCGACGTCCCGATAATATCCAATATTTCATTCTAAGTGTTGCTAATAAATGTTCTTGACCACAGTGTTTTTGTTTCACGTGTTCATGTTCGATTATTAAATTTGTCACGTGATGGTCACTTGGCAATATGTAAGGGTGTTGTTGATTTATTGTTATGTCAGAGTGTTGTAGTCTACCTCCTACTCTCAACAAACCATCTTGATCTAAAAACGGTGTTAAATTTAATAACTTCGATCTTCGTGGAAGTTCTTGCTCCCTTTTCAATGCTTCAATTTCTTGCGTAAATGATTCGGTTTGAACTAATTTTATGATTAGCTTCAATGCAGCTTCTAATTCTTCAACATGTAGCTCCTTATCTGTTATTACAGGTTTCCTTTTACATTTATTCACAAATCTTATGCAATATCCTAAAACTCTCTGAAGTTTTCTTATGGATGAATATTTATGAAGTAGGTCTTTCCTTTCGAGCACTAACAATGTTGTAGTTAATTGTTTGCTTTCAGGTAATGAGTCTGGTAAATCATATATTTGATTTGGCCATTCGTTCTTATTGAGCCACTCTGGGCCATTCCACCATAATTTATTTTCCTTTAATTTGTCTGCTGACAAACCTCTAGATATAAGATCTGCTGGGTTTTCGTTTGATCTTACGTGTTGCCACGTCGCATTTGTAGTTAATCTTTGGATCTCTGCAATTCTATTTGCCACAAACGTTTTTAATTTAGCTGGCGGTGTTGCTATCCATGCCAATACTATGGTTGAATCGCACCATAGATATACATTGTTGATTTTATCTTCTAACGCTTGTTGTACAATTGAAATTAATCTTGCTAAGACTACTGCTCCACATAGCTAGTCGTGGTAATGTAGTTAACTTCATTGGTGCTACTCGTGCCTTGGCGCAAAGCAGCTTGGTAATTCTTTTACCATCTGTGTTATTGCTGGATACATAAACGCATGCACCGTAAGCTGATTCTGACGAATCACAGAATCCATGAATGTCAAAATGATCTTGTGCGTTATTCGTGTTTATGTTTCTTGTAATTGCTAGTTCATTTATGATCGGTAGTTCATCCTTATATTGTTTCCATTTTGTATAAATAGACTGTGGCACAGTTTCATCCCATGTTAGATTTAATTGCCAAATATTTTGCATGTTTATTTTTGAATGTATAGTTACCGGGCCAATTAATCCGAGTGGATCAAATAATTGTGCTACTTGAGATAGAATCGTTCTTTTCGTAACTCTAGTTTCATTTGTTTTCTTAATTGAATAATGAATCGTATCTGAACTCGCATTCCATAGAACTCCTAATGTTTTTAGTAATTCATCTTTGTTGAGAACTAGTAATTCGCTTGTTTTATTTTTCTCTACTATATTGTCTAGTATTTTTTGGCTATTTGACCTCCATTTTCTCAGTTCAAACTTTCCGCCTTGTAGTAGTTGTGATAAATCTCTTTGTAACTCTATAGTTTCTTCTATTGTTTTTGCACCTGTGAGTACGTCGTCCATATCAAAATCTCTTTCTAAAACTTTCTTTGCATTAGGGAAGTTATCTCCATCTTCTATGGCCAATTGTCTGAGAGTTCTTGCAGCCAGAAATGGTGCTGAAGCTGTCACGTAGGTTACAGTATTTAGGTGATATGATTTGATTTCTTCATTAGGATTTTGTCTCCATAATATCTTCTGGAATCTTCTATCTTGATCTCTAATCAAGATTTGACGGAACATCATTGCGATGTCTGCTGTAATAACATACTCGTGGGATCGAAATCTGAGAATTATATTTAATAAATCCTCTTGAATTGTTGGTCCAACTAAGAGCATATCATTTAAAGATTTTCCTCTTGCCTCCTTAAATGAACCATCAAAAACTACTATGACCTTGGTGGTTAAACTTTCTTTCTTTATCACTGGGTGATGCGGTAGGTAAACTTCATCTTCTGTTCCTGATTTATTTTTATGTTGACTCGTGTGTCCCATATTTTCATATTGATTGATAAATTCTATGTACTGGTTCTTCAATTCTTGATCCTTTTCTAAACGCCTTTCTATGTTATGAAATCCTTTCATTGCTCCATCGTATGTATTGCCTAATTTTATGTCTTCTTTATTTAGTATTGAAACTACAAATCTTCCTTCTTTGTCGCGTTTCACAGTATTGCTAAACATTTCTTCTGCCTGCTGTTCTTCTTCAGTCCATGCTCTTTTCTCATGCAATTCTTCTACTTGCCAAAATCTTTCTAGTTGATCTTCAACTTCTTTATTTGTTGATAAGCATGATACTTGACTGTAATTTGAATTGTTAATGCTGATAGGACCCGCTACAATCCATCCAAAGTTCGTTTTTTGTAGAACCGGCTGATTTCTTGCTAACTTTATTTGTCCAATACATAAAGTCTTCCAAAATATTTCCGAACCTAATAGTATATCTATCTGACTTGAAATATGAAATTTATTATCTGCTAATTTTATATTATTTGGTATGTTTAATACTGATTTATCGATTTGTAATTGCGGCAAATTTTCAGTTATCTTAGGTATTATTAAACAGATTAATGGTGTGTTAAAATTATTGTGTTTTGATTCTATTTTTACTTGTGTTTGTTTATTTATAATAGTTTGTGTTTGATTAATTCCATGAACCGGTACGTTTATTTCCAATATTTTTAATTTTAATGTTTTAGCTAAATTTGTTGTTATGAAGTTCGATTGTGAACCCGAATCTAAAAGGGCTCTAGCTGTGTGCCATGTGCCATCCGAGGCACAAACGAGTATTTCGGCAGTTGATAATAAAATTTGTTGTTTTTGTTGTGTGCAGTGACCTGATACTATTGGTTGCACAGTTATATCTTCGTCTTGTTTCTCTTCTTTGTCTTCCTTTGTTAAGTGTAACAAAGTATTGTGACGTTTGTTGCATTTCTTGCATGTTGATGCACGGCAATTCCTACCTATATGTCCTTGTTTCAAGCAATTTATGCACAATTCTAATTTTATTGCTTGTTTATATTTATCTTCGGGTGTTAACTTCAAAAAGTCCTTGCAACCGTAAATGAAATGTTGACCTTTGCAATATGAGCACTTGGACCCTGAGGATATAGCTGGAAGCGCAATATTTTTCTTCAAATATGTGTTATGAGCCTTTTGTTGGGATTCTGGTTTGACAGCTCTCTCTACCATTTCTAATGTTTGACATCTAGAAGTCAAGAATGTTAAAAATGTGTCCAATGTGGGTTTTTCATTTTTATTTATCGATGATAATTTTTCTTGCCATAATTTTTTTGTTCGCCAATCTAATTTGCCGTTTAAAACGTAAATGAGAATTGTGTCCCATTGATCTGTGGGTTCCTCTAATGATTGTAATGCACTAACATTTGATCTGACTATATCTACTAATTGCCTGATGGCTGTGTATGATTCTTTTGCAATTTGTTGAGCTTCTACTAAGTTTTTCATATGTGAATTAATAATAAGCCGTGTGTTTTCGTATCTATCTTGCAGTAGGTTCCATGCTACTGTGTAGTTTTCTGCTGTGGTTTCTAAACCTTTTATGATTTGTAAGGGTTCTGATTGAAGTGTACTTCTGAGATATTGAAACTTGTCAACGTCTGGAAGTTCTTTATTTCCATGAATCATTGATGTAAATGCATCTCGAAATGACATCCATTCGGTGTAATTTCCATTGAATGTTGGTAAATTTAATGTAGGCAGTTTTACATTTACTTGACTTGGTGTATTTGTATGTTGCGGTGTTGTATTTTCTACTACTGGTTCTAATTTCTTCACAGCTAGTTGTCTAGCTTTACTAATTACGTCTACAAAACAGTTTTCAAAATCCGTTCTTTCATTGTCTTCAGTTTCTTGTTGTATTTCTATTTCTGATTGTACGTTGTCAAATTTATCCCATAAAAGTTCTACTTTTTCTAGCCTAACTAATAATTTAGGAAAGTCAGTTTCTACATACGCGTCTATAAACGTTTTAAATTTAGTTAATTGCGATTTTATTTGACCGCGTTTTATTTTTAAAGTGTTTAATTCTTGTGTTAGACTCATTTTTAAATTTTAAAACGAATACAGGAATGTTGAATATAAAGGAATATAATCAGAGAAACGCCTACCTTGAGTTGACTTGTTTGAATTTTCCGCTCTGCTATTCTGCTGTCTCGTGAAGCTTGCCGCTGTCGCTAGAGCTTGTTGTGCTGACTGTACTGCTGCAAGTGTGCAAGGCCACGCTTGATTCCCTCCGTCTGGAGCGTTTTCTATTCTTGCTTTGTTAGGTTAGATTCCAATGTAGGTACACTATCACTTTTCACTTGCACTTGTTTATCCGATTTCGAAGGACCAAAATGTTCTATATGTAGTGTTTTCTCATACTAACTGCTACTTGTGTTGTCAATTTGCTTTATTTCCAATATAAATTATTACATCTGCCACTACACAGCTCACACACGCACACACGCTCGCCTCGCCCTCAACGCAGCGTCGCCAACCTTACATGTACAAAACAATTGTCCGACGTCTGCACAATGCTGCCATCCACGTACATGCCTCTAACTAAATTTTTACATTTGGGAACAACGGTAATGACATGTATTTAACTTCATTAACACGTTTACTATCGGAGTGCTTTTTATTACATTTTACGTTAAGGCCGGACGGTATATTACATATTGGACAAAAATTTCATTTTTTGGGCCATATTGCGCAGAGGTAGATATCCACGAATAATGAAGTCTTACAAAAGAAATTTTACAATATTTATCACCTATGCGAAGAAAATCGTGGAAATGTGTCTCGGTCATATTGAACGAGTCGGCGCCGTATGGAAGATAATGAATGTCCACGCCGGCGCGGTCATCTTCTCGATCCACGGATATAAACAGCTGATAGCTTAGTCTAAACTACTTGTTTGTTTTGTTTACATCTTGTGCGTATAATTATGTCGAGATATAAAAAAAATTGGCCAGGAAACGACAACTTTTTGAAATTTTGAATAATTCTGACTTAGAAGGTATGTGGTATTATTTTGCATAAAAAAACAAAGCTTTATACAATATTCTTTCCTGAAATAGGTGATGGTATCAAAGATGAACACATTTTGGAAATGAGTGAGGAGCTAGCGGCAAGTTTCAGTGACGGCGAAATAAATGAGGGGCTACAGGATATTGACACTGACCAATATGAACTAACACAGCTCGAGAATGTAGTTTTTGGGGAGAATGCAGATGATGTTGAGACTGTAGAAATACAAGATCCTGATAGTGAAGGAAATAGCGAAGAAGCAGAAATATCCTCTGATTCCGGAGATGATAGAACTCTAGTTAGGCGCCAAAATATTGACGGCCGTGAATGGAAAGCACCCCAAAGTAAGCAGCTAGTTCTTATTCCTTTCACAAAAGAATCAGGAATAAAAAAAAATCTGTCAGAGCTTCTAGTTGATCAGGAACCTATTGAATTCTACTCTGCGCTGGTTGATGATAATATATTTGAGTATATTGTCGAGCAAACTAATCTTTATGTCACGAAAACTATTGTGAATAGGAAAGATGTTACATCTCAAGCAAGAGTACACAATTGGTATCCGACAGACAGCTACGAGATGAAGCGTTTTTTTGGACTGGTTATTTATATGGGTATAGCTCGTCTACCAAAACTATCAGATTATTGGAGCAAGGAACCTGTTATGTAGTACACACGCCAACTTGTTTAAATTATAAAAATGCATGTTACTTAGCAACAAGAATTTGAATGTCAAGTAATGTCAAGTCGAATCAGTAAATTACTGAAATAAATACTGTAATTAAGAATTCAATCTGATTTTAACTTTCCCCCTTTCAGCTGAAACGAAAACCACAAATACAACATTTGGTGTCAGAAGTGGGATTCTCTAAAAGGTTTTCAGTTTCAGTTCAAACGAAAATTATAAAATGCCTGACGAAGTGTCTCCTGATATCATGCAAGCATTAACGCAAATGCTTGTAAATGCGTTAAGAACATCCGCAGCGAGTGCTGTTGCCGAAGTTGGTACATCTAACTGCACACCAGCTACAGCAGCTCAACCAAAATCACCACCGTTCAACATGCCAGAGTACCGTTCATTGGTAGAGACATCGGTGACACATTATTTTAAACGTTTCGAATGGGCACTGCAACTAAGCAAGATTCCCGAAGAACAATACGCAAACTACGCTCGAGTCCACATGGGTGCAGAACTTAACAATGCTATAGAATTCTTGGTAAATCCTCGAAAGCCCGAAGAACTGAACTTTACCGAAATATGCACAACATTAATAAATCATTTTGATCAAACAAAGAACAAATACGTCGAAAGTATCAAGTTCAGACAAAGTATTCAGCGAAAAGGCGAATCGATCTCACAGTTTGCTCTTCGTCTGAAACAAGGCGCTGCCAGTTGTGAATATGGCGATTTTTTGGACAGAATGCTGATCGAACAACTTTTGCACCGACTTGAGTCAAGAGGGATATGTGACGAAATTATCGCAAAGAAACCGACCGTATTTGACAAAGCATATGAAATCGCTCATACACTTGAAACAACCCGTAACACGGCTAATGAAGTTAGGGCCCCTGTACCTTCGATCTTTGAAGATATAAACAAGCTGGGTTACGAAACACCCAAAACAAGAAAATGCGTCTTCGTAACATCGACCTTAGAATGCTTAGGTCACAAAATTGATCGTCATGGTTTACACAAATCAGATAAACACATTGAAGTCATCCGTAATGCACCTAAACCGGCAACTCCAGAAGAGCTACAACTGTTTTTAGGTAAAGCTACTTATTACAATTCTTTTATTTCAAATCTTGCGGATAGATCTCGACCTTTACGGAACATGTTGCTCACTAAACCATTCACATGGACACCAGCTGCAGAAAAAGCTTATCAAGATATCAAGGAAGCTTTGATTTCACCACAAGTATTGATGCAGTACGACCCATCACTGCCGCTCATTCTAGCAACCGATGCAAGTAAAACTGGCTTGGGAGCAGTCCTTTCCCATCGACTAAGCAACGGCCAAGAACGACCGATTGCTTACGCCAGCCAAACTATGAGCTCCACCGAGCAAAAGTACCCCCAGATTGACAAAGAAGCTCTCGCCATCGTCTGGGCGGTAAAGAAATTTTTTCACTATTTGTATGCCCGTAAATTTGTTTTAGTGACAGATCACAAACCTCTCACTCAAATTCTACATCCCGAAAAATCTCTTCCTACACTCTGTATCAGTCGAATGGCTAACTATGCAGACTACTTGGCAAATTTCAATTTTGACATTATATTCAAGCCAACCGATCAAAATACAAATGCCGACTACTGTTCCCGCATACCATTATTCCAAAACAAAGTCAACAAACTCTCTTTAGAAGAGGGAAGAAACATAGATGAAGACGGATTTGCTTATTTTGTGTTACGTCAAATCAGTCAGATGCCAGTCTGCGCTGAACACATTGCTCGAGAGACGCGCAAAGACCAATACTTGGGCAAGATTGTACAACAACTGGAATCAGGTTGTAACCTTTTACGTATTGGATATAAACCTCCAGAATCGAACTACACACTTGCGGCCAACTGTCTTCTCTTCGAACACAGGGTAGTAATACCACCCACACTCAGGCAAAATATTTTGAATGATCTTCACGCAGCTCACCTCGGAATTGTAAAAATGAAATGTTTAGCACGTTCATTTGTTTACTGGCCAGGAATAGACTCCGACATCGAAAAACTAGTTAAATCCTGCTCAGAATGTGCTCGACACTCACATGCGCCACCAAAATTTAGTGGCCATCATTGGGAGTATCCAAAAGAACCTTGGGAACGTATTCATATAGATTACGCTGGTCCAGTTGCAGGCGCAATGCTATTCATCGTCGTGGATGCGTACAGCAAATGGCTGGAGGTCAAGGTTACGAATACTACCACAACAGAGACTACTATTAATATTTTAGATCAACTATTTGCTTCATATGGTGTGCCAACGACCATTGTCTCGGACAACGGTGCGCAGTTCACTAGCGCTGAATTTAAGATATTTCTGCAAAAGAGCGGAGTTAAATACCACAAGACATCAGCACCGTACCATCCAGCTACAAATGGGCAGGCTGAACGGTATGTTCAGACGGTAAAAGACGCTCTGAAGGCAATGTCAACTACAAGAAACTCGCTTCAGGCAAATCTGAACGTGTTTTTACAACAATACCGCAAAACACCACATATCACGACTGGAGAATCACCCGCAAAACTTTTCTTAGGACGAAATATTCATACGCGTCTTGATCTCGTAAGGCCCCAAGACGTCAGTACTAGAGTTAGACAGAAACAACAAGCCGAATTCAACCCATCCTTTCGGACACTGAAGCCAGGACAACAGGTCTATTTCCTTTCCGGAAACCCGCACATGGACAAATGGATATTAGGTGAAATTGTTATCCGTTTAGGGGATATTCACTATGAAATCAATTACCATGGAAAACGCGTCAAACGTCATATCGATCAGATTCGACTTTATAATCGAATCATGGAAAAGCACCAAAACGAAAAACAAGATAACACAACCCGCCGTCTACGTTTTTATGAAGATGATGCGATGCTCCAAACAGCAACCCCGAGCCCAGAACAAAGAAGTCTACCGTCTTCCCCATCCAGTTACTCATATCCACGACGTTCCGCGAGAGTTCGCCGCCCGCCACAGAGATATCCCCATTAAGTCTATTTTAAAAGAGGGGAAGAAATGTTATGTAGTACACACGCCAACTTGTTTAAATTATAAAAATGCATGTTACTTAGCAACAAGAATTTGAATGTCAAGTAATGTCAAGTCGAATCAGTAAATTACTGAAATAAATACTGTAATTAAGAATTCAATCTGATTTTAACTTTCCCCCTTTCAGCTGAAACGGAAACCACAAATACAACAGAACCTATGTTTAAAAACGAATTTGCTCCTACTGCAATGTCCAGGAACAGGTTTGAATTGCTCTTGAGGATGGTTTACTTTGCGGATAACGAAAACAATCCCTTAAATAACAGGCTCCACAAGGTTCAGGGTTTGGTCGATAAAGTGGTCTATAATTTTCAGATGGCACTCGATCCTGGAGAAACAATATGCATCGATGAATCACTAATACCATTTCGTGGCCGGGTAATTATGCGCCAATATTTAAAAGGAAAACGCCATAAATATGGCATCAAAGTGTTCAAGCTCTATTGTAATGGAGGCTTTACTTATAACTTAGAAATTTACGCCGGCAAAATTTTTGATCAAAAACGAACAACCACACCTAAAGTAGTGATGAAACTAGCTGAGCCATTGTTGGATTCCGGTAGAACCATGATCACGGATAATTGGTATACTAGTCTATCATTAGTAGAACAGTTGCTGGATAGGCAAACCCACCTAGTTGGCACAAATTAATTGGTGTAATAATAATGGTAGTTTAACGTTATTGGAAATATGTAGGTACTTAATTTCATTGAAGTCTAATATCAGTATGAATAAAGCAAGAACAAAAAAATTGGTATATCCACCCTTTTTTACAAAATTGTAACATTTTTTTTTAAATAATTAATGTTTTGTTTAAAACAATTAAAAGTAATATTGTAAGATATTGGCTTCTATAATAATAAAGAAATAAAATCTGAGATGTTGATTCAAAAATTAGAATGAAAACATGAATAAATATTCGTTTGACATTGTTTAGTTTAATTGTAATATCTTTTTTACAAATTGTTAGCAGAACTGAAAAAAAGTACTATATGTACTGGATCAGGATATGCTCAAATGGAACATCGGTTACAATGAAGACTTTTGGCTTTTGGAGAAACATATGGAGCAACATTTATTTAATAAATTTCTATATGTAGTTCATGTATTTTTCAAATTTGAATAAATATACAGCGTGTTTCCCTCAAAACAACCAGTGGTTTTTTGTGCAAACTAATTATTTTAGAGAAAAGTGTTTTATGCAATCGAAATGAAAACGAAACCAGCAAAACAAAAAAATCTGTAAAACAGACAGAACTGTCATTTAAACAAGGATGGGTATACGGCAAACGGCACTAATATTTTGTTGCAGTCTAATACTTGGCGCATGCGCTTTTAATTTCTGAAATTTTCTATTTTGCGGCCATTGTCATGGTAACAGCCGCGAAATTAGATGCAAACTAAAATCACTTTGATACTTGAGAATTGACGTAACGGATAATATGACTGATAGTTTTTGAAATATGATAGCAATAAGTTTCTTGACTTCTTTCTTAAAATAAATAGTGTAAAATAGTTATTTTACAAATAAATTTTACTTTTTTTCAACGATGTTTTACAAACCTATTTATTTTGTTTATCAAATGTCAATCCCATCAAAGCCGCCTTTCTATTTCAATAAATTAGAATATTTAACTACAATAAAATTTGTAATTTTTTACGGTTGCACAAAACATAAATGTGTACACCTTGTCCGCGAAATCCTTTAGCCGCTAAAGGATGCCGTAAACAAGGTATATTCATTGTTTTGTACGAAATCACGCTAAAGTTTAGCGTGATTTAGCAGCCTTGATATACAAATAACTATTTTGTGCAACCGGACGCGAAATGTCATGGTAGCGGCCGCGAAATTAGGTAAACAATCACTTTGACACTTGAGAATTGTATGGTTTTGTTTATCAAATGTTAATCCCATAGCCACTGTAAAAGCTAACTTTCTATTTACAATGAAATTGTTTAAAATTAATATAATTTGTAATTACATATTATATATATTACAAAAAATATTGTGTACACCTTGTCCGCGAAATCCTTTAGCGCCCTTTAGATTGTCTTGCCTCGGCCGCGAGAGGCCTCGGCGACAATTTTTCTCTCGGTACGCTAAAGAGTGATTTCGCGGCCTTGATATACAAATAACTTTTTTGTGCAACCGGACGCAAAATACGCATTTCGCAGCCGCAATACAGGCCGCGAAATTGGATTTCGCGACCGTTGTTATGGTAACGGCCGCGAAATTAGGTAAACAATCCCTTTGACACTTGGGAATTGCATGGTTTTGTTTATCAAATGTCAATCCCATAGCCACCTTCAAAGCTAACTTTCTAATTACAATGAAACTGTTTAAAATTATTAATACAATTTCATATTTTTTACTGTTGCACAAAAAATATTGTGTACACCTTGTCCGCGAAATCCTTTAGCGTCCTCGAGATTGTCTGGCCTCGGCCGCAAGCAGCCTCAGCGACGATTTTTCTCTCGGTACGGTAAAAAGTGATTTCGCGGCCTTGATATACAATAGTTATTTGTATCACTAGACCAGAAACTGAACATTTGTGAGAACGAATTTATTTTGACAATTCGAGATCTCGCAAAACAGTTTCTGGGCGTGTGATACACAAGATTTTTTGTGCCGACATCTCCATAAATTCTTCTTATATTTCTCAACACTTTATTCTATTTTACATAACCTAAAAAAATTAACATATATTTTTATCGGTTACGTATTGCAATTTTAAATATAATTACTTAAATTGAGCTTAAAATGCGTAATTATTTTATATTTATTGAAAATATATCATACAAACATTAGGTATATATATATATATATATATATATATATATATATATATATATATATATATATATATATATATATATTATATATACTTTCGCATATTTTCAATGACAGAAAGCGGAAACTCAATTCTATCATGTGAAGTTAGTTGTAGTTACAAAACAAACGAAACAAATTAGTTCTAAAGTTGGAACTTATAATTACCCAAGTAACACAAATAACCTAAAACCGACGTTACTGTGACGTCCTAATTCACGTCATATAGTCCTGAAGACTTCTCAGCATGGAGCTGTGCGACGTCATTTTAAGACGTAGTTTCGACGTTATATTCAGACGTGGTTTAGACGTCATTTTAAGACGTTGTTTAGACGTCATTATAAGACTTGTTTAGACGTCATTTTAAGACGTTGTTTCCACGTCATTTTTAGACGTTGTTTAGACGACGTTTTAAGACGGTGTTTTGACGTCTTTTTAAGATGTTATTTCGACGTGTAGATAGATCTCAGATATATGCCGAAAATAACTTAAATAGGTAGGAAAAATTACAAGGAAAAATAAACAATTTATTTTTGAAGTATATTGTATAACAAAAATTTAAATAAAATATACAATAAAATATTAAACCTACATAGAATTACTGAAAAAAAAATCACAAAAAATTCAAATTAATGAAAGAATGCATCTATCAATATTATATCATACATGTACATTTATTTAACAGAAATGGAGATTGCAAGAATACACGAAAATTTAGCAAAATTCCGGATCATATTGGATGCATTAGCTGTTAAAAGCAAAAAATACAATTTTGTCCGGAAAATTATCAGTAACTATTCTTAGCAGGTATTCAAATTAATATGTAACAATAATAGATAAAATAATAACTGTTTGTTATACATTAACTTATCTTGGCCCAGGAATAGTTATAGAACTGTATAATCTTATTAGAATTAAAAAGTTTTAGTTTCAGATTATTTATTTTTGTAATTATTATGAAATAAATAGTTAATCACTTAAAAATGAGAAACCTTTGCTTTGCTTTGTTACTGGAATGTCTTGTTTTATATTACCAACCAGTTCATGTTTTGATTTTAAAATAAATTTCTTCTACTATGGCCATTGTTTTAAGTTGATGGATTTAGCCACCTGATAATTTTTACCTGTTACTCTTACGGATTACAATGTAAATTCAGTCAGAACATAAGCTGCTACAAAATACATTTATGCCTTTTTCATATGCTGTATATTACATTTACGAAGAATTTTCGATAAACTTCTGAAAATGGTGTGTCTACAAAAGAAACAGTAATAAGTATAATTTCAAAAATGTTACATTCTACATACCTTTACCATAACAAAACAAAAACATTGGTACAAATATTATCGTTTGGGTTTTTGTAACCTAACCTTACTTCTAAATTGATATCTAGACTTTTATAAGCTCAGTTCTTCCTATGTATTAGCACGGTTTGAGACAGGGTTCTCTTCTTCTCCAGTGTAAAAAAAATATTTCTGTATGACAATATATTAATAAAACAAAAAACAATAATAAACCGCAGCATTTTAACATCAATCGGTATGTTTGCCAATGTTTGCCTACACAAGCAACAGTAGCAATTTTGGTGACTGCATTGTATTGTTTTGTTCGTGGAGTCTGTTTGGAAATTTGCCATGGAGAAAATACAATTTATTTTTTTATTTTACGACCTATTAATTTCAGCAGAAAGTTGTAAATACAAAACTCGAAAATCTTTTTATACATTTTCTTTTAATAACATTTTTTCTAAGATATAAAATTTACTTTGAAAGCTCTGTTAGATTTTGTTTAAAATGTTAAAAATTAAAATTTCCAATATATAATATACTTTGATTTTTGTACCACAAATATAACATTTTAATTATTAAATACTTGGTTGGTAATTGTTTCCTTTTCACAGTCATATGCATATAAATGTAAATATGTTTTAAATAAATAAAACATAAATATTGTCACGTTTATCATAGTCTCATCCCTACTACGTCACCAGTGGGCGTGACTTACTCTATGTAAGGGTTGAATAAAAACAACTATGGCGCTGACAAAGAGTATGGAGACTCATTACCAGGTAATGGGATAATGAATAACAAGTGTTATAATAGAAGCAGTTCTTATAATGTTCCGTATTACCATTACATAGTTTTAACATGTTAGCAAAATAGTAAAACAGTCGACTTACATATTCCCTGTTAATAGGTCCATCTCTCGAGGGTGGTGTAGTACTGGTTGGTCAGCGAAGCAGGGGCAATGTTCTGGTACACAGTTTCGGAACACTGATTGCCTCTGCTTCGGTAACCCGACCTTCTTATACTTAATCCATATCTTGCGGTGCTGATATGACATCCCACGAAAATCTAACGAGCCACAAGTTTGGTTTTTATGATTAATTTTGATTGATTCACTAATTGACACACTTTCCACGAACTAGACCGGATTGCGAATCCGGATTACAAATTAGGTTACGATAGTATATTAGGTCACCCTAATTGTGCGTAATCTGATGGCTTGTTAGATGAGTGTGCGCTACTAAGTTTCGCAGAATAGGACGGATAGCCGGTGACTATACCATACCACGCCGGCCGTCGTACTCTCCGACACCCAACAGCGCAATTATTCCAGTGACATGAACATTTACACATAAAATGACCAGGTCGATGTGGTGAGTCGTGTCGCAATCACGGAACTGTTATTAAACCTTGTATTTGGAAAGTTCATTAGAAAATGCGTTATCGCCTGCGATTGTGCCTTCCGGCCAGTGAACTCATTAATAGTTTTAGTAACAGGGTAACACGTTTAATAGGAGTAATTTGGAAAGAATTAAATGTGATAATATTTCTGATTGCGACATTTCCCTTCCCCTCAGACCATGGCGTCCTCGACATGTCACGGATATCGGGAGTGACACCGCAAGGTGGAAGTTCACCATATTTCTTATAATTACTATTTACTTTTATATGTGTCCTAGCATGGCTAGGTATTCGGGGGAATTTAACTGCATGTAGTTTCCTTCGGAGGGGGGCGCAGGAGGTGAGGGTGGTCCTGACTCCTGGGCAACGTCATAGGTATGCACAGCTATGCGGCGCAGGTAGCCACCGTCGGTGGTTGAGGAGGAGTTGACCGATGTGGTACGATTCCTTGGTACTGGTTGTGGGGGCCGACGTGTCAATGTCCAGGAACTGGTACTCTGGTCTGCTCTGGCCGTCAGCTGGCTATGTACAGGGGAAGGTAATTGCGGAAAGGACCTCTGTTGTCCCGTTGAAGGATTCCTACATTTAACACACTTACGATATCTACATAACAATATGATTATTATTATTAAAATGACTGGCCATGGGGCATATAGAAGTATTAGATTAGTGTCGTTTTACCTGTATTCATTGCATCTACATCAAGGCACTCTTCTAGATTGCTAAAAATAGGATAATTACCTGAGTCGAACGGCGGGAAGCTTAGGGTTTTGACTTTTGTCCAGGCTGCGGGAATTATTTGTTTGTAACTGAAACTTAAATTTTGCGCGATACACGGAAAAGATGGTATAACTTTAGCCACTGTATCAATAGTTATTGAACACCCACACGGAATTTGTACCCATATAGCACCGTAGTGAGGTAGGATACTTACATTTCTTGCTACGCCGCACTGTACGTTTGTCATCTGTCGGGCATATGTCACTATGTACTGGTTTTGATTGATTTGTGTTATTATTCGTGTAGTTGCGTCGGCCAACTTACATGAAATAGGGCAAAAGCGTGTAAATTCACTGATTGTTGCTCCAGAGAACAGTAGTGTAGCACAGGTGGATGTGATTACGTTTGCCTGATAGGTTCTGGTCAAGGCGCACAGTCTGTCTCGATATGGGTCGCATTGCGGTGTGACGATACTGATGCGTTTATCAGCATAATGTAAGATAGCCAAATCGACATGCTCAGCTTCCAATGCGCAGGTTTGATTCTTCCAGGCCAGGGGAGCCGGTATCAATCGTCGTAAGCTAACTTTTTTCACCTCTTGTCTTAAGATCGGTATGTGTACATCTATGACGGCGTTTTCTGATGTAAGCAGACAATCTGTGAGCGGTAAGCCATAGTATTTCCCTACGTCACTTATTGCTGGCTTATATTTATTCCGTTGTATGGTGTTGGTGAAGGTGTTTATGTCCGTTTGTAAAACTTTCATGCTTATAATTTCAGGTGCCAGATGACGAGCGTGACAGGCACTAGTGAGAGTTAATAATTTTTATTTTATTGTGTTCAGGTGAGTTTTTAACGCCTGACAATCCGATATGCTAAAATTTGGATAGAGATTTATAGTTTGTCCCAACTCGAATTTAAATGGAAATTCCTTTAATTTTTGTCCAAACGTGGTTATGTCGTCCTGAGTGGAGAATAGACGCTGAACATGGTTTCTAGAAGCAATTTGGAAATCCCAACCTGCCGAATTCCCGTCGTTTGCTAATATTTGTTCTCCCGTACTTGGCGTGGTGATTCCCGATATTAAATTTTTCAAATCATTGCAGTCTCTGTCTGCTACGTATCCTTTACAGCAAGTTTTTAATATTCTGTTTTTCTCCTCCGCCGCTAGAAATACTACCTTGTATATAAGTGGTACAGAGGTTTCATAAGCGATTGTCTCAGGTAGAATTTGGAAATATGCCCCTGTGTTGACTTCTACATGCCCTGTCCAACCATTTTTTACAATGGTCAGTACAATTAAACTTATTAATCTATACATGTTGTCTAAGCGAGCAGGGTAATATTTGAGTTCTTCCCTCCTTTCAATTCTGTAATCCTGGTGACTTTGTGGTTTGTGGGTGCGAGTATTATCGGTGTTCCTACGTCGAGTTCTTGGCTTCTCTTAAAGATGTAATCCTAGTACTCCTGTGGTTTGTCGGTATGATTTTTATCAGCGTCCTTACACTTGTGGTTTGTTTTAATGCTTTAATACTTTAATCATAATTCTGTGGTTTTCCTACCACGGTGGCTGTCTACCACGTCACTATGTTTTGATATACCCGTTTATCAAATTAAACATAGCCGAGTCATCGGTCGGTGCTCACGACCTATGACCCGTAAAACTTCACTCACCTAGTGAAGCCTACCCCGTCTACAAACTAAGGACCTTTACTTAGAAAACAATACTTGAAACTTTTCACACTTGAAAAACTAATCACTTCATACTTGATAAAATTCCTATAAAACACATATGGGCCACATACCCTTTTTCTACTAAAACTTAATTATTACGCGCGTAATTCCTATATGAGGTGACCATTCAGCCGTACAAAATGAAATACTGGTGATCAGTCAGTCCTGCATTTCAGGCCAGCCACTCTCAGAGCACACTAATTATCTTATACTTATCTTTTTAAAGAAGGGGGCTTCGGACGTCGCTCCCTCTACTGCAGGTACGGGTATCGACTCCTACAGATGTCCCGAAGTCCCAGGTTGTAACCCACCGACCTCTGGGCAGGTCGGTCCTTCCGCGACTGGTATATTGCTGAACTTGAGGGGAATCCTCTTCCCGTTAGCAGCTTCAATGTACCCTCAGCGACTTCTACGAATTCTAACTCGGTTTCCGTTGTTATTCTTGTGCGGCTGCACAGCGGGCAGCGTCCGCCTTTCCAGTGTTTATTCAGGTAGCGCAGGAGAAGTATAAGTCCGACGATTCCAAATATGGTTAAGGTAATGACATATAACAAGTATATGACCGCTAGTTCCGATTCCATTGAGCCATTCGCCCCTACCAAGTGGATGAGATGTATTGCCGCTAGATGGTTCTGTCGTAATATTTACACAATGAAGAAAGTTAAGGCGATATTCCACAGGTAGACTAGAACATCCTTGCGATTTGAAAAATAATTCGGCTTGCACGTAAGGGGTGTAAATTCCTTATCCCAACTTCCTGTCGTACCACTTATTGAAGATAAGTTAAGATGCGGTACGTGCAATGTCCAATTATTATTTACACATTCTGAAAGATTGTTGTACTCGGGATGCGTTTCCGGTGACAGTGGGTTGATTTTGAGAGATTTTAACGTGGACCAGGTGGCTGGCAATACGTGGATAATTTGTAGCAGATGACTATCTTCACCGCACGGTACCCGTGCGGCTATCACTTGCGTTGAGTTAATATACAACGCGCAATTACACGGCAACTGTACTTGAAGTGCGCCTGACTGTCCTATATGCAGTTTATTCACTTCCTGTATCCGTCGTGGACATTGTATGTGCGTATTATTTTGTGAATGGGTTATCACATACGTGTCCGGTCTTACCTCAGAGATAACCATCTGCTGAGACCAATAGCAACGGAAAGAACAGTGTTTGGTGATATCATCCATGGTCGCGCCTGCGTACATCTTGAAGGCACATTGCGGTCCATATACCGCATCGGATGAGAAACGTGGTAGATAGAACAATCGGTCATGATAAGGTCGACACTGATGTAAACTAGCTCCGGAAATGGGTCGCATGTGTTTTCCACTCACCGCGAGGTACACGGTGTCATGCTTGATTACGCACGTGTCGTTATTCCATCCGAAAGGGGTTGTTAGGTGTTCTACCAATTTCCACTGTCTTCCGATTTGTGTTACTGGTAGTTTAAGGTGTATGATCAGTGTGGTTGAGCTTATCCCGCAGTCCACAATTGGTAATTTATAATACTGCGATAGTTTATCCCTGTGTATGGCCAGTTGTAGGCCGTAGTTTTTTAATTTTGATTCCAATTTGTTCAAGCCGACGGCGAGTATTGCCGGTGTGAGTACGGCCGTGGGTATATTACGGTTTTTACATGCATTGAGAATTTCGTTTTGTCGTATTAGGCGCAGCGTATCAATCATATGTGCCAATGTTTCATAGTCATTTCGAATTAAGAGTGCCATTGTACTCTTTAGACTCTCTGTATTGTGTTCATTGGACATTGCCGCATCTTTCAGTACCATCATTTTACCGTGTAATTTTCTGAAGGCTTCTTGCATCTGAGAATCATACTCATTGAAGTTAGTGGTGATGTCGGTCAGATGTTTGTATGCGTCACGCATCCCTGTTTGCAACAATTCAACTCGCTTCTCCAGTTCTTTTCCGTTCATTACGAAGTACTTCATCTTTGTTTCTGTCATTACGCCACAACACCAGTTGAAAGCATCTTCCAGAAAATTGAGAGCTCGGCGCGTCCTTGTCGAAGATGATTGTTTACTGCTGGACAGGGCCGGACTCTCTCGTATTGTGTTTAAGCTGTTCTTCACGAATTCTTCCGTTTGGGCAGGCTCAATTCCTTCGAGTGTTATGAAATAATCTGGGTTTAATGATGATTCGATTCGTCGGAAAATGTTCTTATATTCGAATGACAGGTCTTGAATACTCTCCATGGTGTCACAACCTTGTGACTTATTGTCGCATGTTGGCTGGTAATCTTCGTTCCTACCGACTTCGTTTCGGATCCATTCGGACTCATAGGTGAGGGGGATGGTGGCCTCGTAGGTAATTGCACCAAGCAATTCTTTCCAGTACGCCCCTGCTAAAATTTTCACTGGAATTTTTATTGCGCATTGACCATTAATAAAAATTGCTATTATTACTAGCACCCTGTAACAGAAATAAACCATTCGGCACCTACTTTTCAAAGGTTTCATGATTAATAAAAGTTGTAAATATACCTTTTTTAACTATTATTTCTTAATCTCTAAGGCTACATATATTTGGGTTAGTATAGTGTTACTTGTTAAATGTATATATATATATATATATATATATATATATATATATATATATATATATATATATATATATATGTTAGTATTATTATTATTAAATTTCTTTCTTTTTTTGTGGTGATTTTTATGTTTATAGGGTATCCCCTTTTTTTTCGCGTGGACCTCGACGTTCTAGGATAGGATCGGGGCAAGTAGGGGTTCCTGCTCTCTCACCGCGTCGCTTAACCGTTCTAGGGTTATTAGGCCGCAGCCCGGAAGCGGCATACGCGCGTGTGAGGAGCATTGGGGATAAATTTTGTTGGGGTCCCTCGGTGGTAGTATGAGGGTGCGAACGCTCCTGGCCGGTAGCAGCGCCCTGACTACCTGGACTGCCGTGCTGGCGCTCCGGTCCATTATGAGAAGGTGCACCCCCGCGAGGACATCGACGCGACGCGTTGGACATCAGGGTGGCGTATACATGCTCTTCTCCAAAAGCGCCCAGTCTCCACTCCCGTCCAGTCATCGCCGTTCGCCCGCAGACGTACGCCCGCTGCCCGGGGGTTAGCAAGCTCCAGTCCACCGAGGGTCTGAACCAGAAGGTCTTGTCCCCGTCGGATCGGCGCACGCACACCTCCTTCACAACGGCCGTACCCCTGATTACGAAGGCAATAACGTGAACGAAGGCCGCGCCCATAGGTTCAATTTGGGGCGCGATGTGAAGCCTCGGGGGGTTGCTGAGGTTGAGGAAACGCCGCATTCTTCTGCCGGGATGGGGGTTGATGTCCGATTAGGTGACCAGTCGGAAGGAGTGGGAGAGGGGGAATGGGTTTCTATGGACACATGAGATGGTGGTCGTCCGGCATCGGAGAATTCCGAGGTCTGGAAGATCGACGCGTAATGTTGTTCCGCGGGATCTTCCTCGGGGTAATAGAATTCTGGCTGCCACCCTCGGCTTGCCGCCTCGGCCATTAGCTCTTCGATATTAAATGGCGCGCTATCCCCTTGGAGTGTCTGGAATTTCCCCTGAAATTCCCTAAGCACCGTGATGGCATTCGGGGGGGGGGAGCGTTTTCAGGGGTTACTAAGGTATCCAATAGGGTGGTGGCCAGGTCCAATTTTCCCAATGGGGAGCAATGGCTATAGCCTTGTAGGCGTGATAGCCATTCCTCCTCGCTTCCGGAGACGTTACCTACCCACAACATCCATCCCTCTACCTCATGGATGAGGGGTAGGACCAGGAACCACACGGCGGCGAGCATGAATTCCGCCGCTCGATTTAGAGCACGGCCCCGTGCAATCCAGCGCGCGCGACGTTGTAACTCGGCACAACGATGCAGGGCCACCTGCTGGATTTCGCCCAGGCGCCTATACGATATTTATGATGCTTTATTTTTCAAAAAATACTGTATAAAGCTATATTTATTGTTTGTTAATAATTGTTTGTAGCTATGTTTATTTATATTATTATTACTATTTATCTACCGTTTCTAGATTAAATGTTTAATTTTTTAATAAGTCGATTTCCCTTACTCATCTTAATCCGGTTCTGTGTCGCTCGAGTTGCTCTTATCATTTCCATGATGGCCGCGCGTAATAGGCCGCTTATCGTTATCAGGCAGCCACGGCTCATGATACGGTTTCAAGCGCGCGACGTGCACTGTTTCCAACTTTTGCTTCTTTCCGCTACCTTTCGCGGTCATATATGTAACGTCTGTTTTCTTATCTACAATTTCATACGGCCCGTACCACTTTAACAAGAGTTTGTCACTCTTTCCTACGAATCGCTCAGGACTGTATATTTTAACTTTCTGTCCTGTGGCATAATTTACTTCCCTATGTCTGCTATCATAGCGTGTCTTATCTTTTATTTGTTTATCCTCAATGTTTTGCTTAGCTTGTTCGCGGATGTCCTGCAACTGCTCTTGAGTTTTAATAACAATTTCATTCTCTATTGGCAACGTAATTTGTGCCTCTGTAGGCAGTATGGGTTCTCGATCATATAATAATAAAAATGGCGACATTTTGGTGGTGTCCTGCCTGGCTGTGTTGCATGCGAAAGTGATATGAGGCAAGTATCCATCCCAGTCTGTCTGTGCCGTATTTGTTTAAATACTGAGCATATCGGCGATGGTTTTATTGAGCCTTTCGGTCAAGCCATTTGTTTGAGGGCGGTAAGCAGTTGTAAATCTCCCTTCCGTGCCCATGATCTTTAATAATTCGGTCACCATCTGTGATTGGAATACTTTTCCGCGGTCGCTCAGTAATACTCTGGGCGACTTGTGTTGACAGATAATTTGTTCCAAAATGAACTGGGCTACGGGTTCGGCCTTATCGCTCGGCAAGGTTTTTGTTGCCGCCCATCTTGTCGCATAATCCGTTGCCACTATTATAAAATTCTTCCCTTTGTTGCTCCTCCTGAATGGTCCTAGTAAGTCAATGCCTACCCGATCAAATGGCTGCCCAATCGGTAAAGGGTGTAAATGTCCAGCTGGCTTTACATTCGATACTCCTTTTCTGGCTTGGCAGTCGTTACACCCACGTACATATTTTTCCACGTCCCTGTCTCCCAATAATACCGTGTACTAATGCGGTGATAAGTTTTGGCAAACCCTAAGTGTCCGGCTAGCGGCTCATCGTGGTTACTGTATAAGATTTCTCCGATTAAATCCTTAGGTATCACGAGGAGTCGTCTCTCGCCGTCCGGTGACGGGTTCTTTTTATACAGTATTCCCTCATCGCTTAGCTCGTAATTTTTTGCTCGCCGTTGTAATAGTGAACTACCGTACTCGGGGTTTAGAATTGCCTCGATTAGTTCACTGAGGTTTTCGTCCTGTTTCTAAAGCGCACCTATGTCTTCCGGTATTGCCAAATAGATGGGGATGTCGATATCTTCTTCTTCATCTTGCTTGGTAGCCTGGCCACAACGGTAACGTGATAAGCAGTCGGCGTCCGTGTGTGCTTTTCCACTTTTATGAAAAATTTCATATTGGTAGTCTTGCAATTTAACGCTCCAGCGGGCTAAACGGCCCACGGGGTCTCGAACTGTTCGTAGCCAGCATAATGCGTAGTGGTCAGTTGCTACTCGAAATTTTCTCTCCCATATATACTGGCGAAATTGTGTGAGGGCATATACGAAGGCTAGACATTCTTTTTCCGTGATAGAGTAATTTACTTCGGCAGGTGTGAGTCGTCGCGATATGTACGCTACTGGGTGCCAGGACTCGTCCTTATGTTGTAAAAGCACGCCACCCAACCCGGCATCACAGGCATCAACTCTGAGTTCTATGTCGGCTTTTGGGTCGAAATGTATTAAAACGGGCGCGGTTGTTAATTTTCCTTTTAATGTATTTAATGCCGCCAATTTCTTTCCCGTAAAATGGAAAGGCACATCTTTTTTGGTGAGGTTGTATAATGGCCTTGCAATTTTGGCAAAGTCCTTAATGAATTTTCTATAATAATTACATAATCCGAGAAAACTTTGTACATCCTTTACTTTGTTTGGTTGTAGGGAACTCGCTGATGGCTGTTAATTTTTTAGCATCCGGTGATACCCCGTCGGCTGTTACTCTGAATCCGAGGAAGTCAATGGCTGTTTGTAGATAGCAGCATTTCGTTGGTTTCAGTGTGAGATTTGCGTCTCGTAATCTCTCAAATGTTCCTCGAATGTTTCACTAAAAATGATTACGTCGTCGAGGTAGATAAGCACTTCCTTCCATTTTAAATCTCTAAATACAGTGTCCGCTAAATTTTGGGGCCGGGGCTGAACATAGCCCGAAGCTAAGTACATTAAATTCGAAATGACCGTCTGGTGTGATAAACGCGGTTTTAGTCTTATCTTCTTCCTTGACTGGTATTTGCCAGTAGCCGCTGAACAAATCTAAGCTTGAAAAATATTTTGCATTACCCAGGTAGCTCAAAATATCTTCTATTACTGGAAGTGGATACACGTCGGGCTTTGTTACCGCGTTTAATTTTCGGTAATCTACGCAAAATCTCCATTTGTCATCCTTCTTTTTGACGAGAACTACCGGTGATGATTATGGCCCATATGAGGGTCGTATTATATTGCCTTCTAACATTTCATTTACTTGCTCTCGGATGACCTCTCGTTCTTTGTGTGAAACCCTATATGGTTTCTGATGTATTGGGAGAGCATACCCTGTATGAATTTCATGTTGGACCGGATAAGTAAGGCCGATCTGTTTTGAATTCCAAGCGAATGCGTCGCTGAATTCCTCTATTAATTCTAGTATTTTTCCCCGCTGCTTTTTTGTTAATTCCGGATTAATGTTGTGTTTTTTATCATCCTCCGGATTTCATAATAGTATATCATTTACATTTTCAATTATTGGGTTAGTTTGTTGCGTAGCGTTATAATGGTTATAAGCAAAAGCGGTGTGTTTAAATAATTTTTTATTGGTGCGCGATATATTCCTTACGTGCGCCTGCCATGTACCAATATTAATTTCATCGGGCCATAACGCGATTATTTCTAAACCAAATTTTGATAGCAAGTCTTTCCTGATTTCTATGTTGTAGTTGGCGTTTGTTGTGTTTTCTTCTATCAGTAAACAGCGTACCGTAGCACCCGAATCTATGCGTAGGTCGCCGGCGAGAGCAAGTTTATTCTTATCTCGCACTGGTGGCAGACTGTTGATAGCCGACCAGCCATTGTTGTGCTCAGCGTTATCAGCACTTGCACTTGCCGCTGAGATTTCCAGCGGTCCTAGAACGGTGGTATCGTCTGGTGATTGGAATTTTATGTTAATCATTTCAGCGGGGGTTATAATGAAAGTTATTTTTTGTGTGTTGAAGTCTATTATTGCCCTATGATTTGTCAAAAATTGCATACCTAAAATAAGATCACATGGCAGTTTACGGACTAATAGAGCGGCTACTTCTGTGGTCCACGGTCCCATTGTGACATTTGCCAACGTTTTTCTCAGTACCGGTACTAAATGTCCGCCTGCAGCGCGTAAAGCATTTACCGATGTGGGAACGTAGTCTTGGATGTGGCCTACACCCACTAGGTTATACGCGGCCCCTGTGTCGACAATGATGCTCACGGGTTGATTATTCAACCTACCTGCGACTGTGAGTATTCTAAAATTAGTTTTTTCTGTTTCTAGTTCGCGAGGCCCTTGATTATCATGGTACGCGGCACTACAGTCCTCAACTGGCTCCGTGAGGAGGCGTTTCCCGGCCTCTGGAGATTGTTAGTGTTATCTTGTCCAGGGTTTCCGCTTACACCCATGCGTTCGGTTACCGGACACATCCGCGCGTAGTGTCCCGGTCGCTGACAATTATAACATATTGGGCGCCCATCGTGCATCCTCGTGTTGCGTGGCTCATATCCCTGCGTCACCGGTGGTACGGGACCCCTCGTATTTCGGGCCTCATATGCTGGGACTGGTCGAGCATCCCTTGGTGTGTACTGTCGTGCATCCCGCGGTTCGAACCTAGTCATTTGGCGTGGTGGGTCTCTCCTGTACCCTGATAGACCCGGCCTTAAGTGTTGTTGGGGTGCTACCGTAGGGGCGGGCTGGCTCCGAATCATTTTTACTAGCCTTTCTTCCATCGCCAGCAGGTCGCTCCGGTACTCGTTAGGGCCCCTTGTTTTTTCCTCGCCCCGCTCACGGAGGCGAGCTATGCGATCTTCAGTGTCGCATATGAGGTCTATGGCGTCTTTTAGCTCTTTGAAGCTTTTTGGTCTGCACACCACTATTTTTTCTTGTAGGTGCGGCAGTAGCCCACTCTCTATAGTGGCTCGGACCTGCTCGTCTGACAGTGGTTCTGGCAAGTCGTCGTGTACATCTAACATGGCGTAATAGTACGTACGCGGATCTTCCTCTTTCCTCTGTACTCGTGTTCACCACTGATCCCACAGTTTCCGCTCATAACCCACTAGGAAAAACTCTGCCTTAAATGCAGTGACTAACGCGAGCCAATTTTGTGGTGGATGACGGTTTGTAAATGTCCGGTACCACACTTCCGCTCGTCCGGCTAAGTACATGTCGAAATACGCCAATTTCAGCGCCTCACTCCACCTATTTGCTTTTGCGGCCCGCTCGAAGTGCCGTAAAAATTCTACTGCCTCTATACCCTTTTGCGGGTCGAATTTTTCAGGTTCTACAAACCGTGGCGGGATTGGTGCGTGCGTCGGGTCGACCATCGGCACGGCCTGCATGGCCCGTGCGGCCTCCCTCGGCATCGCGGCTGCACCGCCGGCGTTTCCTGGTATATCGTCAGGCATAGCAGGATCGGTTATGCTTAATGTATGTAGTGAGAAGTTAGATTCCTCGTTGGCTGTTATCGGGCTTATTACCGGTGCCGCGTCCTCGACAACCCCTTCAGGTGGGTTGGGTGTTGAATTTGCAGTTTTGATTATAGGGCTAGATGCGGGTGGCGTTAGTTGCGTACTTGTTCCAGCTACTGGTGCAAACTGATCTCTTGGTCTTGGTTCGGGGGTTCGTATCATGCTACGTTCTACCGTTAATTCTAACTGTGGTTTACTACGCGATCTTAGCGCATACGCTCATACTCCGCACATACTAATTTAGTTTAAGCGTATTTTTTGCCCTTCATTATACCACTAGCCTGTAGTTGTTTTTATTACCCGACACCTCCACCAAATGTCACGTTTATCATAATCTCATCCCCACTACGTCACCAGTGGGCGTGACTTGCTCTATGTAAGGGTTGTATAAAAACAACTATGGCGCTGACAAAGAGTATGGAGACTCATTACCAGGTAATGGGATAATGAATAACAAGTGTTATAATAGAAGCAGTACTTATAATGTTCCGTATTACCATTACATAGTTTTAACATGTTAGCAAAATAGTAAAACAGTCGATTTACATATTCCCTGTTAATAGGTCCATCTCTCGAGGGTGGTGTAGTATTGGTTGGTCACCGAAGCAGGGGCAATGTTCTGGTACACAGTTTCGGAACACTGATTGCCTCTGCTTCGGTAACCCGACCTTTTTATACTTAATCCATATCTTGCGGTGCTGATATGACATCCCGTAACCCACGAAAATCTAACGAGCCACAAGTTTGGTTTTTATGATTAATTTTGATTGATTCACTAATTGACACACTTTCCACGAACTAGACCGGATTGCGAATCCGGATTGCAAATTAGGTTACGATAGTATATTAGGTCACCGTAATTGTGCGTAATCTGATGGCTTGTTAGATGAGTGTGCGCTACTAAGTTTCGCAGAATAGGACGGATAGCCGGTGACTATACCATACCACGCCGGCCGTCGTACTCTCCGACACCCAACAGCGCAATTATTCCAGTGACATGAACATTTACACATAAAATGACCAGGTCGATGTGGTGAGTCGTGTCGCAATCACGGAACTGTTATTAAACCTTGTATTTGGCAAGTTTATTAGAAAATGCGTTATCGCCCGCGATTGTGCCTTCCGGTCAGTGAACTCATTAATAGTTTTAGTAACAGGGTAACACGTTTAATAGGAGTAATTTGGAAAGAATTAAATGTGATAATATTTCTGATTTCGACATTATCATCACGGCTTATCTATTTCGGTGACGATGACGGATAACCATAATTAAATAAAAATGTATATTAAATTTGATTTATATTACATTTGTTAAAATTTTAAAAATTATAAATAAATAATTAAATAAATAAATATATCATCACGGCTTATTACCCACTGCTGGGTGTGCCAATCTGCTTTGTACACAGATATCGGTAATGATGAAATATTTGTACCGTGCGGGCGCTTACCAGGCGTCATCTCACGGGCACTCATTGCTGGCGTGGAGAGTGCACCACAGGGGTCAATTTTGTGCCATTTAAAATTGTAAATATTTGGCGTCGGTCGGGATCGAACCCGGTTCCCCAGATTCGCGACCTGACACTCAGGCACGCGGCCACGAGACCCCAAAAATTATTGTTTATATTATTGCATTAAGAAATAATAAAATATCAGTTTGATGTTTAAATACAAATAATATACAACTTCGTGTGTTATAAACAATTATAAGTTGCCAAATTAAATAATTTTAGAAATTGAATATGGATTTTTAATATTAAAAATAAATGAAAAATAATCGTCGCAAAGACGTCAAATTAGACGTGTGACAAAGGTTTAAATAGACCTAATTATGACCATATAAAGTCGTCACATGTCATAGCGACCACTAATCTGACTTCTAAATAGTCCTATTTCAGACTAAAAATCAACGTCGCATAGACGTCGAATTAGACGTCTAAATAGTCCTATTTCAGACCAAAAATCAACGTTGCAGTGCCGTCACATCCACGTCAAATTAGACGGCCGCAGACGACTTAAATTCAACCTATAATCGACGTCACTTTTTGGTCGACCGTCGGTCAGTGTTACTTGGGTAATCTATACGAGATGACAGCAATGGCAGCATATTATTATTTTTATGACAAAATTTAGTTATTTAAGTTACAACTATTAAAGATTTAGCTCTAAGATTTGTAAATATTTTGCTAATTCTTGTGTTGAAAATAATCTTAAATTGACATATCACCAGAACAGTAATGCCAACTCCTTTTGCCGGCCTAGGTCAGCAACAGCGCATTTCTGGACGACTTTGAGTTCTGTAATACTAGTCAAAATGGACGGAGGTACGAAAATAACTATTGTAGCACAGAAAATAAAAATTTTCATATCATATAGCGGTATACCTACTCCTAGTAAAAAATACATAGGAAAGATCCATAGAAACAATATTATATTCTTCGCTATTTATAATATAAGTAGGTATCTAAAAACCGATATTTTAAGATATGTTTTACAAACTGCACCTTTTTCTTTGATACTTTGTTAAACTTTGTCTTTGTTTTCTGGAAGCAGAAAATCGTTAGTTGTTTTTTTTGTCACGGCACGGCGCCTATCTCGAATATTGGGATTCATTATTGCAAATTGCAAAAATAATAATGTTGTAGGACTACAGAAGTACCTGCATATACGAGTATATATATATATATATATATATATATATATATATATATATATATAAGATTTTACTATAAAAGATTCCCCGCACTCTGCACTAGCATAGTCTTGGTCGTCTTGGTTGAGAACACCATCCCTACTTCTATGCCTCTCTACCCGTACTCCACCGCACCCGGACTATGATAACTGAATTTAGCTTCCGCAAAATTTCGTAAAAACTGTTTAGAAATTTGTAAATTACAGACGTACTTTTAAACATAGAACTAAATTTCAAAAACGAGCTTACAGAGCAAAAGTGATAGTTGCTTCTCGTTTGCTATATTTTCTAATAATTACTTATTTCATTAGATATATTATGTTAAATTTTGCTAAAATTGTGTACATTTGTAATTTTTTAATATTGTTTGTATACATTTTTTAAAAAATTTAACAAATGTAAAGCTTAGATTTATTCTTTAAGAAAACGTTTTGCATAATTTAATTTTTTCAAGATTAATATATAAGTCGTAAAGTAGAAACTGCGGCACCTCTAATCACGCAACATTTTGTTTAGAAGACGGGACCCTTAAGGAAGAACCGCATAGGAAAATCGCCTGTTGATTAATCAGATCAAATGACAGCGTACCAATCACCAATAAAAGTGGTATCGAAAACTGGTATTTGAGCTTTTGCTGAATACTGCTTGGTTAATGTATAAAAAAGTTAAAGATGTGAATACGGGCATTCTTGAATTTCGAAAATCAGTTGCCTATGCTTTATGCAATTCGCGCCCTCCTCCAGCGGAAGTTGAAGTCGTTACGCCAAGCAGAAATCGTCGTTCTCGTCACGAAATGTTCGTTATAGGGGTCCAGAAAAGAAAACCGTGTCAGACGTGTTACGAGACAGCAAAAAAACTCATGGCTGGCGAGTAGCAAGGAATTTAAAGAAGAATCGTACCTACTGCGCAAGATGCGAAGGAGAGCCTCATCTGTGCATTGATTGTTTCAACAAAAAACATCGTTATGGAGTGATATCTTATAATGTAAAATTCAGAATTTGTATTTTTGTTAAAAAATATGTTTTTTTTACGTTTTGCTATAATAAAAAGCGTAGGTATTATATTTGACATTTTATTTGCTATTTCTTGGCCATTAAATTTGTACGCAAGAAACTGGCACTGCGCGGCGTTTCTTCCAGGCCGGCTCGGTCACTACGCCCGGTCAAAATCATTAGATGCCGAGAGTCTGGCGTGTGGGACGCAAAAAACTGACTCGGTCATATTGACCGAGCCGGCGTGGCGAACAAAGAATTTTCTCGGTAATATCGACCAAGTCGGCCTGGGCGAAAGCATTTTTTTTTTTCGGTCATATTAACCGAGACGGCAATCAATGTGTTAATATTGTGCTTTAGTTTGACATTAGTATTTGATGTATTCCTTATTTTGTTGTTTACTTTTTTTGGGTAGTTATTAATCAGGAGCAGGTTCGTTACAATGTTTTTAATTTCTTTATGATGTTTATTGCTTATTAATTTTAGAGCCCGGTTTTTCACGTTCAGAGCTACATTGATTTTTTGATGGATTGAATGATAAGTTTTGAAGTTTAAGAACCTCGTTGAAGCACATGGTTTTCGATACTATTTCGTGTCAATTGCGTTATCTTCATTGTGTACTAATAAAATATCTAGAAATGGTATATGATTATTTTGTTCTTCCTCTATAGTGAATTGTATGTTAGGATGGTAGCTGTTAAACTTATTCAACATATACTCTATTTGGTCAGCTGGTGCTATGGTAATGATATCATCAATATATTTTTTAATGAAGCGTATTTCAAAGGGTAATTGTTGTAGCACAGATGTCAACACATAATCAATTACCAAATTGGCTATGGTAAAAGAAAGTGGACTCCCCATAATAGTACTAGAGATTTGTGTGTAAAAATGTCCATTGCATGAGAAGTAGCTACTGTTGTACCAGAATCTAAGTTCTAAAAACATATTGAGCGGGATGTTTGTCTTTAAACCGATAATGTCCCATTTTTCTGTAATAACCGTTTCGATTAGTTCTAAAGTATGTTTGTAAATAAAGAAACTCCATCAAACGAGACAAGTATGTGATTATCCGGTATTTTAGTTCTTTTGATGTCCTCAATTATGTTCTAAATGCTTTAGTATGTCTCCAATAAATTTTATTAATATAAATGTTGGGGAATTAATTCCTGCTACAATAAATCTTAATGGCAAATCATTTTTATGGTCTTTAATTAAACCATACACTTTGGAAGGATTCGCACACCCACTCATCTATTGGTTCTGCTTTAATTAATCTGAAATCATCCAGAGTAGTCCTTAGGATCTTTGTGTTTAAAACATCATTACTGTTACCTTTATAAAAAAAATGTATTCAACAAAGTTTATTATAGTCATCAAAGAGAAGTTTTTTACTATTTAACTATTTTCACTCTGTGATTTGTGGTTTTTAACTATTTTCACTATTTATTTATTTATATTTTTAATGTATCTACACTTATTCACATGTTTATATTTTTCCTCAACTGAACCATTCTGTTAGTTTCATGTTATAATTTTTTTTGTAATCTAGGTTTTCATATTTTATTTGTTTTCTTATGTACTATTTCACTGTATATATATATATATATATATATATATATATATATATATATATATATATATATATTGTAAAGCTCTGAAGAAGATTATGGTATAGTCGAAACGTCGGCCATGAATAAATTTTATTATAGACTGCATGTCCGAAGCATTATTACTTCCTGTTCCATCTCCATCCCAAACACAGTCGAACATCGTTTTTTGACCACTGACTCATGGATAATATCATACTCTAGGTATATATGACGTACGGACCTGAAATTAAACATCTTAAAAAACTATTGACTATAAATAACGAATTAACAACAGCAAAAAATGAAAGAATTTTTCTCCTCACACGTAGAACACAGAATATTATACCCAATCATATTATTAATAATATAAAATGTTTATATACATCTTTAATAGAAAACAATCCTTTTAAAAATCAGACAACTAGAATATTACAACAATTCCAGAAACAAATTCTCTACATAGAAATCAAAACTGGTTGTTGGAAAATAAATAACTTAATTAATGATTACAATTATCATTTAAATTATTTAAAAAACCAAATTTCAGAAACTTTATTGCAATCTATCTGTAACATATTTCATCATAACTACACATTATTGAACAATAAAATAAAAATTAAACAACAAAATATAATCAAACATTTAAAAACACAACAAGTAACAACAATAAGCACAACAAAAGAAGAAGAATGGTTCACAAATCTTAAAGGCACGGGGTTTCCAGATGACGTGCAAAATTTATTATCATTAGGACCCAAACACAGTATTCCGATAGACTAAACGGATATTCCAATTTACAATATTATTGATGATGTATAATATGCGCTTTGTACTATCCAAGATGCAGATTTGAAAAATAATTGTAGAACAGGTTTCACTAATATAATGACTAATTATTTAAATAAATAAAATAATTTACCAAGACATGAACAAATAACCAAAAATATTTATAACAAAACTAATTTAAAGAAAAACAATAAAGAGACTAATAATAAAATCAGATAAAACAAAGAATACGGACGCCATTAAAAAACAAAATTATGAACAAAAGATGTCAAATTTATTAAATGATAACAACGTTTACCAACCTATAGAAGAGGACATTACTAAGGAACTACAAAATAAAAATAATTTAGTAATTTAAAAAATACATTCTGCCAATTTTAAAGATGACAGTACAAAAAACAATTAATAACTGAAAATGCTGTACCTCCCAAACTGTATGGTTTCATTAAAGACCATAAAAATGATTTGCCATTAAGACATATTGTAGCAGGAATTAACTCCCCAACATTTAAATTATCAAAATTTCTTGGAGACATACTAAAACATGTAGAACAGGATGAATAGCTGGTTAAAAATTCATACGATATAATTGAGGACATCAAAAAAATTAAAATACCGGATAATCACATACTTGTCTCGTTCGATGTAGTGTCTATATTTACAAACATCCCATTAGAACTAATCGAAACGGTTATTACAGAAAAAAGGACATTATCAGTTTAAAGACAAACATTCCGCTAAATATGTTTTTAGAACTTATTAGATTCTGGTACAACAGTAGCTACTTCTCACGCAATGGACGTTTTTACAAACAAATCTCTGGTACAATTATGGGGAGTCCACTTTCTTTCACCATAGCCAATTTGGTAATTGATTATGTGTTGACATCTGTGCTACAACAATTACCCTTTGAAATAGGCTTCATTAAAAAATATATTGATGACATCATCACCATAGCACCAGCTGACCAAATAGAGTATATGTTGAATAAGTTTAACAGTTTTCATCCTAACATACAACTCACCATAGAGGAAGAACAAAATAATCAAATACCATTTTTAGATATTTTATTAGTACACAATGAAGATATATAACACAATTGACACGAAATGGTATCGAAAACCATGTGCTTCAACGAGGTTCTTAAACTTCAAAATTCATCATCCAATCCATCAAAAAAACAACGTAGCTCTGAATATGAAAAACCGGGCCCTAAAATTAGCAAGCAATAAACATAATAAAACAATTAAAAACATTGTAACGAACCTGCTCCTGATCAATAACTATTCAAAAAAGTTAACCAACAAAATAATAAATACATCAAATACTAATGTCAAACTAAAGAACAATATTAATGAAAAATACATGTCATTATCGTACATAAAAGAACTAGCGCCAAAATGGACTTAAATATAGCTTTCAAACGACATAAAACTGTAAACAATTTATTTAGCGTTATCAAGCGCACAGCAATGATAGAACTAAAATCCAATCTCATATATAAAATTCCATGTAAAAATTGTATGAAAACTTATACCGGACAAACCAAAAGATACCTTAAAATAGGCCTAGATGAACATAAAAGAAACTTCAACAATAATAATAGAAATATCAAATGTGCTTTATTAAAACACACTAAAAGCAATAAACATGAATTTGATTTCGAAAACACAAAAATTTTAGCAATGGAATAAAATCTCCATAAACGTTTAAGAGATGTTATTCATAAAACAAGATAAAAATAACATTAACTCTCCAACGGATATAGAACATCTTAGCCTAATATACAACAATTTAATTAAGGTAATATTAAAAATATAAGAATTAAAAAGTAAAATCAACACAACATTAAATATTACACAGAAGCACAACAAGTCATCTATCATCCAGGGTTCTCCTTCACACGTCATGATTCGCACACTCACTATCTATTGGTCCTGCTTTAATAATTAATCTAAAATCATCTGGATTAGTCCTTAACTTTGTGCTTAAAACATAATTATTGTTACCTTTATGAGAAAAATTGTATTCAGCAAAGTTTATTATGATCAAAAAGAAAAGTTTTTTACTATTTGACGATTTTCACTCTGTGATTTGTGTTTTATAACTATTTGTTTATTTATATTTTTAAATGTCCGTTTTTTAATGTATCTACGCATATTTACATGTTTATATTTTTCCTCAACTGAACCATTCTGTAAGTTTCATGTTATAAGTTTTTTTTTTGTAATCTGGATTTTTGTATTTTATTTGTGTTCTCATGTACTATTTCACTCTGTATATATATATATATATATATATATATATATATATATATATATATATATATATATATATATATATTGTTAGGCCCTGAAGAAGACTATGGTATAGTCGAAACATCAGCATGAACAAATTTTATTATTGACTGCTAATCCGAATCAATGCTACTTCCTGTTCCATTATTATTATACCTTATTTTATTAATTATATTCATATCTATATTTATTTTTCAGTTGGTTGTGTAGGAAAAACAATTGAACTTAAATTAAAATGAAACAGATATTTGTTAATAACTTTATAAATAATGTTTTGTTAGATTTTTGTCATAAATAATTCAAACTTACAGATAACAGTAATTGTTTTTCATACATAGCCTACTAAAAATAGCTAAAAATATCACATTTATATAAATTTTTATTGAATTATATAATAACTGCTTTTTGCCCTGCCTCGTTACCTCGTTTCTCCTTGTTTTCCTCTATTTACAGGTGATTAAAATCCTGGTTTAATACACAACTTTATGATTTTGTTATCCTATATTTAAATTTCTTTATTTTAAAAATTGGACTATTACGAATTAACTAATAATAAATATTATTTCCGTTGATTCGTTTATTAATTACTGTGACTGCAAGTGTAACCGATAACCCACAATTTTTGAGCTGTTTGTATCCCGCTTGAATACGGCAGCAGCCATTTGTTTTCCATGGGCGGGCAACGAAATATGCAATAAATCTTTAAAGAATTTTAACTTAAAATCTAAAAGACAGAAAAAAAGTTATTAAGAAATATTGTTGCTCTCGTCAAGTTACATTATTGGTTAAATTTAATGCACTTATTTCATTTACACCCTGTATATATATATATATATATATATATATATATATATATATATATATATATATATATATGCGCACACGGTACGTTGTCACTTCATATACGGGAACTTGCTGACCGTTGTGACTTCATATATAACGTTGTGACTTCCGAAAATGGAAGTGACAACGTTTCCTATGTAATTTCATTTTTTTCTACCACTACAAGGCTAGACGAGTGTAAATACGAAAATTGTGTTGGAAGTCAAATATACCCCCAGTACCCTTAAATTTGTCACTTTAGTTCATGCGTTTACCGCTGGCGTTGTAATCGCTATTAGTGTCGGGTATACACAATGCGATGTTACTTCCGACGTGTATATAGCATTTGGAAGTACTTAGTCACGTCCGAAACTTGGCAACAGTGTATTGTAGTAAGTAATTGTAGTTATGTTTTCTCCAAAGATGAGTGGGACTGGAAACACTATTTATATAATAAATTTTTATTAACAATATATAAATAAAAAATATATTAATAATGGGTGAAAAATTCACAAAAAAAATACCGCTATTATCTGTAGCACATACGGAGTAGTTCTGTGAATTAATGATTATTTTTAACACATATTTAAATTTTTTAGCCAATAAGTATTAATAACAATTAAATTTCTTCTTATATATCAAAGTTTTTCATTTGTGATAATTTAATAAGTTTCTAAATTTCAATCGAGGTAATACTGTTGATGATTAATTAGTTTTTAACAACTTTTTGAAATTCTCGAGTAATAAGCAATAATGTCAGGTGACAATTTAATTTTTTTGTCATATGTTATCATTTGCTATTGGTGAAAATTTTTTGTTACTTAGGTTTCACAACTAATGCCCGCTTTCAAAAAGGTATGTTAGAAAATTATCAACTTGTTATAAATTTAAATAAATAGAATTAAATGTCACAAGTGACATTTTAATATTTTATAAAGTAAAACTTAATTTGATTCAATGAAAACTTTATTGTTATTAATTTTTGAACAAACGGTTATGAAACCGGACATAAGTTGCAAAAGTGCGGATATTAACTAATGCATAATAATATCTTGATAAGTAAAACCAATATCGTGAAATATATGTATAGATAAATATTAATTCTTAGCCAGGTAGTTCTCCAATTGACTGGTTCATTTTTCCACCTTCTTCGTCACTAATAAGTATATGAGAAATCCCGCCAATCCACCTGCATAAGAAAAGAAAGTAAGCTAACGTTCTCGGTCTAAAAATTCGATACTGAGTATTCAATGAATAAGCACGAATTAGTGTCCGCACAACAAGTTTTTACTATTTCTACGATGTTTTCTGTATGTAACATTTAGTGGTATGTAACATTTGGTGTATGTAACGTTTAGTAGTACTTTACTTTGAACAAATTTTCGTGAAATTAAAATATAAATTTAATTCAAAACTTTTCATGATTGGTATTTAAAACTCGTCTAAAAATTGGAAATATCGCATTAGATGTTGATTAAACCGGAAGTGGTATTTCATTTGATACTCGACAAATTTTCGTGGAAAATATATCAAAATACATCCCACAATTTCGTGTTACATACTTTTCTATTTATTGGAATAATAAATTAGAATTTATCAACCGGAAGTAATACTTTATTGAAAACTAAAATATGGAATTGACGGGCGATAATGTGCTGGCCACATCAGGTTTATTTTTATAATATAAATTTATTGTATTGTTGTTTTCAGAAAACACAATGTCTCAGAGTGATCCCAAAATATAAAAAAGGGAATAAACCATAGTTATTCCAGTAGAGTTTTAGCAAGTTTAGATTTCTTGTATTTTATTTCAGTTTTCTCACTTATTTTCTAAGGTAAATTGGTAACTTATGTTTGCAGGATTGGGTAAATAATAGTAATTTTGAAACATGTGACACTGATTTTTTCGCGGAAAATTGTGTATATTCTAAAGATGAATCAAAAATTTTTTAATACACAAAAAAACCGCTCCAAACCATTCAAATTCAATTCTGACTAGTCAGCGAAAATGTATGTATATTAAAAGCTCTAATATCAAATTTTGGACTATTAGATTTACGTTTTTAATTAAAATTTTGGTAACGTAGTGCCAGCCTTGTTATTGAGTAAAAAGATTTTTTAAAAAAAATAAGGTCAGAGAATTTAAAATTCTGGTTCTCCGATTTTTGATGTTACTTTTACGGTTAATTTCATACCTGGTCATAAAGTTCTACGTAATAAATGTAATAGCCCAAAATACTGTATAACAGCACTTAATAAGCCCGTAAGTCGTACATTATTCCAGGCTACTTAGAGAAAACTAGTAATTTTTTTTAATCTAATTCCGTTTTAAAACGTTGAGTTTTACCTAACCTTTTGACGTTATGCGTCTGTAGCAAAGCTGTTACACCACTCAAAATAGTTCGTTAATAGCTTATTTGAGTGCTGTAATAGACTAATACAATTTATTTTTATAAGGGTGGTAGATAAGAATGTCAAATAATACCAAATGTCAAATCTCAATAAATGAACGAAGACAAACGTTTGTAAAGAATTTTATTTTACGTAATTTTGAATATAAAACTAAGAATAAGAAGAAGACAAGAAATAGAGTAGTAAAGTTAAAAAGGAATAGAAAATATTGGATGGTTTTACAAAAATGACGTTAGCTTTGATATATGAATTTTCAGTCACATCAATACCACGAATGATAAAATTTCCTAAATTTTGACATTACTATTTCTTATTAAAAAATCTGGTTTGGCCAACATAATACCTCCCCCCATTTACAACCCGAGTCACAAAAAATATTAAGTTAATCCTTATTTTTGGATTAGCGAATTTTACTCTAATTTTGACAGTTTATTTCTTAAAATATAGTCTAATCTAATCCAAGTAACTACCTTTTTTTAAAACCCCTCAACAATATTAAATCCCAATTACAGAGTAGGTTCACATTCACACATATCCATGCCTTAGTGGAATTCGAACCCAGAGCCCCGAGGGCACTCATGACATAAGGCGTTGCTCTAACCATTATGTCACCGGAACTATAATAAAATGAAGATTAAATTTTAAATACCGGCATAGAATTGAATTCACTAATCCATAAATGAATATTAGCTTAAACATTTTTGTGTATCGTTAATTTTTATTAATCTAAATACATACCTAAACTATTATTCACGAAAGATGACTATTCAAGGGCATTTGTTCGAAGAAAGAATACACATTACTTTACAGCAGTAGCTTAGCAACATTTTGTATTAGAAAGAGAGAGATTATTTGACCTATGTCTATTTAATTTATGTGGTGTAATTATTACTTTCTAACACACTATAAATAATAATGACGTATGTCGTAGAATTACAGATGCCTAATTATCTACCACATTGTCCTCTGTGCTAAAATTTACCCAGTGGCGTTGAAATTTAAATTAAATTATTATTCTTTGGTTTATAAGTTGTCTATGTTTTTGTATTTTGCAAAAACATAAGTGAAGAACATAAATCTTTCAGAAAGGAATTATTCAGAAAAAAACATAAGTTTCAAATAAACTACTCTTATTTTTGGTTAAAATGTGTCCACAAATATTTCATGTTCCACGCCTATGCATATGAAATGCAATGAAGTTATCTGCAAGTAATATTATATCAGACGGCTCACAAATGACCTTGAATAGTCATCTTTCGTGAATAATAGTTTACATATTTACTTATGCTGGAAACTGTATTAAATTCCTTTTCTATTGTTCTATTAATTTTTTTCTTTTTAAAACGTTACTACTATTATTTTGAAATGATTAGTTCTTTGATAGTGACATTTATCTGTCATTTACTACATTTGAATAACTGCATTTTGTTTGTTTAAAGCGTAGACTCTGGGATTTAAATTATATATAATATTATAAATTTATACATAAAATGGATAGAAAAAGTATTAATGCAAATCTATAGAAAATTTAATAATCTTTAATTTTTAAAATAACATTAATCTCGAAAAATAACATTTAAAGGTATTTTTCGAAGAAAAACTATTTTGAGCTTCTAGTAAAGTGCCATTTTCGGTTATCCGATTTTCACCAAAATCTAATGGGCTTTTTCCATTACAGAAAAAGTTCGGAATGCAAGGTTTCAAAATTTTCTGAATGATAGTATTTGAGTTAAAATGGAGGATCCACACACACATACACACAGACATCATCGTGAAAATGCGATTTTTAGCACGATCCCTATACCTCCCTTACCTAGTGTAGCGGGAGATAAAAAGGCACAAAAGCGCAAAATACAAAAAATAGTATAAAGAACTCAAGACATAATTGTCGATTTACGTAACAGAGTTATGTAAAATAAAATTCTTTACGTTGCATAAAATAATTAAATTAATTTATTTTCACGGCAGCACTTTGGTAAATTGATTTTCAAATATGTATATTGGCTGTCATAGAAAAAACTAGAATTTTGTGCATTTTTTAAGTTATTTTAGCGGAATTAGATAAAGTTTTGTACAATACGCATTACGAAAACGTGATATTGTTGATTCACATAATTTGCAAAACACGCTTTGCTCGTTTTGGCAAATATTGTGTTCATCAAACAATATCACTCTTTTCATAACGGATTATGTAAATTAGTAATATTTAAAAAATATATATAACAGATCAAATTCAATAATAGGGCACTTAACTAGCATACGAGTACAAATTTTTTTTTTAACTCAGAAATGAACTTGCATGGTTTGGAGCGATTCCGCAGACTTACAACTAATCCAACAAAATTATGATTTTTTAAATAAAGATAATAGTTCAAAAATCGCTAATTATGGCGCTTCGTTAACACAGAGTGAGACCTTATTCATCATGTACTTTATTTGATGTTTTGCTGATATGTGATTTGGCTGACATGAAATTTGGCTACGTTGCGGAAGTCAGTCATACGTTTCAATATCTTGTACACAATTACTGTGATGGAAGTGACTTTGTATTTTAAGTATGTACAATTGTATATTAATTTTTAAAATAATATTTTGTTACCCCTCTTTTGAAAACCTTAATATAGAAGTTCCCCTAAGTCTATATATGTAATTTTTAATAATATATATCCATTAATTAACATGGAAGTCAGGACGCCTTATAAACTTCACGGAAGTGACTCCTTAACAAATGCCAATATATATATATATATATATATATATATATATATATATATATATATATATATATATATATATATATATATATATTGTGACACAAATGAAGGCTACTCACCTGTGCCGCACATAAGTTGATTGCCTGTAACTCACGGGTATAGGGCGGGAACATAGGTCGTGGGTCGAATAATAATTTGGTGGTACACTGTAGCCCAACTAAACACAAAAAAATGACAGGCCGATGCCTGTGCAAAAATTTTGAAATACCACCAATTTATTCTGCGGGCGCCAACACCTTGAAAAGGGTAACCTCGAGAGGTGCTCTCCAGAGAAGGAGCACAGAACAAATAAAATGAAAAATTTGATTTTGTCAAAAATCAATACAAAAATAAATTATAAAATAATCCAAAACTACAAAAAAAAAATTATAAAAAAATTGTAACAAAAAAGACGGCGGCAGCACAGAAAGTCCCCTAACTATGGACGCTGGAACACTCAGGTGGTGGGAACCGAACCCTTGACCCAGTCGAACTTCTCCGGAACTGGAGGTAGCCCGTGGCCGCACAAGCGATAATGGGAGGCAGCCCTCGATCGCTGGTTCGGTGTAAGTTTCACCCTGCAGTAGTGTAAAACTAGGCGGCTTTCCACGAAATAAAATTAAGGCTACGGCTCCGTAGTCCGGCGGATCTAATGCTCTGTACTGGCAAGACTCGTAGAAGGATCAAAAGCTCCGAAATCCGGGACCAAGGGTCAGCCACCATCCACCAGAGCCACTAAGTCCCTAAAAAAACCCTCCGCAGTAACTTGTACTTGGAGGCACAACGCGGCTTGAAGAGCCTGGGTACTTTATATAGAGATTACAAAAATTGAAAGACACCTGTGCCCCGTCCGGAAGTTACACAAATAAAAGTTCTGAATTTAAATTTAAACATAATGATGAATGATTAGACACTACAAAACTAACCGGTATGACAAAACAAGAACAAGATCGAGGATCAAGTTGACTGCAGTTCCAAAAATTTTTTTTTTATAAAAGCGCAAAAAAACTCCCAACTAAATAATATGGGAATCCTGAAAAAAACCCAGCACAATTAAAAATTTAAAATCCTGACGGAGTAATTTCCCACGCGAGTATGTCGCAAATCAACGAAAAATTAAATAACAAAAAATAGGGATTTGCAAACAACAAAAAAATGGCGTCGAGAAAAAAAATCCGGTTTATAAATCTGAACTAGTCCAACCCGTTTCCGACAGGATTACCCAAAGATGGCCGCAGTACAAACCATTCACTCCACATACACACAGGATAGGGGAGGATTGAAAGGAAAAAAATTTAAGCAGAGTTAATTGTAAAGGCAAAAGCAAAATTTGGAAGTGTCCAACGTTACACCGGGAACCAGGAGCACAACGGTTAAAAGGCTCAAAAATTATTAAACAGAATATTACAAAATGGAAAAAAATTTGAAGGACTTCGATTACTGAAACCCAAAACAAAATTAATAAGAATTTTGAATAAATTTCAAGATTATTAAAGTCAAATAAAATTAATAAGAATTTTGAATGAAATTTTAGTTTATTAAAGCCTGACAAAATTTATAAAAATTTTGAATAAAATTTAACGTTAATAAAGCCAAATAAATTTAATAAGAATTTTGAATAGGTTGAGCCTGGATAGTCTGAGACATGAGATCATGATTGCTCAAAATAATAAAACACAACTCATTTAAAAATTCAAAAACATGTGACTAGAATAAAACATAACCTCAAAATTTAGCCCCACAAACAGCCACAGAATCTTGGTAGTTACTCGATACATTGCAAACCCATGAGGCTACAAGGCCACGTGGATCCTCCACAAAAAACTATGACCAAAATGGCAACAATAAAAAAAGAAAATAAATGAAATCGAGTAACTCACCAATTCTCAGCGCTGTAGAACATCGGACCAAATTCCAGATTTGACAGAAAAATTTTGAAAAGCGGAAAATGTCTCACACTAACTAGTCTCAGCTTCGGCCAAAAAAAAAACTGTCTCAGTGACCAGAAAAAAAAGGCCGGCAACTTTGTCAAAAGACCTGAACAAAAAGCCTGAACCAAAAAGCCTGATCAAAAAGCCTGAACAAAAAGCCTCAAGATGCCGGTTACACCCCTTTTTATTTCTCCCTACTCCCACTTTGCGAACTCAAAACAAAACTTCTACCAACTGTGGTAATTCAAAACGAAAATTTAAAAGAGGACTAACAGTAATTGTAACTGAAATAAATGAATAAATGTCACTAGAATCACCTGACTACAATATAAACTATTTAATATAAAAATTTTGCAAGTCGGTTTTACGTGATGAAGTGAGCGGCGTAGGCAGTAGCGATGGGGTCTACCGTTACAAAAAAAGAATTTCTATCGTTTCACAAAAAGTTCCAGAAAGGTTGTTTCAGAAGCGGTCCGATTGTATTGTTTTTAACGAAAACATGCGAATTTAAGTGTGCTTAAGTATTGTTGTATATTTGTATGTTGTAAAATGTCTGTATTGGTTTTAGGAATGAATTCTCTTGGTAGTTTGAGGTTGGTTACGTATACCAGTTCAGCTGAACTGCATTTAATTTTTTCTTTAATTGAAGTTTGAATTTCCAGCAAAACCAGCGGAAGGAAGCTGAACCATTGTGATGGGTTGGGGAAGGTTTTTAAAGAGGATTTTAATTGTCTATGAAATCGTTCTATGATTCCGTTTGACTGAGGGTGATAAACTGCAGTTTGGATATGATGTGTTCCTGATAATTTTAGTAGATTTAGGAATAGAGATGAGTTGAATTGTTGACCTCTGTCAGTTGTGATAGTTGCTGGTACGCCAAATCTGGATATCCAACCGTTTACCAGAGCCTTTGTGACTGATTCAGAAGTACAATCTTTTAGGGGTATTGCTTCTGGCCATCTAGTGAATCGGTTAATACAAGTTAGAATGTATGAATGCCCTTCTGACAATGGTAATTTAACAATGTCGATATGTATTGAGTAAAACCGTAGTTTTGGATTGTCGAAATTTAAAACAGGGAATTTTGTATATTTAGTAACTTTTGCGCGTTGACCTTATAAACACTGTTTAGTTTCGGTAATTATATTTCTGTTCATGTTTTTACCTTCCGTCACCTTTAGGTAAGGAAGGTATTGTCTTTGGTCAAAAAATTCGGTGGTGAGTTTTTGACGAATAAGCACGTTTTAGGGTCCCTAGAATATGATTTTACTATTTTTACCATGATGTCTGTATGTGTGTGTGTGTGTGTATGTATGTGTGTGTGTGTGTGTGTGTGTGTGTCTGTGTGTGACAAAATTTTCTAATGCGATCTCTAATACTACAATTCCAAAAATTATAATTCTTTCGTATTCCTCTTCGTTACATCCATGTGAAGAGCTGATTAGATTTTGGTTATAATTGGTGAACCGGAAATGAGGGATTTGAAGATTTTAACAGTTTTTCTTGAAAAAACGATGTTAAATATCATTTTTTCACATTTAATGTTATTATAAATATTAAAGAATTATTTATTCTCTATACGATTTGAATGCATTTTATAATTCATATTAAATGGATATAGAGTTAAAAAATTATAAAGAAATTAAATATCATATATATTAGTCAGCTTTGCTATAACTCTGGAAACAGCTGCTATACATTAAGAAAAATCTGTTTGAAAGGTGTCAGTGTCAAGTGCAGTTGACAGTATGTTTATGTTATAATTTTACTGGAAATATAGGATCTTTTGTTAGAAACTTTCTGTATGGAATTAGTACAAAATACATACAACTGCCTTAAGGTAATGTACAAGAAATATAATCTTTTGCAAGGAACTTTCTGTATGACATTTATACAAAATACATAGAACTGACGGAAGGTAATGTGCTGGCCACATCAGATTTTTTGATACAAATTTGGAGGAAATTAATTGAATGAAAGTGACTGAATATTATATTTTGGAATTCTTCAGGTATGTAAGGTCTATAATATTGTGTTGAAATGTCACAGCATAATTTTAGGTTAGATTTTGGTAATGGAACGTCAGTAAATATTAAATTTGTGTTTTTGTTTTCTTTTAAGTATTTTAAGTTGTTATCGTTTATTTCTGCTTTTGCTATTTCACTATAATAATAATATAATAATAATATTCTTTATTGTATATAAACCGTAAGTTATTACAATTGATGATGGAAGTGAGTCATTTTTTGCCTTATATTTTTATAACTTTTTTATTTCGTTGCGTTGATGGAGATGATATGATGATGAAAGGACAGTCACAAACATCCAAACCCCTGGTGGAAATCGAACCCACGATCCCTGGATCCGAGCGGTGATGGTCGCTTCGAGCGCTGTCGGAATACACCGCCTCAACACGCTCGGCCACAGAGACGGTTTATTTCACTATAATTAATATGTTCGTATTTATATAGCGATTCGATAGAAATTCTTGAGAGAGCATCTGCTACTGGGTTATTTTTACCAAGGCTGTGATGCATGTCATTTGTAAATTGGAGAATGAAATCTAATTGCTGCGTTTTGCGTAGAGAATAATCGCTGTTGTGAACGATTTTTAAAATGAAAGTTTTTGGTCAGTGAGTACAAAGAATTCTTTTCCTTCTAAGAGAGGAGTTTTCTTCCGAAAGTGTTGTATCTTTTTGTGTGTCTATTAAGGTAGTAGAAAATAAGGATATTTGTTCCCACTGATTTCTGGTAAATTGTTGGGGACGGCGCGTATTCCAACGTTTGAGGCGTCGATCATGATGTTAATTTTTGCATCGTATTTTGGGAAAGACAGTGTACTCAATTTTGTTAATATATGTTTAATATGAGTGAATGCCTTTGTTGCTTCCGATGTCCAGATTATAGCTATTGGACTGTTTACTGTGTTATTAAATAATTTGTTAATGGGATGTAAAGTCGTTGCGCAGTTTCTGATAAAGCGGTGATAAAAATTTGGTAGGCCTAAAAAATCTCTTAATTGTTTTTGTGTTTTAGGTTGAGGTAAATTTTTTATAATGTTTATTTTTTCCCGTTGGTTTGAATCCTGAAAATGAGATATTATGACTGAGAAATTTTATTTGATTTCACCCGAATTGACACTTGTCTATGTTAATTAATATGCCAAACTTCTTTAATCAGTCAAAAATGATTTGTAAGTGCTTGTAATGTTCTTTTAGAGTGTTGCTTGCAATAAGTATGTCATCGATATAAGCGAAACACAAATTTAGGTCTCTAGTAACTTTGTTAATGAAACGTTGGAATGTTTGAGCGCTGTTCCTTAAACCGAACGGTACAACGGTATATTCAAAAAGGCCGAAAGCGGTGGTTATACCAGTTTTCGCAATGTACTCATCGTCCATTGGTATTTGGTTATATGCTTTTACTAAGTCTAATTTTGAATAAATGATTGTGTTTTGTAGATTGCAAGTAATGTCCTGTAGATATGGAGAACGGTATCTGTCTGAAATCGTTTGTGAATTAAGAGCCGTGTAGTCTCCACATGGACGCCACTCACCCGTTTTTTCTTTACTAGGTGAAGTGGTGAGGCCCAAGGACTAGAAGAAGGGCGTACAATTCCCATTTTAAGCAATTTATCGAATTATTTTTCTGGCTATGAGTAATTTTTCGGGAGATAAGCGCCGCTTTTTTGAAAAAGTTGGTATTTCGGCTGTTATCACAGTGTGTTTGATTTTGTGTTTAATTTCACGTCTGACAGTTAATGTGTCAGAAAGTGTTGAATATTGTGAAAGTAATTCTGTGAAAGTTGTTAGTGCGTGTAATTTCGGCATGTCGTTAATTTTGTATTGGTAATGATTCGATTCTAAAACACGTTTCGCCGATAACGTTAGCGACAATGAATTTCCAATTGAAAGTTGTTAATAAGCCATAATCTAATGTCAGAGTTTTGAAACCGTACGTTTCGATGTTTGTGTTGTTTGCAGCATGCAAGGAGAATGAAATAGATTTGAGACCGGAATTTGAAGTATTTTTGATGACACTTACCTGACCGCCGCTGTCAACGAGAAAACGAACTCCAGAAGTTTTGTCTGTCAGGTACAGCAGTTTAGTAGTTTTGTTTGTAATTTTATTACTAGAAATCGAAGGTAAAAGAGATAAGTTAGTTGGGATATTGGATGCTGTTTTATTCGTCAAAACTTCTTGTTTTTGTAGTTGGGTTGCTCTTGACCAAGGGGGAAGACATTTTCTTGCCTTGCTTCCGTAGTTTTCATGATACTATCAGAGTGAAGGCGTAAATGGAGCTAGAGCGGTTACTTGATATTTAAGTTCTTTTAGTTCTTGCAAAAGCTGTTGCAGAGTGTCTGTATCTTGTTTGATTGAAGATATTCAAGGTTGGTGTACGTTTGCGATCTTCTCAGATACGTCTGCTTTTTTATCTAAGGATCTAAGGGTGCGACAACGATGTCTCTGACTTCATTAGCGTGTTGTGGACTAAGGGCACCAATAAGCTTGTGAAATTTTGCGAATTCAGTAGTTATTCTATGTGGCTTGAATATGGCCTCCAGTTGCGAAAACTATAATTCGGGATCTGCAGGCCAAAATTCAGGTATTTTAAAAGAAGCTGAAAGGGTTGAAATTTCTATTGCACTATTGTTAGGGGAAACATTTTCTTGCATTTTATTCATGAAGTAAAAGTAAGGTGTGAGTGTTCGTACCCGGGGTCACCAGTGTAAAAATACTGTTTAACATAAATTGTAAAAATTTATATGTACAAGGACAACATTTAGAAGTATTTTTATTTTTCAAACTAAACAAAACTTATCAAAACAAACTATATAATAATATTGTAAAATTATCAGCTTACTCTTTTCATTATCTTAACCAGGTCAAGGTTTTTAACATGTGCGGGCCAGTTATATTTTGGTATATTTTCTGTGTTTTTGTCTAATTGTATAAGCTTGTAACACATTTTAGGGTAACAAGTAGTGTTCATTAATAATAGTTTTTTATTGTAGTTCAAGGCCGCTTTAAAAACTAAGCCCTCTAGTTTAAGTTGGTTTTTTTTATATCGTACTATGTAATGGAGGGTACGTTTTGGCCAATTAAATAGTTTTTTGAAGAATTCACTTTGGGATGTCTCCATTTCTTGTGCATACTGTAAGGTATATATTTCAGCAGCATATAGTAGGGTAGGTAGTACAAATTTTTATACAAATATACTCTCGAGTCCCATGATTTTGTTTTGGTTGTGGCCATTAGATTTTTGATCATTCCTGCTCTGCAGCGTGTCTTACTCATCAAATTGTCTTTTGCTTGTTTGAATAGTCCTGAATAGGCGAAGAGAACACCTAGGTAGGTATATTTGCTTGTAGTAATAGTAGCATTTTGCCAAATAAAGTTTGTGTTTATGTGTTTTGGTCTGCTTTTAAAGAACTGCATTATCTTTTGATACAAAAATCTCCAAAGAGAGGGTTTTGTATCAAAACGCGGCCTACAAAATATAATTTTCTAAATGTGAAATATTTGCTAAAAGGTATCTTGCGCTTTTTTGGTAATTTATTTGTTTCCACACATGGTTTTATTCTAAAACTTAAATTTTTATTGTACAAGTTGTATGTAATGAAATTTGTAAGCTGAAGATGGGAACTGGCCAGTTCCCATAACGTCCAAAATTATTAACAATATATGTTTGAACAAGGATTTTTCTTGAACCTACTCCAGAAGAAGGAAATTAGCTCGTATTATATATATATATATATATATATATATATATATATATATATATATATATATATATATATATATATATATATATCCCTAATTTCACAATATTTTTATAGTATTGCATCATTCTTTCCCTGTAGTTTTCCAGTGCTTGGACCATCATATTTCTGTAATTTAAATAGTGCATTTATTTTAGATGATTCAAATTCTGTATCTGCCTAGTAGAGATAACATTTATACAATTATTATACTCTGTAAATCTTAGTGGAAAATAAAATATAGTTTTTTCTCTCAAAGTAAGTGTTTGTGTTTTTACTTGGCGCAGTCGGAAGGATTTTCAAAGTTGTGCAAATCGAAAATACCAAATAAGTATTCAATTTGTTAAAATTTGCACATCGTTAGTATTTACTATTAAACGAGCAGTCGAACACTTTAAATCTCCAAGTTCAAAAATTTCTAATGTACAAGAAATCCAATTCGTTAAAAACTTGACGTGGCAGAAAATCTCCTTTCGAGTAAATCGTCGAAATCGACTCGATAGAAACACTACATCGGAACAACAATACGGTCGAATCCAGATCCAGACCGAAATTCCGGTGACGGCACGACATCCACTTGAGGGCACATCAAGGTTGGCAACGTGGCCATATCATCCACTTACACACCAAACGAGACCAAGGCCCACAACGTCCAGGTCCAATTTATTTTACTTAAATTTATTAGTAACCTTTAAAATGGCCGAGAGCGTTAAAGATACTGACGACCTATTAAATGTAATATATAATAATATATAATATAACAAGAACCCAAAAACACTTTCTCGATTTATACAGCAAGTAGACGAAATAATAACTTTAATTACTCCGCTAAACCCTCCAGTAAAGAAAATAATATTTTCTTTAAAATAAAAAATAAATTAACCGGACGCACTAATGAATTAATATCAGAACAAAATTTTATTAATTGGACTAAATTAAAAAAATTATTTTTAAGCAACTACGATGACAAACAAAATGTTCAAACTATTGTTATTAATATTTGCCAGACCCAACAAAACAAAATGACAGAATTCGAGTTTCTTAAAGACATACAGGAAAAATACAACAGATTTCAGGCTAAAGTAAATTTATCTGATATAACCGTAGAAGCAAAAACTGCAGTAAATGCACCCATTCAGACAGTAGCAGTAAATTTATATATTAAAGCATGTAACGACCCCTATCGAAATAATCTGGCAACCAGAAATTCCAGTACTCTAGTAGAAGTTGAAAATTTATTAACAACGACTTTTAGTGGAAAATAAAATAAAGTTTTTTTTCTCAAAGTAAGAATTTGCGTTTTGTAATAATTATATAATAAATAATACTAATTTGTAGTTCTCTCGTACCTGATTTATATATATATATATATATATATATATATATATATATATATATGTATATATATATATATATATATATATATATATATATATATATATATATATATATATATATATATATAAATCAGGTACGAGAGAACTACAAATTAGTATTATTTATTATATAATTATTACAAAACGCAAATTCTTACTTTGAGAAAAATATATATATATATATATATATATATATATATATATATATATATATATATATATATATATATATATATATATATATATATACAGGCTGAGTCTGGGAAGACGTCCCCCCTTTAACTTTTTTGTTGTAAGTAATAGAAAAAAAATGGCTCATATAAAAGTTTTATTATTTTACTTATACTATTTGATGGCAGATGTAGATATTTTTTATAAATAACAAACTATAATTATTTTAATAAAATAGGAACTGCCATTTTTTTCTCTTTTCAACGATGTTTTATTTTTTATTAATGTATTTGAAAAATTTCGAGAAAAATGAGATATTTTAGAAATATTAGAAATAATTTATAATTTTTAAATAAATATTATAGGTGGCTATGTGAAAATAAACAAGTTTTATTAGTTTTATTAGTTTTATTAGTTTTATTGGTTTTATTAGTTTTATTAGTTTTATTAGTTTTATTAGTTTTATTAGTTTTATTAGTTTTATTAGTTTTATTAGTTTTATTAGTTTTATTAGTTTTATTAGTTTTATTAGTTTTATTAGTTTTATTAGTTTTATTAGTTTTATTAGTTTTATTAGTTTTATTAGTTTTATTAGTTTTATTAGTTTTATTAATTTTATTAGTTTTATTAGTTTTATTAGTTTTATTATTTTTATTAGTTTTATTTAGTATTATTGGTATCACCTGTATTATTGGTATTATTTTCAGTATTATTGGTAGTATTGGTATTAATGGTTTTATTAGTAATTATTAGAATTATTAGTATTATTATTAGTATTATTGTTATTGATTCTGACGTGAAAATAGAAGAACAAAATACATTTGCGAAAAATTCTTGTTTGAACTTGCAAAGTGTATTTGTGAATATGTGTAAGAAATTTCGAAAACACGGAGATTGATGTAATAATCTTATTATATATCATGTACTTTTCAGCTTTTTTGAAATTGTTTTACTATTTTTTTTTCCGTAAATTGTATGTTACATAACTTCATGTCAACACTGAAATGTTAAACTAGTCTAAAGAAATTTGTAGAAATTTCTCATCACATACGTAGGTTCTATAATTTGTTGAAAGCATAAACCGGCCAAATTATTATGAGCCTGGGCTCATATATCACATTGCTAGGTGTTATTAATGTTAACTTATATTTGTTACAATAATTTTTTTATTAAATATATTTATTTTTGATAACCGAAGACACCCGAAAATCGCCATGACTTGGTTACTACCAGGAGAGATACATAACTTTTTTGGCAGATTAAAGAAAATGGATTTCACTTGGACAGAAATAGAACAAACTGCAATGAACCGAATCAAATGGAGAACTCTAGGCGCCCAATATGTTTCTTAGCATTTATGGAATTAATTATTTTTATATAATTATATAGATTTTAATTGTTATTATTGACTGTATTGAATATATTCAAAATTATAAAAATAAATAAGAAAAAATGGCACTGAGAAAATAAATTCCGTACAATGTTTGTGTAAAAATTATTGAATTGAGAAATTAAGGCAATAGCTTGCAGCAAGTAGAAAGAAAAGTAGGTCATTGATTTTTGTTTGAACAATTATCAAGTGTATTGTGTACCCATATTTGTGGAACCAACCCTATAGATCTAAATACGCTATACAGGCAGAAGCATGAAGTATCTACCTAATTTACTTGCAAAATTTTATTATTAATATTATTATTATTATTATTATTATTATTATTATTATTATATTATTATTATTATTATTATTATTATTATTATTATTATTATTATTATTATTATTATTATTATTATTATTATTATTATTAGTATTATTATTATTTATATTATTACGATGATAAGAAAATATAAACGCATGCTTTTACGCTGCTCTTAAATAATTGCTCAGGTAAACCCGTCAATGATTAGAGATACCGTTTTTTGTCCATACATTTCATATTTTGCTAATAATGCGTTTTATCGTAATATTTGTCAATGATTGATTTTACAACTTCTTTAACGAATGTTGCGTAATCCTGCTACATATAAGAATAATCCACTAAATTAACAGTAACTCATGTTTCAATTCTGATCAAGATTTGTAGTAACTGTTTAAATTACTGTGCAATTATCATGTTCAGCCTTCTAATTTGCACGTAACATACGCACATGTTTCTAAGTTCCAATTGCAATTTCTCGATAATTGTTCAATTTTATTTATCCATTATTATTTTTACTTATCAAATAGTGGAATTACTCGTATTTCACAGCCTTGCGTGTTATAATTTGACAAAGGTACACGGTCTACACTTCTACACGCTTGTTTTTAAAATCTCTTCAAATCATCAGAACTACCAACTATCACTCTATCTATTCGTAATTCTTTCGACATCTTATTTTAATAGAGTTAAAGCCGGATTCTTTATCGCACTTATTACGATGATAGGAAAATGAAGTAGTCAAATATGGAACAAATACTCTTTTATTACGAATACTCGTCCTCTAGTCACATACCAAATACAATTAACTCCCAAATTACCATTTCCAAACTATATAAATAGTGTATTACGTATATCCCAGACAAATTAATTACGTACTATAATTTGTGGCGTAACATTCGGTCATCCTTACGTCATTTAGTATCCTCACTTATATATTTTGATTTGCCTAAAAGGAAAATTAAATTGTTTGCATTTCGCTCTAATTATAGTTGTATGACCCGCACCTAGCTTATACTGCACATGCTTATAAACACAAAGTAACGCAGATATAAAAATGATTTCGCATCAAATCATGTTACTAAGGGTTGCACTTATACCGCACGTAATCATAACCACGAAGTAACTCAGAAATTATAAAAATCATTTCGTTAGATCACATTAGTATGGCTTGCACTTAGCTTACACCGCACATACTCATAAACACAAAGTAACTCAGAAATCGTAAAAATCATTTTGCATCAGATGTCATTATTATACAGCTTACACTTAGCTTATACCGTACGTAATCATAAACGCAAAGTAACTCAGAAATCGTAAAAATCATTTCGCATCAGATCATATTACTATGGCTTGCACTAACCTTATACCGCACATACTCATAAACACAAAGTAACTCATAAATCGTAAAAATCATTTCGCATCAGATCACATTACTATGGCTTGCACTTAGCTTATACCGCACATACTCATAAACATAAAGTAACTCAGATATCGCAAAAATCTTTTCGCATCAAATCATATTACTATGGTTTGCACTTAGCTTATACCGCACGTACTCGTAAACACAAAGTACATCAGAAATCATAAAAATCATTTCGCATCAAATCATATTAATATGGCTTACACTAATCTTATACCACACCTACTCATAAACACAAAGTAACTCAGAAATCGTAAAAATCATTTCTCATCAAATCATATCACTATGGGTTGCACTTAGCATATACCACACGTACTCATAAACACAAA
>CAUJCB010000639.1:45000-70000 GCA_963082715.1 Harpalus rubripes | reverse complement strand
GTTTATTTGTTTATTTGTTTATTTGTTTATTTGTTTATTTGTTTATTTGTTTATTTGTTTATTTGTTTATTTGTTTATTTGTTTATTTGTTTATTTGTTTATTTGTTCATTTGTTTATTTGTTTATTTGTTTATTTGTTTATTTATTTATTACAACTATGATTCTGCTCTTCCTCTATTCACAGATGTTTAGAAGCCTGGTTTAGTACATAATTTTATAATATTGTTATCCTTATTTACAATTTCTTTTTTAAAATTTCATACTATTATGAATCTATTAGTAATAAATATGTTTTTCGTTAATCGTTTATAAATAACAGTGTCTGCAAGACTGAAACTACCAGCTGATAGTTTTTGTGCTGTGTTTGTCAAACATTAATTCAGACAGCAGAGGGCAGCAGCGATGTTTCCATAGGCGGCTAACCAAATTTGAAACAAAGAATTTGAACTCAAAATCTAAGAGTAATTTTTATTAAGAAATATTGTTGCTCCCGACGAGTTACATTACCGGTTAAATTTAATGTACGTATGACATGTACACCTTATATATACAGGTGTTAATTAAAAGCTGGCCATAGGCGTTTTACATGGGATATCAGTTTTTTCTTGCGCAAATTATTTTAGAGAAAAATACTTCAATTAATGTTGTAGAGAATTAAATTCTGCATTTAAATTAGTAACAAGATTTTATTTTGACATTTCATAAACGAGAAAATAAATTTTAATTTTTTTAAAAAAAATGCCGATTTATAGCAATACCCATGGAACTCAAACAAAATTACGAAAAATTTTATGACAGTATGACAACAAAGAATTAGAATCTAAATATTTAAATTTTTATGCCTAACATAATTATTGAAGTATAAAACAAATCTGTTTCCTAAATACGTGGTTTTAATTTTAGAATACATACATAGCTCTCAACACACAAAATAAAACAGAAATGAAGACAAGAATAATGTATTTATTTAACAAACAGTAAACTAAAACGAATATAATTTTATATTAAATATTCAAATAACCCCTCATACTGCGCTAAACAATACCCAAGTCTATTATAAAAGCCGTCTCTAATATTATGCAGTTGTCTGGCATTTATTATTTTACATTCGTTGGAAATAGCAACTTTAAGTTGTTCAATATTTTGAAATCTCTCTCTGTTTACAACATTTTTCAAATGTCCCCACAAAAAAGTCGCACTGCGTTAAATCGGGCGACCGTGCAGGCCAATGAATTGTTCCTCTTCTGCCAATCCAACTGTGCGGGAATGTGTCATTTAAGTACTCTCGTACTCAATTAGAATTATGTGTAGGACAGCCATCGTGTTGAAACCACACAATTTCCAAATTTAAATTTGCAATTTTTGGTTATACCTGTTCTATAAGAAGTTGTAAATATGTATCTGAATTAATTTTTTCAATAAAAAACGGTACAATAATATGGCTACCGAGTATACCAGCCCACACATTTACTATTTTTATGTGCTGAGAATTAGTTTCTAAAATGTTGTGCGGATTTTGCTGAGACTAATACCGACAATTATGTAGATTTGGCTTTTGGTTTAAAGTGAACGTACATTCGTCCGTAAAACAAATATTTTTTATAAAATTTCTGCTCTCATTTGCCTTTTCCATAATAATTTCGCAAAAGGTGGCACGATTTTCAAAATCATTTGGAGAAAGTTCCTGATGACAGTTATACTTGTATAAATGGTATTTATATTTCTTAAAAATAATGTAAACTGATACATGGCTAATTCCGACTTCGGTAGCGATTTTCCTTAAACTAAGGGTAGGGTTTGCTTTAATTAAAGCCAAGACATTTTCTTCATTTTTATAAGACACATTATTCATATCTTGTTCTTAAAATTGAATGTTCCAGTCTCTTCGAATTTTTAAATAAAAGATTCTATTGTGGTTGTACTTGGAATTTGTCGATATATGTCCAGGCTACACTTATTAAATCACGTATTTTTCTGTAGCTTTGTCCAGAGTAACACCATTTTATGATCTGGATCTTTTCTTCATGAGAGAATTGTTCCATGCTTCCATGCTTTCAAAAAAGTATGTAAATGAACGAAAATCACAAAACACAAACTTTTTTGACAGTTAAGATGTCATAAAATTGTTCGTAATTTTGTTTGAGTACCATGGGTATTGCTATAAAACAGCATTTTTCAAAAAACTTTAAAATTATTTTCTCGGTTATGAAATGTCAAAAATAAAATCTTGTTACTAATTTAAATGCAACATGTATTTGAAGTATTTTTGTTTAAAATAATTTGGGACCTTTTGCGCAAGAAAAAATTTATTTCCCATGTAAAACGCCTATGGCCAGGTTTTTAAATAACACCCTGTATATATATATATATATATATATATATATATACAGGCTGGTGATTTGAACGACGCAGCATAGGGGTTTCAATTGTAAAATCTTAATGTGCAGTTATTTGCTCCCCTATTTAGTTTAAAGCAAAATTGTATTTAAGTTTTTGTAACAGAAAAAAATATTGCATCCGAATATGCTATTGTTTATAATTTTTCAATTTCCGGAACCGTAAAAATAGTCGAAAACAATAATAACATTTTTGCAAAAATCATTGATGCCATGGAACAAAAATTTAAATAAAAGCGCAAACATCTCGCTACTTAAAGAAATCTTAAATTTGGTTCTCGTCAAACTACATTATTGTAATCAACAACTATTACATCGTTGTCATCAACTACAATAAAGATGTTTTTATTTTCCTTCCTTAAACAAAAGTGCAAACATCTGTCAATGATTCTTGACGTTTAAAATTATTTTCAAAACAAGGTTAAAGAAAATACCTTTTTCTTCAAGCGTATTTTAATATTCATAATATGCTCCTGTACACACACTATAGAAGAAGTTCATTGTCTTACTAGTACAAAAATGTTGATATTGTTGTACCAGTAAAAAAATGTTCGTGTTTTAGTTTACCGCTGGCGGCGGCAGTTGTCACATCAACACATATTATATCGAAAATTGTTATTTGACAGTTGTGTCGTTTTTGTTTTGTAGTGTACACAGCCAGCTTTGGCTGAAATTGCAAACACTACAATTAAAAAATTCCAAAAAAAATGTGAAATTATTCTTTGAAACGCTTGAAGAAAAAATAGTATATGTCATTTGGAATAGAACGCCCTTTTTGTGTTTTACCCAGCTTGCCTAGCCTCGGCTAGCGTCTCGGCCGGAATAGCTGGGTTCATATATGGGTATATATATATATATATATATATATATATATATATATATATATATATATATATATATACCATCCCATTTAAAAACATAACTTTATGTTATAGTTTGAGAACCACTGCTTTCTTTAATAAGTAAAAGTCCCCCTTCTTCTACTACAACTTTTATTTGAATGATTTTCTTGTATATCCAATAATAATGAAAATAATCGGGGTGTCCCGTACCCGAGAAACACCCTGTATACACAGGTGGTGACTCGAACACCCAAACATAAGGATTTAGCATGTAAAATTATATTTTCGTAATTTCCTGCTTCCTTAATTATTTTTAGTACTAATGCTATAAAAGTTGTGGAGCATAAAATTGTACATCTGAATCAATAAACATAATTAGTTTCACTAGCTTTGTAACGGCAGAAATTAGTTATGAGAATATCGAAAATCGCCTACAAAATAACAACACCCATGGAATTCAGACAAAAATTAACAAATGTTTAGCGGTTTATCTGTCAAGTCAGGTTAGTTTATTTTTAATATTGTTTGTAATTTCTGTGCAAATGAGTAATTTTCAATTAAAATTATTAGATAATTGTTCACTGAAAAAGAAATTAAAGATAATAAATTAACCTAATTTGACAGATAAACCGTTAGATATTTGTTAATAGCTAATTATTGCCGTTACAAAATTTATTTAGATTAACGATTCAGATGTAGAATTTTATGCTCTACAACTTTTGTTTGAAGCTGTTTTACTTAAAATAATTAGGGAAGCAGGAAATTTGGAAAGTCTGATTTTATATGTTAAATTCCAATGTTCCGGTGTTCCAGCCACTACCTTGTACATATATATATCAGTTTGTAGAAAAAATAATTGATTTAAATATATAGGGCCCCAAAAGAACTATATATTTTTTACCTTAATTATATGATATATTGGAAATCATAACATTTACACATATATATATATATATATATATATATATATATATATATATATATATATATATATATATATATATATATATATATATATATTGTCAAAAATGTATTTTAATGAAAGTAATACGAAATGACCTAAAATTAAAGTTGACATAAAGGATATTAAATATGTAATATTTTTAGAACTATGTGTAATATCATTCTTATTAACATTTGAATTAAATACAACAAAAAAATTGATACTTATATTTTTATTAATATGTATGAGCTTACAACATTTGAAATGTAGACGAGAAATAAACTTCTTTTTTCTTTTAGCATATATGGTGTATAACACCCTGTTTACGTGTATGGAAAATATCGTTCGCTGCAATTAGGAACTTCTTTGTTGCCTGTGTACATGCAATAGTTGTTCCGTGTTCAGAAGCTCTCGGTCAATTGTGTGGTAATATTACTGTTAGAACGCAAAGATTACCAGAAGAACCAGACAGGAAGCCTGATCCGTTAATTGTTTAATAATTGTTTAATTATGTAAACTTTTAGATATCTTATACATTTTAGAGATGCAAAAAATGTTATTATATTTAACGTTACTCGTATAATAAAAATTATTATATGAAACTACTGACGAATCATAAAAAGTGAAATTATTTTATTTGTGTATATAGATTAAAATACGAGTAGTTTGAATGAAACGATCTTAAATTTGGAAAACCTAAATAAAGAGAGTAAGAAAATGTCAATCGTAAAAAGTATACCCACGTATTAACACTTATTAAATAATATGTATAAATCTATAGTTTGGCAGTCTTATTAGTATTTGCGTATCACACTCTGTACCATATGTGTTATGCTATTATCAAAGATATTTTTACTATTTTTCAGCCGTACTGTGATTCACATTAAATCGATGGACAAAACTGTGATATGCAAACTTACTATAGCGTTCAAAATCTTCCTATAGATATTATTTAATCAATGATATTATTATTAATATACATATAAACTGCCCGGCAAATTTTAAACATTTATAGCTTATATTATTGATAAACTTTACACTCTACAAAACACTAGAAAATTATTTATAATTAATTTAAATTGCAAAATTTTTATTTAAAACTATACGATACCGTACTATTTTTTCGTGAGCAATACTTATTTTTATATTCAAAATACCACAGAAACTTATAAGAGCGAATAATATGTTAAAAGAGTTCATATCAAAATGAGTAGATTTTAAAATAGAAAATTTATTTGTTTGGATGAGAAATACGAAAGGTATTTTTTTTAATGAAATGCACGGTTAATGTTTAGTGTTACTTTGTTGTTTATTTTTATTAAAAGGTGGTTAGCGATTTTATAATTATTTTTTTTTTGACTGTTACAATTTTCTTTTTTGTGCCGCTTTCCTATTTTTGAAAGGTAACTTGAAACTTTTGCCAGGCAGTGTATATAAAGATATATTATAGTATCCCAACTCGCTCTGCATGAGAATCTCGACAACTAAAAAAGATACGAAATCGGTTACCTAAACAAAAGATACCCTGTCAAAAGGCAATTTTAATGGTGTATATGTATTTTTTTTAATGTATAGATCACTTAATATAGGTGAAATTTTACAGTTTTCTATTTTTGCGGATAACTTCCAAGTATAAAATATAATGCGATTAACATGTAAAATTAGTTAATTGTGAATAGTATCTCCCCAGTGCAAGATATTAAGATGAAATTTTGCATGCTTATCCGGGGATACTATTTCTATGGATTTCAATTTAAATCAGTCAATTTACAAGTGTAATACTAGAATAAATTAAGAAAAATTGTAGAAGTACCATGAATGTTATTCATATCTTGAAAATAATAGTATCTAAGCAACAGCTCTGATATAGTAGGGGTAACGTGCGCGCTTCACAATTTAGAGAGTCGGGTTCGTAACCAACCGACAGCAATATTTATTTTTTAATTTTTTCTTTTCAAAATAATTTTTATTATTAATATGTTTTTAATCTTTTATTAATATTTAATTTAATAAAGTGGATACATTGTACGTAACAAGATTTATTTATTTAAAAAATATTTTATTATTTGCTTTATTGGTTTATTATAAATTAAATTTCTTCAAATTATAGTTAGCCCTGACGAAAACAAAAAAACGAGAACATTTGATTTGAATAATCAAACGTCAAATGCAGATTTGTATTGTACTATCTTTATTTGTTGCTAGTGTTATTTAAATAATATGGATTTAACTACAAAAGATAAAATTCGTATTGTGAAATTATTTCACATTGGTAATAGCCTACAGCAAACTGCTGATGTATTTTCTGCCGAAAATCCAGAAAAAGTAGTTAATAAATCCCGTGTAAGGCGTATTATTAACAGATTTGAAGAAACTGGGTGTGTTGCTAATCACACAAAGCAGGAAATACAACCAATTGAAAATGAATTTGAAGAAATAATAATTGCGCGGGTTGAAGTGGAGCCTACTATTAGTTTAAGAAGTTTACAAATGGAATGTGGAATAAAAAGTGCTAGAATACTTAAGAAAAATGGATTTAGAAGTTACAAAGTAGGTAACCATCAAGAATTGCGAGACGGCGACGAAGAAAGAAGAGCAACTTATTGTGAAACAATTATGGATAAAGCCAATGAAAACAGAAACTTTTTGTATTCCCTCTGTTATACCGATGAATGCACATTTACTCTTCATAACGAACCGAATGTGCAAAACTTTCGCCACTGGTCAAAAGATAAACCAACTCTTCAAAATTTATCAAGAACACAATATCCCCAGAAGGTTAATGTTTGGGCGGGAATTTTGGGATCACACATTATTGGACCATATTTAATTGAAGGGACATTGAACGGTCCAAAATATTTAGATTTATTGGAAACAGTAGTTGGGCCTAGACTTACAGAATTAAATATGGAGAGGATATGGCTTCAACAGGATGAGTGTCCAGCGCATAACGTGCAAATTGTCAAAGAATATTTGGACAATTCATTTCCAGATTCTTGGATTGGTTTAAATGGACCAATTCATTGGCCGGCAAGGTCTCCTGATCTAAGCCCCTTAGATTTTTTTCTTTGGGGTCATTTAAAATCAAAAATTTACGGCCATTATAAATTGACCACTTTAGAAGACCTGAAAGCGGCAATAAGGAATGAATGTAGGCTTATTTCTAATCGACAGCTAATTAACGTGAGACAGCAATGTTACGATCGTCTCGGATTTTGCTTAGCGCAAAACGGCGGCCATTTTGAATATTTATTATAATTTTTAAATTTTAATGTTGTAATTAGTAGGTACGATTTAATATTTTTTAAATAAATAAATCTTGTTACGTACAATGTATCCACTTTATTAAATTAAATATTAATAAAAGATTAAAAACATACTAATAATAAAAATTATTTTGAAAAGAAAAAATTAAAAAATAAATATTGCTGTCAGTTGGTTTCGAACCCGACTCTCTAAATTGTGAAGCGCGCACGTTACCCCTACTCTATCAGAGCTGTTGCTTAGATACTATTATTTTCAAGATATGAATAACATTCATGGTACTTCTACAATTTTTCTTAATTTATTCTAATATTACACTTGTAAATTGACTGATTTAAATTGAAATCCATAGAAATAGTATCCCCGGATAAGCATGCAAAATTTCATCTTAATATCTTGCACTGGGGAGATACTATTCACAATTAACTAATTTTACATGTTAATCGCCCAGGTGTCGGTAGGCCTAAGACACCCGGTATATATATATATATATATATATATATATATATATATATATATATATATATATATATATATATATATATATATCACAGTTGATCTCGGAAACTATAAGAGATATGACGTCGGTTAAACGAGACATGTAGTGCGCCTTTGGGTGGCCATCTTAGATGTCTTTTTCCATATGTTACTAGAAAATCGCAGAAAACTGAATTCGGTCGATATTTTAAATTTGAAATTATTTCTAAACCATCAGTAATCAAGAAAAATGTTTTAAATAAACAAGTTAGATATTTTAATTGTCTATCCAGAAGTGCACGAAAATAATTTTTTTATCGCTAAATTTTTGAGATATAATACAAACATACATTTTCTTAAATGAATAAAAATCTATTTTATTTCTTTTGAATAGTATAACGGTTTCTGTGTTTCAAATTAATTTTTTAAATCATACTTAATGTACTACTTACGTGAATTTGAAATATATAGTTAAAATTAAATTATGAAACAGGATAGTATTGAAATAAGTTATATAATTAATATAAAATACTATTTTAAAAACTAATGAAATTACTGACGAAAAAATAAGAAATATCGTGAAAAATAATTAGAAATCTGAGATTTTGAGGGTAAAATAAAGTGAAACCACAATAACACTTACACCAATCAAAAGAGAGAAAAATAATTATTTTTTCAAAGTTCAAAATTAGGTTCCAGTTTAAAAAATGTAAATCTGTATATCTCAAAAATTTACAAATAGAAAAATTATTTTCGTACTCCACTGTATAGGCAATTAAAATATCGAACTTTTGTATTTGAAACATTTTTTCCAATTACTGATAGTTTAGAAGTAATGTCAAAATAATAATATCGATCAAATTGTTTTCCGCCATTTTCTAGTAACCTATGAGAATTTTTGTCAAAACATAAACACATCTAAGCCACCCCCTCCCCAAAAGGCGCACCACATGTTCCATTTAATCGATGTCGTATCTCTTATAGTTTCCGAGATACCAATGATGGCCTTCGAAATCCAGAAAGCTTGTATATATTGTAGCTTTTTATTGTTCTTAACGCTAAATAAAGTATCTATGCGTTTTTTTTATGTTTTATTTTGCTTTTCACTTCTTTCCAACAAAAAGAAATTTTTAATTTTACCCAGGTTAAAAGTTAATAATTAATAATTAATAATTAATAATTAATAATTAATAATTAATAATTAATAATTAATAATTAATAATTAATAATTAATAATTAATAATTAATAATTAATAATTAATAATTAATAATTAATAATTAATAATTAATAATTAATAATTAATAATTAATAATTAATAATTAATAATTAATAATTAATAATTAATAATTAATAATTAATAATTAATAATTAATAATTAATAATTAATAATTAATAATTAATAATTAATAATTAATAATTAATAATTAATAATTAATAATTAATAATTAATAATTAATAATTAATAATTAATAATTAATAATTAATAATTAATAATTAATAATTAATAATTAATAATTAATAATTAATAATTAATAATTAATAATTAATAATTAATAATTAATAATTAATAATTAATAATTAATAATTAATAATTAATAATTAATAATTAATAATTAATAATTAATAATTAATAATTAATAATTAATAATTAATAATTAATAATTAATAATGATAATAATGATAATAATGATAATAATGATAATAATGATAATAATGATAATAATGATAATAATGATAATAATGTAAATAAAGTAAATAATGTAAATAATGTAAATAATGTAAATAATGTAAATAATGTAAATAATGTAAATAATGTAAATAATGTAAATAATGTAAATAATGTAAATAATGTAAATAATGTAAATAATGTAAATAATGTAAATAATGTAAATAATGTAAATAATGTAAATAATGTAAATAATGTAAATAATGTAAATAATGTAAATAATGTAAATAATGTAAATAATGTAAATAATGTAAATAATGTAAATAATGTAAATAATGTAAATAATGTAAATAATGTAAATAATGTAAATAATGTAAATAATGTAAATAATGTAAATAATGTAAATAATGTAAATAATGTAAATAATGTAAATAATGTAAATAATGTAAATAATGTAAATAATGTAAATAATGTAAATAATGTAAATAATGTAAATAATGTAAATAATGTAAATAATGTAAATAATGTAAATAATGTAAATAATGTAAATAATGTAAATAATGTAAATAATGTAAATAATGTAAATAATGTAAATAATGTAAATAATGTAAATAATGTAAATAATGTAAATAATGTAAATAATGTAAATAATGTAAATAATGTAAATAATGTAAATAATGTAAATAATGTAAATAATGTAAATAATGTAAATAATGTAAATAATGTGAATAATGTGAATAATGTAAATAATGTAAATAATGTAAATAATGTAAATAATGTAAATAATGTAAATAATGTAAATAATGTAAATAATGTAAATAATGTAAATAATGTAAATAATGTAAATAATGTAAATAATGTAAATAATGTAAATAATGTAAATAATGTAAATAATGTAAATAATGTAAATAATGTAAATAATGTAAATAATGTAAATAATGTAAATAATGTAAATAATGTAAATAATGTAAATAATGTAAATAATGTAAATAATGTAAATAATGTAAATAATGTAAATAATGTAAATAATGTAAATAATGTAAATAATGTAAATAATGTAAATAATATAAATAATGTAAATAATGTAAATAATGTAAATAATGTAAATAATGTAAATAATGTAAATAATGTAAATAATGTAAATAATGTAAATAATGTAAATAATGTAAATAATGTAAATAATGTAAATAATGTAAATAATGTAAATAATGTAAATAATGTAAATAATGTAAATAATGTAAATAATGTAAATAATGTAAATAATGTAAATAATGTAAATAATGTAAATAATGTAAATAATGTAAATAATGTAAATAATGTAAATAATGTAAATAATGTAAATAATGTAAATAATGTAAATAATGTAAATAATGTAAATAATGTAAATAATGTAAATAATGTAAATAATGTAAATAATGTAAATAATGTAAATAATGTAAATAATGTAAATAATGTAAATAATGTAAATAATGTAAATAATGTAAATAATGTAAATAATGTAAATAATGTAAATAATGTAAATAATGTAAATAATGTGAATAATGTGAATAATGTGAATAATGTAAATAATGTAAATAATGTAAATAATGTAAATAATGTAAATAATGTAAATAATGTAAATAATGTAAATAATGTAAATAATGTAAATAATGTAAATAATGTAAATAATGTAAATAATGTAAATAATGTAAATAATGTAAATAATGTAAATAATGTAAATAATGTAAATAATGTAAATAATGTAAATAATGTAAATAATGTAAATAATGTGAATAATGTGAATAATGTGAATAATGTAAATAATGTAAATAATGTAAATAATGTAAATAATGTAAATAATGTAAATAATGTAAATAATGTAAATAATGTAAATAATGTAAATAATGTAAATAATGTAAATAATGTAAATAATGTAAATAATGTAAATAATGTAAATAATGTAAATAATGTAAATAATGTAAATAATGTAACGATAGTAATGATAGTAATGATAGTAATGATAGTAATGATAGTAATGATAGTAATGATAGTAATGATAGTAATGATAGTAATGATAGTAATGATAGTAATGATAGTAATGATAGTAATGATAGTAATGATAGTAATGATAGTAATGATAGTAATGATAGTAATGATAGTAATGATAGTAATGATAGTAATGATAGTAATGATAGTAATGATAGTAATGATAGTAATGATAGTAATGATAGTAATGATAGTAATGATAGTAATGATAGTAATGATAGTAATGATAGTAATGATAGTAACGATAGTAACGATAGTAATGATAGTAATGATAGTAATGATAGTAATGATAGTAATGATAGTAATGATAGTAATGATAGTAATGATAGTAATGATAGTAATGATAGTAATGATAGTAATGATAGTAATGATAGTAATGATAGTAATGATAGTAATGATAGTAATGATAGTAATGATAGTAATGATAGTAATGATAATAATGATAATAATGATAATAATGATAATAATGATAATAATGATAATAATGATAATAATGATAATAATGATAATAATGATAATAATGATAATAATGATAATAATGATAATAATGATAATAATGGTAATAATGATAATAATGATAATGATAATAATGATAATAATGATAATAATGATAATAATGATAATAATGATAATAATGATAATAATGATAATAATGATAATAATGATAATAATGATAATAATGGTAATAATGGTAATAATGATAATGATAATAATGATAATAATGATAATAATGATAATAATGATAATAATGATAATAATGATAATAATGATAATAATGATAATAATGATAATAATGATAATAATGATAATAATGATAATAATGATAATAATGATAATAATGATAATAATGATAATAATGATAATAATGATAATAATGATAATAATGATAATAATGATAATAATGATAATAATGATAATAATGATAATAATGATAATAATGATAATAATGATAATAATGATAATAATGATAATAATGATAATAATGATAATAATGATAATAATGATAATAATGATAATAATGATAATAATGATAATAATGATAATAATGATAATAATGATAATAATGATAATAATGATAATAATGATAATAATGATAATAATGATAATAATGATAATAATGATAATAATGATAATAATGATAATAATGATAATAATGATAATAATGATAATAATGATAATAATGATAATAATGATAATAATGATAATAATGATAATAATGATAATAATAATAATAATGATAATAATGATAATAATGATAATAATGATAATAATGATAATAATGATAATGATAATAATGATAATAATGATAATAATGATAATAATGATAATAATGATAATAATGATAATAATGATAATAATGATAATAATGATAATAATGATAATAATGATAATAATGATAATAATGATAATAATGATAATAATGATAATAATGATAATAATGATAATAATGATAATAATGATAATAATGATAATAATGATAATAATGATAATAATGATAATAATGGTAATAATGATAATGATAATAATGATAATAATGATAATAATGATAATAATGATAATAATGATAATAATGATAATAATGATAATAAAATAAAAATAAAAATAAAATAAGGTTGTGATGCACAGTTAGTCACACGTGTTTTTTATCGGCTCTCTAATAATATTGTGTTTTGTGGTTTTTTTGTTCAGTATTTTTTTCCGAATTTTGCAACCAGCTTTATTAAACTGAGTGTCACACAATAGCGGTATTTCGATATTCGTGACTCTCATCATTTCCGAGTAATTCAGTTTTTAAATCTAGTGCATCTGTTTGTGTTAAGTGTAAATCTAAGTAAAAATCTTAAAACAAGTTAAGTCAACTCAGTGCATCATGTCTAAACAGTGCTGCAATTGTCAACGACCTATTAATAAAAGAGGCGTGCAAAGTGTTGATTGTTGGAAGTGCCAAATTTCATTTCATTTGTCGTGCGTGAATATTACTGAGCAGTAAATAAGCGTGCTCAAATCGTTAGACTCTTTGTGGGGCTGCGAGCCATGTCGCGCATCTCTCCAATCGGCGTAGGATAATAGTGAAGTTACTGAAAAGGTAAACATGCGCGCGCTCTTCAATGACTTTAAAAAAGAATTAACAGCTGAGTTTGATGAGAGATTTAATAGCTTAATCAAATCCATTGAATTCTGCTCAGATAAAATAACTGATTTTGAATTAAAATTTAAAACTTTTGATGAAAAAATTAAAGAAATGGACAATCTTAAAACCGAAAATAATTTATTAAAAACTCAAGTTATAAATTTAAATCAATCAATTAACGATCTTGAACAGTATTCAAGACTAAATAATCTAGTTATTCATAATATACCGGAGATGCGTGATGAAAATGTTAGTAATATTGTTATAAATCTGGGAAAAGCAGTCGGTGTTGAGCTAAATGAATTCAATATAGATGCTTCGCACAGACTTCCGCAAAATACAAAAACATCACCGCGTTCAATTGTTGTAAAACTTACGACTCGCTGTCTTAAAGATAAACTCTTAGCTGCAGTAAAAGCTAAAAAAGATCTTAAAACAACATTGCTATTTCCTGATAAACCTGAGAATAAAATTTTTGTCAATGAGCATCTGAGTCCAAAAAATAAAAGCTTATTTAAATTATGCCGCGAGCAATTAAAATCGAAAGATTTCAAATTTATTTGGACCAGAAATTGTAAAATTTACGTCCGTAAAAATGAAACTACTCAAATATATTTAATTCGCACAGAACAGGATTTAAATAAATTAATTTAAAGACTAAAATAAATTTCGCTTTAATTCATTAATATCTTTCATTACAAATATGAACTTATCGGTATATTACCAAAATGTAAGAGGTCTTCGTTCTAAAACAAATGACATTCGTCTAAATTCTGTATTGTGCGGTTTTGACATTATCTGTTTGACAGAAACTTTTTTAAATTCTTCGGTATATGACTCTGAAATTTTGTGCAGTGAGTACAATATAGTTCGACGCGACAGGAGTATCGATACGTCATCAAAGCTTGATGGAGGCGGTGCGCTGATGGGAGTCCACAAAACTCTTTCCTACCTCGAAATAGATGACTGGCGTTCGAGTGCTGAAGACATCTGGATAAGTGTTAATTATAACAATAATCGTTTCCATGTCTGCTGTGTCTATATTCCCCCGGATGATAATGTAGCCTTGATGTCTTTTTTACACAAACTTTCTTCAATAGTTGAAAAAGAACCAGACAGTAAATTTATTATTTGTGGCGATTTCAATCTACCTTATCTGCAGTGGGAATATGAGTACAAAACAAATATTTTATTGCCAGCTCCTTCTTACAACAGACCATCTACTGAATTTGTTGATATTATTACTTATTGTGGACTTTCTCAGTTCAACGGTGTAAAAAATGCAAACAATAGGACTCTATACTTAATTATATCAAATTATGAAAAGGTAACTGTTTCAGAATGTCATGACCCATTGACAAAAATTGATACGCAACACCATCCTCCCTTAAAAATAAGTATTGATTTGAAAAATTCTGTAAATATGAGGAAAAAAAACAGATAAATATTTTTATATAAAAATGCAGATTTTGATCAAATTAATACTTTTTTAAACGATGTCAATTGGAATGAACTCTTTTGCAATCAAAATACTGAATACTGCGTTAATATATTTTACGAAATCTTATGGGAAGGCATTTACATATATGTTCCTCAAAAACAGTACACTAATAATAGTTATCCCCCCTGGTTTTCAGGTGATATAATTAAATTAATCAGAGAAAAAGACAAAGCTCATAAAAAGTACAAACAGTTTAAAACGCAGATTTATTATAATGTATTTTCACTATTGAGGAAAAGGGTGAAAACACTAATTAATACTTGCTACAATAATTATGTTAGTAATGTTGAACAACAAATATCCACTAATAGTAAAAAATTTTGGACTTATGTCACGTCACTTAAGAAAAGCAACATTCCACAGCAAATGCAGTATAATAATCTGACGTCGAGCAATGGTACTGAAACGTGTAACTTTTTCTCTGATTATTTTAAATCTGTATACACTGATGGTTCCTTAGTTACCAATATAGCGAGTTCATTGCAGGCTCAATCTGATTTCAGTAATTGTTTTTCTTCTATATACATTGATGAGCAAATAGTTCTAGATACATTACTGAAACTAGATGTTAATCAAGGATCTGGTCCAGATGATATACCAAGTATCTTTATAAAGCAGTGTGCCACTTCCCTGTGCATTCCCCTTGCAATTATTTTTAGCAAGTCGCTCGAGGAGGGACATTTTCCACAAATCTGGAAAAAACATATGTAGTCCCTATATTCAAAACAGGTAACAAAAACAATGTTGAAAATTATCGGCCTATATCGAAATTATGTATAATGGAAAAAGTGTTTGAATCCATATTATATAAACAACTTTTCTCCAGCATTAAAAATTTAATAATTCCTCAACAACATGGATTTTTCTCTGGCAGATCAGTGGAAACTAACCTACTTGAATATACAGACTACATATTGCAGGCCATGGACAAAAGGATACAAGTTGACGCCATTTACACCGATTTCAGCAAGGCCCTTGATAAAATTGACCATAACGTTTTGATAAAGAAAATTGCTGGAATTGGTGTGAACGGTAACTTATTAAAATGGTTCATGTCTTATCTGACCGACAGAACGCAATATGTGGTGGTAAATGGTTATCATTCTGATGATGCTTACGTAACATCTGGCGTTCCACATGGGTCCCATTTAGGGCCGTTATTGTTTAACATCTACGTCAACGACATTGTTCAATGTTTTTCCCACTCTAATTTTGTTATGTACGCTGACGATCTCAAACTATACATAACTATAACATCTGAATTTGATTGCCATTTGTTACAACAAGACATTAATAAATTTGTCACATACGCAAATGAAAATAAATTATATATTAATGTAAATAAATGTTTTTCCATTAGTTTCACGAGAAATAGAACTAAAATAAATTTCAATTATAACATCGATAATAACAATATTAATAATGTTAAGCTCATTAAAGATCTTGGTGCGACGCTGGACCAAAAATTATTATTTGATGTACATATTGACAATGCAGTGAAGAAAGCCTACAGAATGTTAGGATTTTTAATACGGACTTGTATTAAATTTAAGAATCCATCTACATTAATAAAATTATATTGTTCATTTGTTAGAAGTCACGTAGAATTTGCTTCAGTTTGTTGGAATCCCCACTATACAATTTACGTAAACAGACTCGAAAGTATACAAAATAAATTTTTATCCTACTTGCATCGAAAATTTTATAGTTCAACGTTCAATTTAATTAGTTTGGAAAAACAACGAATGGTTTCAGATATGTGTTTCCTACATAAATTATTAAATAATTCACTTGATTCCCCCTTCCTTATTTCCCAGCTATATTTTCGAGTGCCAGGTTATGTTACAAGATCTAACATTCTGTTTGATATCCCTTTTTTCAGAACCAACTCTGCGGCAAATTCTTCTGTGAACAGGTTAAAATGCACCTACAATAAATTATGTGAAAACGAAAACTGTCCTGATATATTTAATGTTTCTTTATTAATCTTTAAACGTCAAATTACAAGAATTCTTTTATAAAATATGAATGTGTACATGTATATATATATATATATATATATATATATATATATATATATATATATATATATATATATAAATTAAGTAATACGACTACTCTTAGAAATGCTGACTAAGGGTAAAGTTATAAACTTTCCACAAAGTAAAGCGTAAGATAGATAGACATAGAATAGTCAGTCTTAAGGCAGCTCTCCAGCTGAAAACAAGCTTGTATAACTCTGTATCCGCAACAAATAAACTTTTTTAAAAAACAATATAAATTGTTTAATAATATAATTGGCGCAGTCGGTAGGATAGCCAACAATAAGTTTGTAACAGTGAAAAACACAAAAAGTTACTCATCTCATTGTCACATTTTTATATGAAAATTGGCTATCCAGAACAACTTTAAAAGTGCAACGATTTCAAATATATAAGGCTATATCAATAAGACCTTATTCGTCAGTCCATCTCACGGCTAAACAGTGCCCATCAAGGACTATTCATACGTCCCATCAGACCATCCAAGGGATCCTTCTTGCTGTCCAATTGACCACAAGAACCCAGACGACAAGCTTCAAGAACTTCACATCTCGTTTACTCCTGTCTACGAGAAACAGTTCGAAAACCCATAGAAGACTCCTTACAATGAAACCCATAGCCATTAGTCTATTCTTGTAAGTAAAAATTATTGTAATACACAGGGTACTCTCTAACTAGTACTAGTAATAAAGAGTACGAGCCCCGACACAAGGCAATCATATCAAAATCTATGTCAGATTCTGAAAACGAAGAATTTGTAAATATCGCTCAAAATAATATTAGGCGAATTATATTAAATCCAGCTAGATTAAACTTAACAGAAAACAATATGACTTCTTTGCAAGACATTAAAAGTTACGTCGAAATGATCCCAACATATGAAGGGGACATAACGACACTCAATAATTTTATTGAAACTGTGGACGAAACATATGTTATTTTTAACACATTAACATTGTCAGCAGCACAAAAAGTGTTTGCTTTTAATCTAATTAAAAATAGATTAACAAATAACGCAAAAAGATTGTTTCACAAAAAAAATTCACAAATTGGGAAGATTTAAAGTTATTTCTAAATTCTAATTTCTCAGATAAAACAACACCTGAGACATTGTTAGGAGAATTATTTGAAACCAAATATAAACAAAATACAGAAGTCACACTAAAAACAATGTTAGACAAATATGAAATATATAAATCAAAAATACTTGCAAAAACTTACACCTTACAAGAGAAAAATGCTATTCTCCAAGAAAATCAGAAAGCAATCGTAAACAAATTTATATCATTGTTACCACCCATAATAAAAGGATCTTTTATTGTGAAACAACCTTCGACATTAGAACAATGCGAATCATTATTAAAAAATGAATTTAGCTATGCCAATTCCATACATAATAGCCCATTAACACGAAATGATCAAAAACAAAATGTAAATACTCCAAAAAATTTTACCTTTAACCCTGCACCCAAAAAATTCCCCGGACAATATTTTCCTTCAAATCCAGTCAACATTTACAAATCGCCAATTCCAGGCCCTAACAGGTTCAAAAGACAAAATTTAGTAAACAGCTTTGAAACGCGCAAACTACCACCTCAACCAATGTCTTTACAGACACGAAGTACTCAACCCATGTCCACATCGACAATTAAACAAAAATACAACAATGAAATTGAAAACGAAAATATCGCAGTTGACGAACAAAGTACCGAGGAATATGAAGAAGAAAATTACGATAATAACGACACCAATCCTTTTTTAGAAGAGACCCTAGAAACAACAGAACAAAATACGTAATGACCTCAAAACTAAAATCGATTCCTTTAATAAGATTTAATGACTATTTTATTTTAATTGATTCCGGCTCCGATATAAATTTAATCTCACCAAATATCGTTAAACAAAGAAATTTAAAAATTATTCAGAAACCAATTACTTTCAAAACAGCCCAAGGAAAAGTGAAATGTAAAAATTGCGTTGAAATAAAAATCCAAAATAAAAATTTCGAATTTTTTGTACACGATTTTCATAAAGAAAGTAACATGTTATTTGGCGTAAAAATTTTAGAACATTGTAATGCTTTAATGGATTTTAAAAGTAAAACTATAACGCTCGGGAATAGAAAATTCAAATTAATATCTTCACAAACATTAAACAACTCATTTATACAATTTAGACACGAACACCTCACTTATGACCAAAAAGAAAAAGTAAAGAACTTATTAGAAAAATATTCGAATTTATTTCCAAAACCCGATGAAGAACTATCCGCTACAAATGTCACTACTCATAAAATCAGGACAACAGATGATATACCAGTTTTTCAAAAAAACTATAGACTCCCACAAATTTATGAGAAAGATATTGAAGAACATATTCAAAATTTATTAAAAACTAAAGTAATTCAAAAGTCAAATAGCCCATATAATTCTCCCATATGGATAGTGCCAAAAAAAATGGACGCATCAGGAAAGCGTAAAACAAGATTAGTGATAGATTTTAGAAAATTAAACCAAAAAACGATCGAAGATAAATTCCCCTTGCCCAATATCGACACGCTATTAGACCATATCGGGAAACCAAAATTTTTTACAACATTAGATCTGCATTCTGGTTTTCACCAGATACTAATGGATAGAAATGATAGAGAAAAAACTGCCTTTTCTACGTCCTCAGGGTATTACGAATTCGTCCGTATGCCTTTCGGATTAATTAATGCACCGGCATCATTTCAAAGAATGATGAACGAAGTACTTTCAGAATATATTAACAAAATTTGCCTAGTCTACATGGACGATATTATTATACTCGGAAACTCATTAGAAGAACATCTACAAAACATAGAAAAGATCTTTTCAAAATTACAAGACGCAAATCTTAAAATACAGATAGACAAGTCAGAATTTCTGAAAACTGAAACAGAATACTTAGGTTTTATAATATCACAAGAAGGACTTAAACCCAATAAAAACAAAATCGAAGCAATTGAAAATATAATGATCCCCAAAACAGTAAAAGAAATAAAATCCTTTCTAGGTAAACTCTCTTGGTATAGGCGTTTTATTCCAAATTTCTCGAAACTCACCAAACCTTTTACAGAATGCTTAAAAAAGAATAAACAAATAGACATAACTAATAAAGAATATCAAGACTCATTTAAAACCGCCAAAGAATTGATAAGTAACCCACCAATTTTAGAATTCCCTGATTTCTCAAAAAAATTCATCCTCACTACGGATGCGTCAGATTACGCAATGGGTTCAGTAATCTCACAAGTTATAAATGGACAAGAAAAACCAGTCGCGTATGCTTCAAAAACATTTAATTCTGCAGAACAAAATTATAGTACAATTGAAAAGGAATTAAAATCAATAGTTTGGTCAATAAATAATTTGAATACGTACCTATATGGCAGAAAATTTACGATTCGCACCGATCATAAACCCCTCACGTGGTTATTTTCCATGAAAAACGCAAACCAAAAACTTATGCGATGGAAAATAGAACTGGGCGAATATAATTTTGACATCGAATACTTACCAGGAAAAACAAATAAAATCGCAGACTTTTTATCAAGACAAAGAGATAAATTCAAAATTATAAAAAATTCAGGTGATGTAACAAATACTAATATCTTCGCACATTGCATATCAAAAGATTTAAAATTTTCAAAAGGTCTCGCCAGACAAATAGATTTAAAATTTAACAGTAAAATTTATTGTGAAAAAAACATCGACAACAAAAACGTTATAATTCAGAATACGGGAAATCAAACAATTTTCCATTTAATTACAAAAAATATTTATTTAGAAAACGTAAATAGAAAATATTTCAAGAAAACACTTACCGAGTTACGCGATTATCTAATAAAGAACGACATATACGAAATCAATATTCCTTATTTATCATGTGGACTGGATAAACTAGAAAAATCAGAACTAATAAAAATTTTAGAACACATCTTCGATAACACGCAAATACAAATAAACTTATATGAATATGAACAACCGCAAAATTTTAGTTTGGAAACGGAAGAAATAGATCAAATAGTAAACGAAACATTAAATACCATTTACAACGATGACAGAAACGAACAACAAAGTATTGTTGCAAATAAATCAGAATCAGATAATACAATTCATAGTTCAAATGAAAACCCAATTAGCGGATTAAAATTCGTAGACAACAGAATAAATACAGCAAAAAATCAAATTATATTTCATTTTTCTAATAAACCATTTGAAATAGAAGTAAAAAAATTATTTGATCATCAAAAACAAAGATTTATAATAAACATCCATATAAACAAAAATCTGATGTGGCCAGCACATTACCTTCCGTCAGTTCTATGTATTTTGTACAAATTTCATACAGAAAATTATTTAAATATTATATTTCTTATACTTTACCTTCCGGCAGTTGCATGTATTTTGTGCAAATTCCATACAGAAAATTTATAGCAAAAGATCCTATATTTCCACTAAAATTATGAGACAAACACACTATGTCAATTTCACTTGACACTGACATCTTTCAATCAAAATTTTCTTAATATAGTAACTGTTTTCATAGCTATGGCTACTTTATGAAATTTAATTTCTTTATAATTTTTTAACTCTATATCCATTTAATATTAAGTATAAAATGCAGTCAAATCGTATAGAGAATAAAATATTATTTAATATTTATAATAACATTAAATGTGAAAAAATGATATTTAACATAGTTTTTTCAAGAAAAACTGTTAAAATCTTCAAATGAGGGTACTTCCGGTTGTCCAATTCTAACCAAAATCTAATCAGCTCTTCACATGGATGTAACGAAGTGAAATACGAAAGAATTATAATTTTTAGAATTGTAGTATGGAAGTTATCGTAGACGAAAATTTTGTTACACACACACACACACACACACACACACATACATACAGACATCATCGTAAAAATAGCAAAATCGTATTCTAGGGACCCTAAAACGTGCTTATTCATCAAAAACTCACCACCGAATTTTTTGACCAAAGACAATACCTTCCTTACCTAAAGGTGACGGAAGGTAAAAAAGAAGAACAATTATTAGAATTTCTAAAAAATTACATAGTGCCAAAAATCAAATACTTGATATTAATTCCTAAACAATACGAACAAACATTGAATGAAATAATTCAAAAGAAATTTGAAGCAAACATGATAAATTTAATAAAATGTAATAAATTTGTAGAGGATGTCGAGAACGAAGAAAAACAGACCCAAATAATTTTTGACAATCATAACGGCTATTTAAATCATAGAGGAATAATGGCAACTTATCATGAACTCAAAGAAAAATACTTTTGGCCCAATATGATTAAAGATATTACAGAAATTATTAATCAATGTAGAATATGCAAAGAAAACAAATATGATCGACACCCTATACAATTAAATGATAATTTAACCCCTACACCAAAAACCCCTTTTGAAATTATAAATATAGATCTTCTAACATTAAATAAAGAATACTTCGTCACTATATTCGACCAATTTTCTAAATTTGGATTTATTCACCCTACTTTCAATAAGACAGGAAAAGAAACAATGTTAATAATTGAGGAATTCATTAAAACTTACAAAAAACCAAATATGATCATCGCTGATCATGGCCTAGAATTTAATAACGCTCTAGTAAAAAATTATTGTAATAATCACGATATAAAATTACATTTGATTAGTATAGCAAATCCAAAATCAAATGCTGTAGAGAGATTTCACTCTACATTGATAGAACATCTTCGGATATTACATTCAACAAATAAAAATAAAGATTTACAATATATCATAAACAAAGCAATAACCGCGTACAATAATACCAAACACTCAATAACAAGAATGGCCCCTTGTGAAATACTTTTCGGACAAAATGAACAAAACAAATATTTTCAAAAACAAAGATCCGAAGAAGAAGTTATAAATGACTATTTTATCAATAAATCAGAAACAAATAAAATAATAAATAAAATAATCGATAAAGATAAGACAAAGAGAACAAAAGAAAACGAATTACCTTTAAAATTACCGGATAAAGTCTATGTTAAACAAAATAATAGACTGATGCACAAATATAAAAAACCCATATTTAAAAGAGTTACAGTAGAAAATTATAACCCTATATTAGGAACAGTAGAAATAAAAAATAAAAGACATATTAGAAAATTCAAATTAGATAAAATTAAATTTTGATTCCAGGGCCTTTACCACCGCTCAACTAGTGGACATTTCAAATAATAATGGATTCCTTTTATTCGGAATAGGTGACTGTAAATTAAAAGAAGGAGAAATAATACATTATTTCAATTATAATATTACCCCTCTTTATGAAGAATATTCAAAATTACATAATATTACGATTAATACTATGAAACAAATTCAAAATAATTATCACCTTGAGGAACAAAATAAAGCATTATCTTATTTCCTTGACGACTTGACACAACAAATTCAAAAGATTTTTAACAAAAGATCTAAACGAGGCTTAATAAATGGATTAGGCAATATAATTAAATCAATTACAGGTAACCTAGACCAAAGTGACGCGGAAAAATATGATAACTTAATAGACAAACTAAAAGATAATCAAAAGATTCTTCAAGACCAAAACGAACAAATAATAAAAAACGAAAAACACTTAACAGACAAATTCAATTCAAAATTAGAACAAATAAAGTTAAACGAAAACAAATTATCAGAAAGCCTTAATGTCGTAATAGACATCTTAAAGAAAAAACAAACGTGGCAAAGTTTAATTGACACGGAAGTAAAAATTAATAAATTATTAATAATTATTCAAAATCTATCGGAATTTTGCAAACATATAGAACTAATGTTGGTAATTTGTTCATTAAATAAACTAGACACCACTATTATAAACCATGACGATTTAATTCAAATCACAGGCGACATGGATATCTGGTTACAAGTAGATAAGATAACCACGTATTGTAGTCTAGAGAACGAACAAATCCATACATTGCTAATAGAACCAGAACTATCACAAAACTCCTATCCTCTATATCAATTATACCCAATTCCCTTCATTCATCATAAAAAATAATATGAATTAACAGAACCACCCACATACTATATAAATAAACACAATAATAACATATTAATAGAAAGATTCAAAAGAGAATCTAACAATATAAACTATTGTCAAACAAAAGGCATAGAAGTAAATAATTGTATTAATAATATAGTATTAAGTGAAAATAATGATGACTGTGAAATAATTGAAAAATACACAAAAAACAATGTAATACAAATCCCATATACTAATAATATAATAATTACTTCTCCTGGAATATCAACAGCTTACAAAGAACTAGAATTAAATAATGTTGAACTCCACAATTTTGATACAAAAATAAATAAAATTAATTTAAAACCATTACAAGAATTAAATATTTCATTCCCACAATTACAAAAAATAAAAGAAATTCAAAATCACGAAAGTAACACTCATCATTATTATATAATTTATATTATACTTGTTGTAATAATATTTACTATAATTATAAAAATTGTATATCAATATTATAAGAATTATAAATCTAAGCAGTTAAGAAATAATAGGGAATTAAGGAACTTAGAAAAGATAACCGAAAATTTATAAAATTTGTGTAAAGTTTAAACTTGTCAGGGAGGAATTAAGTAATACGACTACTCTTAGAAATGCTGACT
>CAUJCB010000639.1:7500-40000 GCA_963082715.1 Harpalus rubripes | reverse complement strand
ATTATTATTATTTCTTTGTAAACCTGTTTGAACAAGTTCACGTTCGAGTGACGTCATCCACAGCACACCTGCTGTTATTGTCGCTTAGGTACAGTCAATGCAACAAGTTTTGCATTCTAGTTGGTTGTTATTAAGTTCATTGAGTATTCTTAATATTGTTTAACTAAGTTTGTTTGGTCATACCCTTATAAATGATTTAGTTAATTTATACAAATATGGTATTTGTTCTATCTTTGGTTTATTATTGTTTATGTCACTCATATTCAATACGTTATCACATATCTCTCAGAATTGGTTTTCAGTTGTTTGTTATTTTGTTGCAATTATACTTAGCACGCTTGTTAGTTCGTAAAACAATCTGGTCCTTCGTTCGTTGTTAATTAGTACGTTTCACAAATTATTATTATCCCAGATATTGGCCAAGTCCAGTGATGTGAACCAGCTATCGAAGGTTGTAATTAATTTGGTTTACATACAGTTTTGTTTTATTCATTGAATTTAACATCAAACACATTGTTGGTGTTTCTAGGCCGGATTCGCTGTTCTAGAGACATCACATTAGGGCTTGCGAGCAGGATCAAACCATTTTGGTTCTTCTAGGTCGGATTCGCTGGTTTAGGGTTTGAACATTTGGTCCTTCGAGCCACTAGGTCCTTATTACTTAGTCCTTCGCACCGGAGGGACGCAACAATGAATGACAATAATGAATGATAGTAATGATAATAATGAATGATAATATGATTAATAATAATAATGATAATATTGACAACAATGATAATAATGATAACAATGATAACAGTAATAACAATGATCATAATGATCATAATAATAATAATTATAATTAAATAAACGATGAAATTTGGTTTGGGAACCTTGTAGAATGGTTTTAGATAGTAAATAATAGTAGGCCTTAAAGTTCCAATTTAGTTTATTTCTCATTTTCATTGCGGGGACGTTACGGACGCAAATTCGCCCATCATCAGCTGATAAGATATACATTAAATATTACAAAATGTTAACAAGTTTTACAATTTAATTATTTTTAAAAAAACTTACCCTAAAATATAATTTACATTGTATCACATGTTAAGGTTGAAAGTCGATACATTTAAATTATTGATAGTCTAATGACTGTTTCAAAAATAGAGTTTAATTAATGCAAGTACTAGCTGCACGACAGCTGAAGAGAGACTGACAAGAAATAAGAACAGTGTTGTTCTTTTAGTTTTCCCGCGTGTAACAGATGGCACGTCTAAAATGTAACAAAATGTAACACCGTAGGCGGGATATTTAAATTATTGTTATTAGTTGATTTACGTTGTATTTATTGTTATTAATAATGACAAAAAAAAAGTAAAATAATAATAAATCGTATATTATATGTATTATTTATAAAACAGTCTTCACAAAACACAAAATACTTTAATACAAACTATTTAGTATTATACATATTTCACAAAATTGACCCCTGTGGCGCACTCTCCACGCCAGCAATGAGTGCCCGTGAGGTGAAGCCTGATAAACGCCCGCACGGTACAAATATGTCATCATCAGTACCGATATCTGCGAACAAAGCACTAGACAAATATGAGTTAGAAAAATTAAAAACCCAACCCCATAACCAACATCAACGGTTTTATATTTATAATCTTCTTAATATAATCATAGATCATAGTCAGTGAATTTAGATTTAGGCAGAAGTGCCAACAGTTTCTTGTCTTCCCTCCTTGTTGTCTTGTCTTGGTACATTCAGAAATACATTTTTAATAAATTAAAAACATTATTAAAAAATCTGATGTGGCCAGCACATTACCTTCCGTCAGTTATATGAGGTATTTACGAAACTTCTACCGGAGAACTGTTGCCGGTAAACAGCTTTTTATAGCTACCAGAATCGATATTTTAAGAACGCAAGTGGTAAACAGGGTAGATCCATAACCTATTAAAATATTTGAAACAGGTTAGAAATTTGACGTAGTTAACAAACTGAGCAGAGTCCTACTTTGAACACATTTCCATTTTAACGCGCGCGCTTCGCTGTGCATCACTACCTTTTTTTGAGATTAGATTCCTTATGAATCCGGTAGATGGATCTGGTAGATATTGAACAATTTTCGAACACGGTAACTTTTTATTACTCGTGTTTTCAAACACAGTCGCTAGATGCGGTATCAACCGGTAGAATTTTCGTAAATCCGTATGTATTTTCTATAAAATCCATACAGAAAGTTCCTTGCAAAAGATTTTAAGTTTCTTGTATATACATTACCTTCGACAGTTGTATGTATTTCGAGCAAAAAGATCCTATATTTCAACTAAAATTATAACACAAAAATACTACGAATATGTCAATTGCACTTGACACTGACATCTCTCAATCAGAATTTTCTTAATATAGTAGCTGTTTCTAGCACAGCTAGCTAATTTTTGAAATTTAATTTCTTTATAATTTTATAACTCTATATCCATTTAATATGAAGTATAAAATGCAGTCAAATCGTATAGAGGATACAATGTTCTTTAATATTTATAATAACATTAAATGTGAAAAAATGATATTTAACATCGTTTTTTCAAGAAAAACTGTTAAAATCTTCAAATGAGGGTACTTCGGGTTGACAAATTATAACCAAAATCTAATCAGCTCTTCATATAGATGCAACGAAGAGGAATGCGAAAGAATTATAATTTTTGGAATTGTAGTATTAGAGTTATCGTAGACGAAAATTTTGTTACACACACACATCCACACACACACACACACACACACACACACACACACACACACACACACACACACACACACACACACACACACACACACACACACACATACAGACATCATCGTAAAAATAGTAAAATCGTATTCTAGGGACCCTAAAACGTGCTTATTCATCAAAAACTCACCACCGAATTTTTTGACCAAAGACAATACCTTCCTTACCTAAAGGTGACGGAAGGTAAAAAATAATAAAAACATTTGCTTATTTTTCCAGTACGTAATGTAAGAATATTTAGAATAAATAATTTACTATTTTATCATCGAATTGTAACATATTTGACATATTTTATGATTGTAGTAACATTCTAATCGGATAAGAACAACAAACAAATGCTAATGATAAAAGACAGGCCGGTAACCGTATATTGGTCAGATGAAAAATAACTATGAGGTAAGGAAAGGCGCCAAATTCAAAAATTATGTATGAAATTGTTTAAATATTTAACATTGTTTCTAAAATCAGTTTGATTATTAATTTTTTGTTAGTGTTGATGTGATATGTTTCGTACATTAATCGGCGTTTTTGTGTACGACCTTTTCAAGGATCTTGACATCTTGGAAATTAAATTTATGCCCTGTTTGACAGTGGTGTTGGCATAACGCACTGTGGTCTGAATTGAGATTAATGCAATGATATTTGTGTTGATATACTCTTTTTTTGAGAGGTTGTGAGGTCTCTCCAACGACATTTTTTTGTTCCAGTGGATCAATCTTATCTTTTAACTTCGTGAATAAGAACCCAGTATTAATTAAATTGCTGTTAGCTATTTTAACATTAAAATTTCGGAGAACTTTGTGCATGACCGTATTCAGTTTGCGGTCATAAGGGATTTTGGAATAAATGGGATTCTCTTCCTGTGTCCTTTCATCCACAACAGCTGTAATATTTCTATTTTTGCGATTTTTAATGGTATGTAATCTTTTGTTAATATATTTATTCAAAAACTTGAGGGGATATCCATTATCGTGTAACATATTATAAATTTTTTGGATGTTGTGTTTGTGAAATTTATTGTGTGATAATAAAATACCTCTATCAATTAAGGCATGGATGACGCTAATTTTATATTTAATGTTCGTGTTTGAATTGAAATGTAAATATCTACCTGAAGATGTAGGCTTTTGGAACCAATTTGTAATTATTGAATTATTAATTTTTATGAGAGTGATATCTAAGAAATTTATACTATTATTGTTTTCTAATTCAATTGTAAAGTTAATGCGGGGGTGGAAACTATTAAATTCGGTCAATATATTGTTTACTTCGTTTTCGGGAGCAATCATCAAACAATCGTCAACATACCTTTTGTAATATACGGTATTCCATTTTTTGTTATTAATAATATTATTCTCAAGCTTCTGTAATATTATTTTGGCCAAAGTGCTACTATTACTCGCACCCATGGGGGAGCCGTCTAGTTGTTTATATTTTTGATTATTAAATGTGAACACAGAAGCTTCAAAACATAAATTTAGACCTCTAGTAAACTGGTCTTTAGTTAAGTCTGTATGTTGTTGGATTTGTTCCCATATTTTATGAATGCAATCTACTACAAGTTGTTGTGGAATGGAAGGATACAAGGCTGTGACATCTAAAGATAATAATATGTGATTCGCAGGAACTTTAATTTTTGAAATGTCAGTTACCAGATCAAAGGAGTTTTTAACAATATGTTCTGATTTAGAAGTTACTTTACTAATGATATTGTTAAATATTTTTGATAATTTATAAGAAGGGGTGTCAATGATTGATGTAATCTGTCTAAGTGGAACATCTTTTTTGTGTATCTTTGGTTGCATCATTGATCTTCTATATAACAGATTGATCAAAGCAATAGTAAAATGTGGCAGCCGGTGAAGGCCGTACGACCATGATATGGCGGGACAGTCGAGCCGTACGAAATCTATCTCATTCATGTATCTTATTCCTTCTCTTGCCGAACCATCAGAGCGCAGCATTTCACTTACACTAGATTTTATGTTATAAAATTGAAATATACATATTTGTATAGGAAATTTTCCGAAAAATATAATGGTGATAGTCTCGATCATTCATCTCCGTGCAAACAGTGAAAAATCCATACTTTATCTAAAAAAAACGAGATTCATCTTTTTAAACTTTAACTCATTCTATCTTTTTAGTTTAAAAAATATATAATAGTAATTCTTTCACATTTCGAATTCTAAATCTTTTCTGAATTTAGTAATGTTTAAATTAATTATATATTTTGTTTATGCATACTGCAAATTAATTAAAAACAACAAAATGGAGACGTAATACATATTTACATTTTATAGAGATATTTCAGCAGCGACAAACTTTTGGTTCTTAAAAGATAGATAAGGTTGGAAACTCCAGTCCTCATTACGAGTATTTCAAACAAAAATAGCATTTATATTAAAGGAACAGTACGATTATTTTGCTATTCAAGCAGGTAAAGGAACTATCATTGCATGTATTTTCAACAGAGCGGCGCTAATATTGGTCCCTAATGTTATTTTAAGCGAAATGCCGCATTATCATAATTACGATAGGTATTTATAGTTTTATTGTTGGACCCGCAGTATAATAAACACAATCCCTCCCTATATAATATAATAAAATCAACATTAGTTCTGGGGAACACGAGTAGAAATATTTATTTCTAACGCACCCTTGTTCGAGTGCAAACGTTTTGTGTTGTAAGAAAAATATTGTGCATTCCATACAAGAATTTGGATATTCAGCATTCAGCACGGTAAGTAAAAGTATATTTTATAAAATTCGTTTAAACAATTTTAAAATATGTATATTTGCAAGTAATTAAAGAAATATCTACTTTAAATCAATTTTGTTTCTATATTTTTATATATTCATCAGTTCATCTCTCTGATTAAGAAATATTATTATAATAATTATATTTGTACGTTATGCATATGAAAAATAAATGTAAATTAATAATTTCAAAACGAGATCGGAGATATTGTTCAAAATAAATTATTTTTTGTATTCCTACTGACAAGTTTATTAATGTTTTCAGAATTTTTGAAATATGCCTGATGGAAATTGCCAGTACGTTAACTGCAATACAAAGCAATCATCCGGCATTCGAATGTACCGTTTCCCTGCGAGAGACAATGAAAGAGTGGAGAAATGGATTATAAATTCGTATTATTTAATAGTATATTTATGTATTATATATTAAAGTATTGAATATTTATTACTATTCAAATTTCTAATCCAAGAATGAAAGTATTTGTGGCCAATTAGCAATTAAATTTGAAATTAGTTATTTTTTAACAAGTATGGGAAAGTAAATAGTGATACTGAATCGAAATGTTTCAGAAACATGTTTTTCACTTGTGTTCCAAATAAGATTGTCAAAAATCGTTCATCAAAATGAAAAATACAAAATATATTATAAATTTTTAACATAAATATCATCTTCTAATAGGGAAGCTTTGTTTTATATTTTGTAAGCGATAATGACAATGGGGTATGTGACCATATTAGAATTTCAATGTATGTCATAAAATATAAAAACTACCTACTATAGCTTCTCATTATAATAATAAAAACTAAACATTAATATATGATAATATTGTTATTAGCAATTTAATGTTTTGGAGAAGGGATATATGCCTTAAGTAGTGGTGGGAACAGGTTACGGTTCAAAATTACCCGGGTACCCGGTTATTCGGTTTCTTTTAATCTTAAAGATTAGTTCAATTGGGTATTTAAATAATAATAACCAAAAATTTTTGATAATGATGCGAATTTCTATTTCCACTCCGAAATTAATTAAATGGTGTTATAAATCGAATCAAGAAAATAAGAAATACGAGTTATACGAATACGAATATATTACATAACTGAAAGATTAAAATGTAAAGATTAGAGCAGAATGTATAAGTAGGTACCTAAGTGAAATTCTTAGAAATAATGGAAATATCCACTGGTTTGTCCTCGATCCCTTAAATTTTATGGACGCTATTGTCATTATATAGGTACCGTTAACTTAAAACATAACTCAAGGTTATGCTATTGAAATAAACCATAAGGAATGAAAATAGAAAATATAATACGAAACTGAAATCTGCAATTATTTACTACATTATACGGTTATATTTTCTAAACAATTTTTAGCATCCTCTTGCGTTGGTGTAATAATATTTACACACCATTATTTTTAATTAAATTACATAATAAAAAAATCTGATGTGGCCAGCACATTACCTTCCGTCAGTTATATGAGGTATTTACGAAACTTCTACCGGAGAACTGTTGCCGGTAAACAGCTTTTTATAGCTACCAGAATCGATATTTTAAGAACGCAAGTGGTAAACAGGGTAGATCCATAACCTATTAAAATATTTGAAACAGGTTAGAAATTTGACGTAGTTAACAAACTGAGCAGAGTCCTACTTTGAACACATTTCCATTTTAACGCGCGCGCTTCGCTGTGCATCACTACCTTTTTTTGAGATTAGATTCCTTATGAATCCGGTAGATGGATCTGGTAGATATTGAACAATTTTCGAACACGGTAACTTTTTATTACTCGTGTTTTCAAACACAGTCGCTAGATGCGGTATCAACCGGTAGAATTTTCGTAAATCCGTATGTATTTTCTATAAAATCCATACAGAAAGTTCCTTGCAAAAGATTTTAAGTTTCTTGTATATACATTACCTTCGACAGTTGTATGTATTTCGAGCAAAAAGATCCTATATTTCAACTAAAATTATAACACAAAAATACTACGAATATGTCAATTGCACTTGACACTGACATCTCTCAATCAGAATTTTCTTAATATAGTAGCTGTTTCTAGCACAGCTAGCTAATTTTTGAAATTTAATTTCTTTATAATTTTATAACTCTATATCCATTTAATATGAAGTATAAAATGCAGTCAAATCGTATAGAGGATACAATGTTCTTTAATATTTATAATAACATTAAATGTGAAAAAATGATATTTAACATCGTTTTTTCAAGAAAAACTGTTAAAATCTTCAAATGAGGGTACTTCGGGTTGACAAATTATAACCAAAATCTAATCAGCTCTTCATATAGATGCAACGAAGAGGAATGCGAAAGAATTATAATTTTTGGAATTGTAGTATTAGAGTTATCGTAGACGAAAATTTTGTTACACACACACATCCACACACACACACACATACAGACATCATCGTAAAAATAGTAAAATCGTATTCTAGGGACCCTAAAACGTGCTTATTCATCAAAAACTCACCACCGAATTTTTTGACCAAAGACAATACCTTCCTTACCTAAAGGTGACGGAAGTTAAAAAAATATCGTTCAGTATTATTTAAATAAAACAGAAAATATGTTTATTTCTCAAGAATGGCGAGACTAATTTAAAATTATAATTGAATATTATACTCTGCACTACTCGGAACCGAAGATCGGTTCCATTACCCGGAGCCGAAACCGAAAATCGGTTCCACTACTCAGAACCGAGGATCGGTCTTACTACCCGGGTACCCGGAAAGTTTTGCGAGCCGGATACCCGGTTCCAAATTTTTCCGGTTCTTGACAGCACTAGCTTACGCATGTTAGAATCGTGGCATATAGACTGCGGGAATGAAAGAGACAGTTATTGATCAGCCTATCAGCGTCACGATTATGTTGTGGTACGTGTGGCATGACGACAGCTGGCTATAACTATCTCGTTCCTTTCCACTCACCCGTCTTCTTCCTCGATTCCACCATGCTCACGCCACATATCTCTTCCTCAAATTTTTTATAATTATTTTATTGTAAAGAACGAATAATTAATCGATTTAAAAAATATGGGTTTTTATTTTTTATCTAATCATACTATGTAAAAATAAAAATTTGGTCACATCCTCATTGCGTTCATAAAAACAGATAATTAAAACAAAAAATTTATGTTTTTAATTATTTCCTTCACTACTGTCGAAGAAATATTATAATTAAAAATCAGTTGAATTTTAAATTTAATAACCTTTAAACGTAAATTTTTATCGATTTATTTATATTTTGTTTATAACAAATAAAAGTCAGTGTTAGATCTCAACTTCTATTAATAATTAAGAATTGAAATGTAACATATTGATTCAAAATCTAGTTTTCATAAAATATTAATACATTTGTATTTGAAATTGATTTGTTTAATTTTAATAATTTTTTGGGACATGCCAAATTTCAATTCTTAATTATTAATTGCAGCTGAGATCTAACATGCACTTTTACTTTTTTAATGGTTATAAACAAAATATTAATAAATCGAAAAAAAATTAAGCGTATTATTTTTTTTTCATTTATACATATGTTAATTTAAAAATATGAAAATTAGTATAATTACGTAGAAATGTATAGTCCATATTTGAAAGTATGTTTCATAATTTTTGATTTTTTTTTAAGTCATTGAGTTTCAAACTTAACTGACTAGAATTATTTCTTCGATAGTATTGTCACAGTATAGAGAATATGCAGTAGCGACACTTCGCTGATTTTCGTTCCAACCTGCTCGGGTTGAAGGGGGAAATAATGAGGAGCGGGACTTTGAATCAGATTCAAATACGTGCATATTCATTGTATTTTTAATAATTATCATGTATTTGTTATAATTTTTAAAAAAAAATATATTTTAATATTATGCACAGGTCTTGGAAGTGTTTATTCTATACCGGGTGGCGCTCGAAATCTGCTACATAGGAATTTAACATGGGAAATAAGAATAATTTGAATATTTGCCTCCCATTAAAACTTATTGCAGTAAAACTTTATACACATGTTTGGGAACACTTATTGCATCATATTAATAACAAATTGTTTAAAATTAATTAAGAATGTTTAAGTAAAATAAGAAAATGTTATGGCAATTTTAATATGATAATTATTATTTCCTATAAAAGAAACCTTAACATTAAAGAGATCGTAGTATGATGGTAGCGTGCTAGCTTTTTGTTCCAAAGATTGTGGGTTCAAATCCCCAGCACACTTCTTTAATTCTTAATTTTTATTTTTTCAATTTATTTTTGTGTTTTTATTTGTTTAAATATTTTTTATTTGTTTTTATTTATTTTTATTTGTTTCTATTTATTATAGTTTTACTGTTTTTTCTTGTTAAATTAAAATAAATAGAAACAAATAAAAATAAATAAAAACACAAAAATAAATTGAAAAAATTTAAAAAAATTAAAGTGTGCTGGGGAGTTTGAACCCATAATCTTTGGAACAAAAAGCTAGCACGCTACCACCATGCTATGATCACTTACATGTTTGATACTTGGTTATTGTTTATATTTATTACTTTATTATTAGCATTTCTATAAATATTTGTTGTTTGTTTATTATTTAAATATTTATTACTTTAATACGACTTTTTTATAAATATATAATAAATATATTTTGTGTTTAGTACTAAGAATGGATTTATTATTACTTTAATACTAGTATTTTTATAAATATATAATTATTTATAACATTTGGGTTTGATATATAATATTTATTACTTGGTTATTGAATTATTTATTATTATTGGCTTTAAATATATTTTTTTTACATACTTATATTTCACTATTATCTATTTTTACCATATCACACTTTATCATTTGATATTAAATAACAAATATTGAATATATATTTTTATGTTTTCTTTAAATTTCGCGCTCCTCATTATCACCCCCTGCACGCCGAGCAGCCTGGAACGAAATATCAAAGGTTCCGACAAGAGTGTCGCTACTGCTTGTATTCTCTATAACTACGTAGTATTTCATAAAAATTTAAATATACGAGTATGCAATTGTTTAATAGGGATAAAAATAAATACAAAAATTAATTAAAGATATTTTATTTATGCTACAAAAATGGCAATAAATACAAAAAAAAACTAACAAAACAAAACATTAAAAGTATGTATAATAAAAAAATTATATAACATCGAACATGTCATAAGATTTTTAAATTAATTTTGTATATATATAGTTTTGCAACTTCTGTGAATTTTACACTTTAATAATAATTCTATTAAGAATAATCTATGTTCAGCGCAGTCTTCTAGAAACGAAGTATATTTTGTTAAATATAACTTAAGTAATTTTGTTTAAAACTAATATGTTTTAAATGAGAGGAATTTGGAAAATATTAACCCCTTGAGGTAGCAACCCGCTGCACATGGGAATAGAACGGTTAACCCGCCCTGACTCTATTTAAATAAGTCAATAAATAAATAGAAATAACCGTTTCTGTTACTTGGAAAAATTAGTTATATATTTTTACGTGTTTAAGTTTAATTTTAGAATTGTTTGAAATCGCTGTAGTATCTTAAACTAATTATTAATATTAATATTATTGCATCTGGTTTCACGCGAGTGCGCGCGCACCCCCACGCCAAGGTAGTGCCGCTACAGCATGCATCGACCGACTCAGAGTGTCTCTGGCTTGCAAACGGTAAACACGTATCGCGTCGTCGTCCGCGAGAGTGGTTTTCCACCACTTTGCATTAACTTTCTGATTTTCATATGGTCAGTAAAGTAATTGGTTGTTTAATTATCGTACGCGTAGCTTGATTAGCCTAGCACGACTAATTCAAGGAGTTATCGTTCGGTTTTCATTTAATTTGGTACTTTATAGTCCGTGAATACTTTCCGGCGCCAATTTATGCAGCTAATAGACACATCTCAGGAATCAATTGTAAAATCGAACTGTACAATTTGATTTCTCACGTGAATTCGTGTTGTTAGGGATTTGATTCATATTTGCTTGGGTGAAATTATTATTATTTCTTTGTAAACCTGTTTGCACACGTTCTCTTTCGAGTGACGTCATCCACAGCGCATCTGCTGTTATTGTCGAATAGGTACATTCAATGCAACAAGTTTTGCATTCTAGTTGGTTGTTATTAAGTTCATTTAGAGTTCTTAATATTGTTTAATTAAATTTGTGTGGTCATACACTTATTAAATGATTTAGTTAATTTGTACAAATATCGTATTTGTTCTATCTTTGGTTTATTATAGTTTATGTCACTTATATTCAATACGCTATCACATATCTCTCAGAATTGTATTACAGTTGTTTGTTATTTTGTTGCAATTATATTTAGCACGTTTGTTAGTTCGTAAAACTAGCTGGTCCTTCGTTCGTTGTTAATTAGTACGTTTCACAAATTAGTATTATCCCGTTTATTGGCCAAGTCCAGTGATGTGAACCAGCTATCGAAAGTTGTAATTATTTTGGTTTACATATAGTTTTGTTTTATTCATTGAATTTAACATCAAACACATTGTTGGTGCTTCTAGACCGGATTCGCTGATCTAGAGACAACACATTTGGGTTTGCGAGCAGGATCAAAACATTTTGGTTCTTCTAGGCCGGATTCGCTGGTTTAGGGATTGAACATTTGGTCCTTCGAGCCACTAGGTCCTTATTACTTAGTCCTTCGCACCGGAGGGACGCAACATTTGGTCCTTCGAGCCGGATTTGGCGGTATTTGGAGATAATTATTGTTTCTAGTTACATTTGGTCTTCGTCGAGCCGGATTTGGCGGTATTCGGAGATAATTATTGTTTCTAGTTACTTTGGTATTAGTAATTGCATTTAATAACACACTGTAAAATGGCTAAACTACTACTCGAACAAATAGAGGTTGTGACAGAACATATTCGTCGTCTATCAGTCTATTCTTCAGAGACTGATGAAAAAAGTAAAGTGAAATTTGAGGTAACTTTTCCGTCTCTCGCAGCTTGGGAACAAGAATTCAATCGTACTTATTGTGAATATTCTTCAAAGTTAAAACAAACCAAAAATCCCGACGAGGATATATTGGCAGAAATTTCCCGAGTTAAGAAATTGTTTAATGAAATAAAAGAACTCATTTGCGACATACGTGTCAATTACAAACTTATGTTCAGTGGAGACACCGGATCACAGTCAGGGTCCGACAGAGCTAAATCAGAATCACATTCGATTCAATCAGCACAATCTTTGCGATATATGCAACCCAGCTTGCCTAAATTGAATCTCCCAACATTCGATGGGGAGAAAACAACTTTTATGAATTTTTACGATTTATTCACACAGTTAGTGATAAATCGGGACAGTTTGTCAGATATTGAACGACTTCAATATCTCAAGTTATCTTTAAAAGGAGAAGCCGCTAGGCTTATTACAAATATCCCCGTCAAAGCTGATAGTTTTGATATTGCATGGAACGCCATCACAGATGAATATTATCGTCCTAGGTTGTTGAGGTCGGTACATCTGAATGCACTCCAAGATGTGCAAAAGGTCAAGCAGGCAGACGCTCCTGCACTAAAATCATTGTTGAACACAGCACGCGAAAACATCGCTGCTCTGAAAAACTTAGAGGTTGATGTTGACTCATGTGGGGTCATTTTGGAAAACATGATTTGTCGTAAGCTAGATTCGGCTACTAGACGACAGTGGGAACTAACATTGGATTCTGACTCCAAGCCCACTCATGTAGAGTTAATTGCGTTCTTGACTAAGCAAGTTTCAAGCTTAGAGGTTGAGCCAGTCAAAACTCACGAGTCAATCAAACAATTCAAAAGGCACAAGCCAGCGTCCCGAGTGATGACATTGGCAACTGATACGAATTGTCCGTATTGCAGAAAGTCTCACTACATCAGTCAGTGTGAAGGGTTTATAGCTCTTAAACCTAAAGGAAGACATGATGCTGCAATTAAACACAAGTTGTGTATCAACTGTCTTAGAATGGGTCACATACGCCCGAACTGTCCTAGTACAGCCACATGCAGAACGTGTAACAAAACTCACCATACGCTGCTACATTTTGGTGAAAGGTCGAACAAGTCGTTATCACCCAAGCGTGATAAAAAATCTGAGCAAAACAATCGTCCGTCATCACCCAAGAGTGATGCAAACTCTCAAGCCAGTAGTAGTAATTCTGAAACTACAACGTCAATGTCTGCTAGGACTTATTCACTAAGTCAACACAGAAAACATACTTCGGTATTACTACCCACTGCAAAGCTACATATATTTGACAGTGCAGGAAAGGTACATGTTGTATGTGCCTTATTGGATACAGGATCGCAGAAATCCTACATCACAAGTCGTTGTGTCCACAATTTAAATCTGTCTATTGAAGCGTGTCAAACAAAGATTATGTCAATCAGTGACACCCACGTCAAGGACACTAGTGGTATTATATATACCAAAATCAAACCATGTCGTAGAGAAACTCCAGTTCTCGATTTGAGTTGCATTGTAATCGATAACATTACAGGCAGAATCCCAGATTATCCAATATCTCGGGATACCTTTAATCAATTTGGGAATATCCAACTTTCGGATCCCGAATGCTATAAATCTCAACGAATAGACATGCTGTTAGGAGCTGACATTTGGGGTCAGGTCATTCGTAACGGAGTTAAGAAAGGAGTCGATGGCACACTTACCGCCATCAAAACAATCTTTGGTTGGGTGGTGATGGGAGAATATACCAGCAAGCAAACAAGCAATGCTGTGGTGTCCTATCATGCGTACACACAAGAAAATACACACGAACTGTTGTCAAAATTTTGGGAATTGGAAAACGTTCCAACTCCATCGGTTGTCACTAAACCGGAGGATAAAATGGTGGAGGACCATTTTGTCAATACTACCCAAAGAGACTCCGAGGGAAAATACACGGTTTCTTTACCTTTTAAACAGTACCCACCAGTACTAGGCAATTCATACAAGAAAGCTTTGTCCATTTGTCACGCACAGCTGACTCGCTTGAGTAAAGACCCAGAGTTACTCAAGGCTTATGATGCAATATTCGAAGAATATTTGCAAAAGGGTTACGTCACGAGACTTGATGTGCAACCCAATTTGAATGATCAGGATTCGTACTATATTCCACACCATGCAGTGGTTAAACCTGATAGTGCGACGACACCGGTACGCATTGTGTTCAATGCTTCAAAGCCATCGTCTAATGGAAAGTCGATTAATAACTACTTGTATCCTGGTCCGGTACTACAGAAGAGTATCTTCACTCTTCATTTGCGAAATAGATTTTATCCTATTTTAATTACGGGGGATTTAAAACAGATGTTCCTACAAATTAGAGTTATACGCGAGCATCAACGATTTCTAAGGTTCATTTGGAAACCTGCGGATGCCACACATCCTATTGTGTACCAATTCAACACTATCTGCTTTGGTTTGAATTGTTCGCCTTTCTTGGCGTTGCGTACAGTTGAGCAGTTGGCTCAAGACGAAGGGAATCAATATCCCTTAGCAGCTAAAGTCCTGCAAAATGATGTCTATATGGACGATGTTGTGACTGGAGCTGAAGATATTCAGTCAGCACTGACACTGCGCCGTGAACTCACGAATATATTCGAAAAAGGAGGATTCACCCTCCGAAAATGGGCCAGTAATTTTCAAACAATACTGGATGAACTACCAGACAATGCACGCGCAGTGAAAGATGTCCACTTCAATGACGACGAGTCAGTGAAATTGTTAGGTGTCAAATGGGTTTGTAAGTCCGACTGCTACGAGTATACGGTCTCAAAACCCGACGATTTATGCACAAAAAGAAACATTTTGTCCTGCATTGCAAGGATCTATGATCCATTAGGCATTATGTCCCCATTGGTGATGTTTCTTAAACTCATCATGCAAGAGCTTTGGAAATCAAAGGTAGAATGGGATGAAGAACCTCCCGCTCATATTGTCTCAGAGTGGAACTTGTTTCTGAAAGAGATCGATTGTATATCCAACTATTCGATACCAAGGTTAGCTTGTTTGGGTTCTAAATTCGATCTTATCGGATTTGCGGATGCCTCCGAGCGAGGCTACTGTGCCGTTGTCTATGTTAGAAGTTATCTAAACGATAAACCATTGGTGCAATTGCTCTGTGCAAAGACGCGTGTAGCGCCTTTGAAAAAATTACTATACCTCGTTTGGAATTATGTGCGGCGCATCTTCTCGCCAAACTTCTCGAGAATATTCTCGAAAATATTCCAAAACAACCGGAGGCTGTACATTGCTTCTCGGATTCTATGATAGTTCTTGCCTGGTTGCGCAAGGAACCACACACTCTGAAAACATTTGTAGGTAATCGAGTCGCGCAAATACAGACAAATTTTCCGAGTGAGCAACTGGCGTCATGTAGCGTCAGAACACAATGCGGCCGACGTAGGTTCTAGAGGTCTCAGTCCTCTAATTTTCAAGACATGTACTCTCTGGATAAAGGGACCAGAGTGGTTACAACAACCTTACTCGTGTTGGCCACAAAGTGAAGTGGTTCAACTTGACGAAGATCAAACCAACTCTGCTCAGACAGAGATTGCCAACGCCTAAGTTTGTCTTTAGGGAGACCCTAAGGTGGCCGGTATGTTTAAAACTAATATGTTTTAAATGAGAGGAATTTGGAAAATATTAACACCTTGAGGTAGCAACCCGCTGCACATGGGAATAGAACGGTTAACCCGCCCTGACTCTATTTAAATAAGTCAATAAATAAATAGAAATAACTGTTTCTGTTACTTGGAAAAATTAGTTATATATTTTTACGTGTTTAAGTTTAATTTTAGAATTGTTTGAAATCGCTGTAGTATCTTAAACTAATTATTAATATTAATATTATTGCATCTGGTTTCACGCGAGTGCGCGCGCACCCCCACGCCAAGGTAGTGCCGCTACAGCATGCATCGACCGACTCAGAGTGTCTCTGGCTTGCAAACGGTAAACACGTATCGCGTCGTCGTCCGCGAGAGTAGTTTTCCACCACTTTGCATTAACTTTCTGATTTTCATATGGTCAGTAAAGTAATTGGTTGTTTAATTATCGTACGCGTAGCTTGATTAGCCTAGCACGACTAATTCAAGGAGTTATTGTTCGGTTTTCATTTAATTTGGTACTTTATAGTCCGTGAATACTTTCCGGCGCCAATTTATGCAGCTAATAGACACATCTCAGGAATCAATTGTAAAATCGAACTGTACAATTTGATTTCTCACGTGAATTCGTGTTGTTAGGGATTTGATTCATATTTGCTTGGGTGAAATTATTATTATTTCTTTGTAAACCTGTTTGCACACGTTCTCTTTCGAGTGACGTCATCCACAGCGCATCTGCTGTTATTGTCGAATAGGTACATTCAATGCAACAAGTTTTGCATTCTAGTTGGTTGTTATTAAGTTCATTTAGAGTTCTTAATATTGTTTAACTAAATTTGTGTGGTCATACACTTATTAAATGATTTAGTTAATTTCTACAAATATCGTATTTGTTCTATCTTTGGTTTATTATAGTTTATGTCACTTATATTCAATACGCTATCACATATCTCTCAGAATTGTATTTCAGTTGTTTGTTATTTTGTTGCAATTATATTTAGCACGTTTGTTAGTTCGTAAAACTAGCTGGTCCTTCGTTCGTTGTTAATTAGTACGTTTCACAAATTAGTATTATCCCGTTTATTGGCCAAGTCCAGTGAGGTGAACCAGCTATCGAAGGTTGTAATTATTTTGGTTTACATATAGTTTTGTTTTATTCATTGAATTTAACATCAAACACATTGTTGGTGCTTCTAGACCGGATTCGCTGATCTAGAGACAACACATTTGGGTTTGCGAGCAGGATCAAAACATTTTGGTTCTTCTAAGCCGGATTCGCTGGTTTAGGGATTGAACATTTGGTCCTTCGAGCCACTAGGTCCTTATTACTTAGTCCTTCGCACCGGAGGGACGCAACAAATTTAATAAATTTTTGTTTAATATTTCTTTTATAACAGAAAGTATCAATATTTTTCTCAAAAATATCTAAAATAGTTGAAACAATAGCAATAAATTCCATTTTGGGGAGTAATCATTTAATAAGCTGCCTTGCCTCAATATAATCTCGTAATAACGTGTGCCGGAAAAAATAGATTACGAGTACAATCGGGCGAACCACGAACACAATACTATCGAAGAAATAATTTTAGTCAGTTAAGTTTCAAACTCAATGACTTAAAAACAAATCAAAAATTATGAAACACACTTTTAATTATGGACTATACATTTCTACGTAATTATACTAATTTTCATATTTTTAAATTAACATATGTATAAATGAAAAAAAATAATACGCTTAATTTTTTTTTTCGATTTATTAATATTTTGTTTATAACCATTAAAAAGGTAAAAGTGCATGTTAGATCTCAGCTGCAATTAATAATTAAGAATTGAAATTTGGCATGTCCTAAATAAAAAATATTTAAACAAATAAAAACACAAAAATAAATTGAAAAAATAAAAATTAAGAATTAAAGAAGTGTGCTGGGGATTTGAACCCACAATCTTTGGAACAAAAAGTTAGCACGCTACCATCATACTACGATCTCTTTAATGTTAAGGTTTCTTTTATAGGAAATAATAATTATCATATTAAAATTGCCATAACATTTTTTTATTTTACTTAAACATTCTTAATTAATTTTAAACAATTTGTTATTAATATGATGCAATAAGTGTTCCCAAACATGTGTATAAAGTTTTACTGCAATAAGTTTTAATGGGAGGCAAATATTCAAATTATTCTTATTTCCCATGTTAAATTCCTATGTAACGGATTTCGAGCGCCACCCGGTATAGAATAAACACTTCCAAGACCTGTGCATAATATTAAAATATATTTTTTTATAAAATTATAACAAATACATGATAATTATTACAAATACAATAAATATGCACGTATTTGAATCTGATTCAAAGTCCCGCTCCTCATTATTTCCCCCTTCAATCCGAGCAGGTTGGAACGAAAATCAGCGAAGTGTCGCTACTGCATATTCTCTATACTGTGACAATACCACCAGTAGCGACACTCTTGTCGGAACCTTTGATATTTCGTTCCAGGCTGCTCGGCGTGCAGGGGGTAATAATGAGGAGCGCGAAATTTAAAGAAAACATAAAAATATATATTCAATATTTGTTATTTAATATCAAATGATAAAGTGTGATATGGTAAAAATAGATAATAGTGAAATATAAATATGTAAAAAAAATATTTAAAGCCAATAATAATAAATAATTCAATAACCAAGTAATAAATATTATATATCAAATCCAAATGTTATAAATAATTATATATTTATAAAAATACTAGTATTAAAGTAATAATAAATCCATTCTTAGTACTAAACACAAAATATATTTATTATATATATTTATAAAAAAAGTTATATTAAAGTAATAAATATTTAAATAATAAACAAACAACAAATATTTATAGAAATGCTAATAATAAAGCAATAAATATAAACAATAACCAAGTACCAAACATGTAAGTGATCATAGCATGGTGGTAGCGTGCTAGCTTTTTGTTCCAAAGATTATGGGTTCAAACTCCCCAGCACACTTTAATTTTTTTAAATTTTTTCAATTTATTTTTGTGTTTTTATTTATTTTTATTTGTTTCTATTTATTTTAATTTAACAAGAAAAAACAGTAAAACTATAATAAATAGAAACAAATAAAAATAAATAAAAACAAATAAAAAATATTTAAACAAATAAAAACACAAAAATAAATTGAAAAAATAAAAATTAAGAATTAAAGAAGTGTGCTGGGGATTTGAACCCACAATCTTTGGAACAAAAAGCTAGCACGCTACCATCATACTACGATCTCTTTAATGTTAAGGTTTCTTTTATAGGAAATAATAATTATCATATTAAAATTGCCATAACATTTTCTTATTTTACTTAAACATTCTTAATTAATTTTAAACAATTTGTTATTAATATGATGCAATAAGTGTTCCCAAACATGTGTATAAAGTTTTACTGCAATAAGTTTTAATGGGAGGCAAATATTCAAATTATTCTTATTTCTCATGTTAAATTCCTATGTAGCAGATTTCGAGCGCCACCCGGTATAGAATAAACACTTCCAAGACCTGTGCATAATATTAAAATATATTTTTTTTATAAAATTATAACAAATACATGATAATTATTAAAAATACAATGAATATGCACGTATTTGAATCTGATTCAAAGTCCCGCTCCTCATTATTTCCCCCTTCAACCCGAGCAGGTTGGAACGAAAATCAGCGAAGTGTCGCTACTGCATATTCTCTATACTGTGACAATACTATCGAAGAAATAATTCTAGTCAGTTAAGTTTGAAACTCAATGACTTAAAAAAAATCAAAAATTATGAAACATACTTTCAAATATGGACTATACATTTCTACGTAATTATACTAATTTTCATATTTTTAAATTAACATATGTATAAATGAAAAAAAAATAATACGCTTAATTTTTTTTCGATTTATTAATATTTTGTTTATAACCATTAAAAAAGTAAAAGTGCATGTTAGATCTCAGCTGCAATTAATAATTAAGAATTGAAATTTGGCATGTCCCAAAAAATTATTAAAATTAAACAAATCAATTTCAAATACAAATGTATTAATATTTTATGAAAACTAGATTTTGAATCAATATGTTACATTTCAATTCTTAATTATTAATAGAAGTTGAGATCTAACACTCACTTTTATTTGTTATAAACAAAATATAAATAAATCGATAAAAAATTACGTTTAAAGGTTATTAAATTTAAAATTCAACTGATTTTTAATTATAATATTTCTTCGACAGTAGTGAAGGAAATAATTAAAAACATAATTTTTTCAATAGCATAACCTTGAGTTATATTTTAAGTTAACGGTACCCATATAATGACAATAGCGGCTATAAAATTCAAGGGATCGAGGACAGACCAATGGATATTTCCATTATTTCTAAGAATTTCACTTAAGGTACCTACTTATACATTCTGCTCTAATCTTTACATTTTAATCTTTCAGTTATGTAATATGAATACTCATATTTCTTATTTTCTTGATTCGATTTATAACACCATTTAATTAATTTCGGAATGGAAATAGAAATTCTCATTCATTATCAAAAAATTTTGGTTATTATTTTTAGATACCCAATTGAACTAAACTTTAAGATTAAAAGAAACCGAATAACCGGGTATTCGGGTAATTTTGAACCGGAACCGGTTCCCACCACTACTTAAGGCATATATCCCTTCTCCAAAACATTAAATTACTAATAACAATATTATTACAAATTAATATTTAGTTTTTATTATTATAATGAGAAGCTATAGCGGTAGTTTTTATATTTTATGACATACATTGAAATTCTAATATGGTCACATACCCTATTGTCATTATCGCTTAGAAAATATAAAACAAAGCTTTCCTATTAGAAGATGATATTTATGTTAAAAATTTAAAATATATTGTATTTTTTATTTTTATGAACGATTTCTGACAATCTTATTTGGAATACAAGTGAAAAACATGTTTCTGAAACATTTCGATTCAGTATCACTATTTACTTTCCCATTATACATCGGGTCCAACAATAAAACTATAAATACCTATCGTAATTATGATAATGCGGCATTACGTTTGAAGTAACATTAGGGACCAATATTAGCGCCGCTCTGTTGAAAAAACATGCAATGATAGTTCCTTTACCTGCTTGAATAGCAAAATAATCTTACTGTTCCTTTAATATAAATGCTATTTTTGTTTGAAATACTCGTAATGAGGACTGGAGTTTCCAACGTTATCTATCTTTTAAGAACCAAAAGTTTGTCGCTGCTGAAAATTTCTCTATAAAATGTAAATATGTATTACGTCTCCATTTTATTGTTTTTAATTAATTTGCAGTATGCATAAGCAAAATATATAATTAATTTAAACATTACTACATGCAGAAAAGATTTAGAATTCGAAATGTAAAAGAATTATTATTATATCTTTATAAACTAAAAAGATACAATGAGTTAAAGTTTAAAAAGATGTGAACGCACATGAATCTCGTTTTTTTTTTTAGTTAAAGTATGGATTTTTCACTGTTTGCACGCAGATGGATAATCGAGACTATCACCATTATATTTTTCGGAAAATTTGCTATAAGAATATGTATATTTCAATTTTATAAGATGCGCTATGATGGTTCGGCAAGAGAAGGAATAAGATACATGAATGAGACAGATTTCGTACGGCCCGACTGTCCCGCCATCTCTTGGTCGTACGGCCTTCACCGGCTGCCACATTTTACTATTGCTTTGATCAATCTGTTATATAGAAGATCAATGGTTGCATGAACATTTTTCCAAGTGTAGGCTGTTGGACAACAGTTCCTGTTTGTTAATTTTGTTTAAATATGTTCTAAATTTTTTGTCTAAACTGTTCAATGGATTTTTGTTAATTTTTTTATATGTTGTGTCATCGTTTAAGATATCTTGTGCTTTGTTATTGTAATCAATTTTATTCATAACTACTGTCCTGGCACCTTTATCAGCCTTGGTGATAATTATTTTGTCTTTATTATTAGAAATAAATTTTTTAGATTTAGTGATCCATTTTAGCAGCTCTCGCTCTGGGTAAGAAAGTTTTTCTTTAGTCAATTCACTGTATCTACGGTCAAGTAATTTAGAAATTTTAAGTTTTATAGCCTCTTTGTCTTCTATGTTACTTATATCAATAGCCAATGATAAATTTACGTAGCAATCTAAAATTATTTTCTTATAATTTTTCTTATTGGGATTCCTATAGCTAAATTTCGGGCCCAGGGCAAGGATTGTCAATATATCATCATCAATATTGATGTCACTTAAATTAGTTATCCATTCTCCCAATAGAACTTTATTACTACGTAACGTACAAGGCAAATTCTTTATATCACAAATTTCATAACTCAATTAAGATTAAAATTAACAAGAAAATAGAAAATCTCAAAAATATTGCCATTAACAACAGTATTTGTCAATTTTTAAAGCAATATTATAATAAATGGAAAACTGAGAATAATATTAATAATAACAAAAAATGGAATATCGTATATTACAAAAGGTATGTTGAAGATTGTTTGATGATTGCTCCCGAAAACGAAGTAAACAATATATTGAACGAATTTAATAGTTTCCACCCCCGCATTAACTTTACAATTGAATTAGAAAACAATAATAGTATAAATTTCTTAGATATCACTCTCATAAAAATTAACAATTCAATAATTACAAATTGGTTCCAAAAGTCTACATCTTCAGGTAGATATTTACATTTCAATTCAAACACGAACATTAAATATAAAAGTAGCGTCACCCATGCCTTAATTGATAGAGGTATTTTATTATCACACAATAAATTTCACTAACACAACATCCAAAAAAATTATAATATGTTACACGATAATGGATATCCCCTCAAGTTTTTGAATAAATATATTAACAAAAGATTACATACCATTAAAAATCGCAAAAATAGAAATATTACAGCTGTTGTGGATGAAAGGACACAGGAAGAGAATCCCATTTATTCCAAAATCCCTTATGACCGCAAACTGAATACAGTCATGCACAAAGTTCTCCGAAATTTTAATGTTAAAATAGCTAACAGCAATTTAATTAATACTGGGTTCTTATTCACGAAGTTAAAAGATAAGATTGATCCACTGGTACAAAAAAATGTCGTTGGAGAGACTTCACAACCTCTCAAAAAAGAGTATATCAACACAAATATCATTGCATTAATCTCAATTCAGACCACAGTGCGTTATGCCAACACCACTGTCAAACAGGGCATAAATTTAATTTCCAAGATGTCAAGATCCTTGAAAAGGTCGTACACAAAAACGCCGTTTAATGTACGAAACATATCACATCAACATTAACAAAAATATGAAAATTAATAATCAAACTGATTTTAGAAACAATGTTAAATATTTAAACAATTTCATACATAATTTTTGAATTAGGTGCCTTTCCTTACTTCATAGTTATTTTTCATCTGACCAATACACGGTTACCGGCCTGTCTTTTATCACTAACATTTGTTTGTTCTTCTTATTTCTTGTCAGTCTCTCTTCCGCTGTCGTGCAGCTAGTACTTGCAATAATGTATCGACTTTCAACCTTAACATGTGATAAAATGTAAATTACATTTTAGGGTAAGTTTTTTAAAAAAATTTTAATTGTAAAACTTGTTAACATTTTGTAATATTTAATGTATATCTTATCAGCTGATGATGGGCGAATTTGCGTCCGAAACGTCCCCGCAATGAATATGACTTAAATAAACTAAACTGGAACTTCAAGGCCTACTATTATTTACTATCTAATAATCATAATAAGAATAATAATAATAATAATAATAATAATAATAATAATAATAATAATAATAACAATAATGATAATAATAATAATAATGTTAATAATAAAAATAATAATAATGATAATAATAATAATAATAATAATGATAATAATAATGATGATAATAATAATAATGATAATAATAATAATGATAATAATAATAATAATAATAATAATAATTGTGACGAAGTCACATTACCTGGCCCATGGCGACGGAGGCGATTAGTTTTCCACAGCGAGAAAGCCACTTTTGGTCACAAACACGTGTTGGACAAGTTCCATATTCACAGTCTTTCCAGCGTTTTCCATTCATTATGGTCGGTCTGTGGGCTTTGCATTCAGGGCAGGAAACATCATTCGACACTTTTCTTCAGGTTTTGCTAAGAAATAGGGATGAAAAATATGTTCTTTTTTGTCAAAGCACACTTAGGAAACGTACCAGTTAAGTGAGGATGTACAACCACTGCCAGCCGACCTGCCCCTGATCCACGGGCCGTGCCTGCCTGTCAGGGCAACAATAAAGGGCCCTGAAAACACGTTTCCATCCACAGGGCTGAGAGAAGATCACTGGGAAATCCATTTGACAACTGCCACAGCTGAGCGATACGAGCGCTACGGCCAGCTGCGGACATTCAGGGAAACCGAGGCCTTTCATGTTGACTATTTATTGTATTCATGTAATATTTGGTTGTATACACGGTGTAGTATCTATAGGTGAGAGCACGAGATGCGTTGACATGGCTAAGTAACTGGGAAACAAAATGGCGCTAACGCGACCCGTTACCATTTGACAAAAAATGTTTTGCTACAAGATGCACAACAGGGTATAGATCAAATAAAGAGAAATATAGTCTTTTTAAGATGCAAAAATGTGAAATTTGGCGGCAGCCAACTACACTATAATCACAGAAACAGATACTAAGATAAATTTCTGATTGAAAGGTGTCAATGTCAAGTGCATTTGACATATGCTGTTTAATAATTTGACTGGAAATATAGAAACATTTCTGTATGGAATTTGTACAAAATACATACATAGAACTGACAAAAGATAATAGGTAATCATTGAAAATATAGAATATTATGCGTTATACATGAATAGTTTCATATTTTGTGTAAAAACCGGGTCGCAACAAAACCTGACATCTAGCGGCACACTGTATGAACTAGCCCAGTTAGTTAGCCATTATTCGTAATGCATTGGAATACGTCGTGCACTCACCTATAGATACTACACCGTGGTTGTATATTATATCTGATAATAACTATCACGGAAAAGCTGAAAAATTTATTATTTATAATATATACCCAGGCTTCAGCAAATCAGACACCGCGATACAACACCGCCTCTGCACCAATCAGATGATCGATAACATTATCCCTCTTAAAACCGCGCGCGTTCAAACCAAACTCAGCCAAAGGCTGGTATAAAAAACGCGCTGCCGGCCTCAGAGATTCATTCTAAGCAACAGCTGCATCCGGCCTAGCTTAGGAACTCGAGCCGAGCCACCAGTCTACCAGCATCCTGGTAGACTGACTCCACTCTTCGCCGCGAAACCGTCGTAGCAACCTGGCAATGTTTGCCTAGTTCGAAACAGAAGACTGGTGACTTACTCATCAACGTAGCAGATTACTGAAAAAAAGTTTTGCTTGTAGTGAAAGCACCGAATCCGAGTAGAATATAAGTCCAGTTTTCATTTAAAATACAGACTAATTGTAGTTTAACTTCATGGAGTTGAAGTCTAGATTTCATTTAAAATACAGAGTCTAATTGTAGTTTAACTTCACGGAGTTCAAGTCCAGTTTTCATTTAAAATACAGAGTCTGATTACAGTCACAATTAAAGTCAAACAGATAAAACTTCCAGCTTTCCAATTCACATTGTTTTTATTTTCTTTTATTTTTATATTGTATATATTGTGTAAATAAAATATTGTTAAGGTTAAACATTTCATGATTGGGTTTCCAACCTTGACCCCCGCCAATCTACCCGCACCCTTGCCTCCCTTACCCGCAGTATCAGACGGCGCCCGAGTTACCACAGCAGCAGAACGAGAGAACGGTATCACAATAATATTAATAATAATAATAGTAATAATAATAGTAATAATAGTAGTAGTAATAATAGTAATAGTAATAGTAATAGTAATAGTAATAGTAATAGTAATAGTAATAGTAATAGTAATAGTAATAGTAATAGTAATAGTAATAGTAATAGTAATAGTAATAGTAATAGTAATAGTAATAGTAATAGTAATAGTAATAGTAATAGTAATAGTAATAGTAATAGTAATAGTAATAGTAATAGTAATAGTAATAGTAATAGTAATAGTAATAGTAATAGTAATAGTAATAGTAATAGTAATAGTAATAGTAATAGTAATAGTAATAGTAATAGTAATAGTAATAGTAATAGTAATAGTAATAGTAATAGTAATAGTAATAGTAATAGTAATAGTAATAGTAATAGTAATAGTAATAGTAATAGTAATAGTAATAGTAATAGTAATAGTAATAGTAATAGTAATAGTAATAGTAATAGTAATAGTAATAGTAATAGTAATAGTAATAGTAATAGTAATAGTAATAGTAATAGTAATAGTAATAGTAATAGTAATAGTAATAGTAATAGTAATAGTAATAGTAATAGTAATAGTAATAGTAATAGTAATAGTAATAGTAATAGTAATAGTAATAGTAATAGTAATAGTAATAGTAATAGTAATAGTAATAGTAATAGTAATAGTAATAGTAATAGTAATAGTAATAGTAATAGTAATAGTAATAGTAATAGTAATAGTAATAGTAATAGTAATAGTAATAGTAATAGTAATAGTAATAGTAATAGTAATAGTAATAGTAATAGTAATAGTAATAGTAATAGTAATAGTAATAGTAATAGTAATAGTAATAGTAATAGTAATAGTAATAGTAATAGTAATAGTAATAGTAATAGTAATAGTAATAGTAATAGTAATAGTAATAGTAATAGTAATAGTAATAGTAATAGTAATAGTAATAGTAATAGTAATAGTAATAGTAATAGTAATAGTAATAGTAATAGTAATAGTAATAGTAATAGTAATAGTAATAGTAATAGTAATAGTAATAGTAATAGTAATAGTAATAGTAATAGTAATAGTAATAGTAATAGTAATAGTAATAGTAATAGTAATAGTAATAGTAATAGTAATAGTAATAGTAATAGTAATAGTAATAGTAATAGTAATAGTAATAGTAATAGTAATAGTAATAGTAATAGTAATAGTAATAGTAATAGTAATAGTAATAGTAATAGTAATAGTAATAGTAATAGTAATAGTAATAGTAATAGTAATAGTAATAGTAATAGTAATAGTAATAGTAATAGTAATAGTAATAGTAATAGTAATAGTAATAGTAATAGTAATAGTAATAGTAATAGTAATAGTAATAGTAATAGTAATAGTAATAGTAATAGTAATAGTAATAGTAATAGTAATAGTAATAGTAATAGTAATAGTAATAGTAATAGTAATAGTAATAGTAATAGTAATAGTAATAGTAATAGTAATAGTAATAGTAATAGTAATAGTAATAGTAATAGTAATAGTAATAGTAATAGTAATAGTAATAGTAATAGTAATAGTAATAGTAATAGTAATAGTAATAGTAATAGTAATAGTAATAGTAATAGTAATAGTAATAGTAATAGTAATAGTAATAGTGATAGTGATAGTGATAGTGATAGTGATAGTGATAGTGATAGTGATAGTGATAGTGATAGTAATAGTGATAGTGATAGTGATAGTAATAGTAATAGTAATAGTAATAGTAATAGTAATGGTAATGGTAATGGTAATGGTAATGGTAATGGTAATGGTAATAGTAATGGTAATGGTAATGGTAATGGTAATGGTAATGGTAATAGTAATGGTAATGGTAATAGTAATGGTAATGGTAATGGTAATGGTAATAGTAATGGTAATGGTAATGGTAATGGTAATGGTAATGGTAATGGTAATAGTAATAGTAATGGTAATGGTAATGGTAATGGTAATGGTAATGGTAATGGTAATAGTAATAGTAATGGTAATGGTAATGGTAATGGTAATGGTAATGGTAATGGTAATGGTAATAGTAATGGTAATGGTAATGGTAATGGTAATAGTAATAGTAATAGTAATGGTAATGGTAATGGTAATAGTAATAGTAATGGTAATGGTAATGGTAATGGTAATGGTAATGGTAATAGTAATAGTAATAGTAATGGTAATGGTAATGGTAATGGTAATGGTAATGGTAACAGTAATGGTAATGGTAATGGTAATAGTAATGGTAATAGTAATGGTAATGGTAATACAATAGAACAATTTAATGGAGAAAATGTGGTTGAATTTTTTGAAAAATTAGAATTAAGAACTAATATAGAAGGATGGGACGAGAAGTAAGTCATAGACTTAATTAAATGTAGACTGACAGGCGACGCTTTTGAATTTTACTTAACCCGACCGGAACTGAAAGACCGTCTCACTAAATATAAAGACTTTAAGAAATTATTTATAGAAAGATTCACTAAGCGTAGGATGCCGGGACAAATTTATAATGAAATTTCTAACTGTAAACAAAATGTAGGGGAATCTGTTCAAAATTTTGCGACAAGACTTAGACGACTTAAAAATGATTTATTAAAAGAAGACAGAGGAGTATAAGAAAATTTTGCTTCAAAATTAATATTGTATCAATTTAAACTAGGGCTAAAAACTGAAATTAAGCGGTATATTCGGACAATAATGGACAGTAATAGAGACTTAACCTTTGAAGATGCGGTAACTTTAGCTGAAAGGGAAGAAATGGAATTATATAATCAAAAGTTTCAAAATTTAGAAATTGGGGTAGTAAATAAAAAACCAGGTCCAAATATTAAAAAGTGCTTCATTTGTAACAGAACAAATCATATAGCTAAAGATTGTAGATTAAGAAGGCAAGACATATGCCATAAATGTAAAAAGCCAGGTCATATAGCAATTGGGTGCCGACAGAATTCAATGAATGGACTTTACATAAATGGAAACAATCAGAATGGAAATAGGAACAATTATGTCAATTCAAATTACCGAAAATTTAACAATAATTTATCTCAAAACCATTACGATAGAGGTAGAACAATTTCACATCAAGCAGGATCAAGTTACAACAGTAGTGCACGGAATAGTTATACAAAGCAAGGACAGTACAGGACTCAGCCCACTTACCACAAAAACAACACTCAATCCTACACAACGCAAAATTTAAACGGGCAACACCTCTCGTCCAAGCCTCAACACGAGAGGTCAAACTAAAAAAAGTAGAACCCAATAAAATTACCCCCCATCTAGATTCAGTTTTATCAGCAACTCCAAATTTTATTACGTTAAAAATTAAAAATCAAAAAGTAAAATTATTAGTAGATACAGGAGCTGCAGTTTCAATTCTTAAACAAAAATTTGTGAAAGACGAAAAGATAATAAAAGAAAATGTAGGAAATCTAACATCAATATCAGGTGACACAATAAATTATTTAGGAACTGCAGAAATACAAATTTCTTACCGGAATAAAAATTTACCTTTCACATTTATAATATGTTCAAATGAATTAAAATTACAAGCTGATGGACTATTGGGTCGAGATTTTTTACAATGATATGAGGCGTTAAAGAAGAAAACAGTAATAATAGGCGATGAACATATACAACTCTGTATGAGCAATGACAAGAAAAGTTCACATTCAGCAGAAATTGTCGAAGCAATGGAACCTGAGACAAGCAAGTGTGAAAGTAATACAAGTCCACATATTAAGGAAGGTCATAGGAGGAAGATGACGTCAGACACGAGCAATTCAGTTAAGATGACGCAGCAAAGAAAACGCGAAACCGAGATGGATCAAGCCAATTCGAAGAATTCAGCTACTGGCCATAGCTGGGTGCGAATGAAGGAAGCTATCAAAATCCCTCCGATGAGCGAAATTCAATGCAAAGCAGTGCAGGATCTGATCAACCCCGCACGTGACATCTTGATTGAACCCGAAGAAGTTAACATTCATGGAATCATGGTTGCAAGGTCAATTGCAAAAGGACAAAGAGAGATTGTAGTGCAACTCATTAATATAACAAATAAGAATATAACAGTTCCACGAAATGTAAGACTAGGTAAAGCGGAACTAGTTGAAGAAGTAAATAAAGAAGAAATGAAAGAAAATAAAATATATGAAAATATGAGAGTGAATAGTGTTCACTGGAACAGAAATTCTATTGCAAATAAAAAAGATTTAGAGACGAACTTTGACCTCCAACATTTAAAAGGCGATGCTAAAAAGAAAATAATTCATCTTTTAAATGAATATGCCGACATATTCATGTGGAAAAATTCAAAATTGGGTTGTACCCACAACATTAAACATAAAATAATATTGGAAGAAAATGTGCAGCCCATAGCGAAAGCGCCCTACAGAGTACCACACGCGCAAAAAGAACTGCTCACGAAAGAATTACAATCCATGTCAGATGCGGGAGTCATTGAACCATCTGACTCACCATGGTCTGCCCCTGTAGTTATTGTTCCCAAGAAAGCTGAGAACGGGGAAAAGAAAATCAGAGTTTGTATTGATTTTAGGGGGTTAAATGCCATAACAAAGAAAGATGATTTTCCAGTTCCTAATATGCAAGAAACTTTAGATCAGTTAGATAACGCAAATCTTTTCTCCACACTTGATCTAGGCTCAGGGTACTGGCAAGTGCAAATGGAAGAAAAAGATAAGGAAAAAGCTGCATTTACAACCAACGGACAACACTATCAGTCTACGAAGATGCCATTTGGGTTATCAAATGCGCCAAGTACTTTCCAACGACTGATGAATAGTGTTTTAATAGGACTGACTGGAGAACGATGTCTCGTATACCTAGACGACGTAATAGTGTTTAATGGACAAGGTACAGACGATCATATATAACGACTTAGACAGGTATTTGATAGAATAAGACAAGCCAATCTAAAATTACAACCATCAAAATGTAAATTTCTACTACCTGAAACTAAATATCTCGGACACATCATTAATGAAACAGGAATTTTACCAGACCCTGGTAAAATATCTGTAATCAAAAACTACCCAAAACCTAAAAATGTTAAAGAAATTAGAGCGTTTCTTGGTTTAATTGGATTTTACATACGATTCATCAAAAATTTTGCCGACATATCAAAATCCATGACCAACTTAACAACAAAAGATGAAAAATTTACTTGGACATCAGACTGTGAGAACTCTTTTCAACAATTGAAAACAGCTCTATGTTCTAAGTCAGTACTTATACAACCACAATTTAATAAAGAATTCATTCTATCAGCAGACGCTAGTGGGACATCAATTAGCGCTATATTAAGTCAAAAGGTAGGAGGTTTTGAAAAACCAATCGCATTCGCAAGTCGACAGCTAAACAAACATGAAATGAAATACACAACTACAGAATTAGAATGTTTAGCAGTCACTTGGGGTATAAAATATAATAGGTGTTATTTGTATGGCCGAAAATTGGTGGTAATAACAGATCACAAACCATTGAAATGGTTAATGTCACTCAAAGACCCCCAATCCCGATTAGCGCGATGGGCATTATTACTTAGCGAGCACGAATATGAAGTCATACATAGACCAGGGAAAAAGCATATCAACGCCGACGTACTGTCTAGAATCCCTGTGAACTCAGTAGAGAACACAATGAATGACGACTCAGCATATGTTCCTATCTGGGACCGACAAACGATACTACGTAAACAAAACGAAGACAATGACATACAAAAGTTAAAAAATTGTGATGGATATTTTACGGAAGAAGAAAATCTATTATTTAAAGAAAAACAAGATAGTGACCGACATCATAAATTGGTAGTTCCCAAAACAATGATTTTCAAAGTGATACAAGATTATCATAATTTACCCTATGCTGGACACCAAGGAGTGGAGAAAACATCTAAACGAATAAAAGAAAAATTTTATTGGAAAAACATGACAAAAGACATCAAAGAATATTGTGATAAATGTCATTCCTGCAACGAACGTAGAACATCTCCTCATCGAAAATCTGCGCCACTACAAGAATTTCAAGAAGTAAATGGACCATTTCAAAGAACTTCAATAGACATTGTTGGACCACTGACTACAACTTACAAAGGAAACAAATATATTTTGACTTTCCAAGACCACTTTACCAAATACCCTGAAGCGTTCGCTATCCCCAATGACAAAGCACACACAGTTGCTAAAATATTCGCACAACAAATTGTTGCTAGACATGGAGCACCAAGGCAATTGTTAACAGACCGCGGCACAAATTTTATGTCTAAAATGTTCAAAGAAGTACTAAAAATATTTGGCACTGAAAAAATCCAAACGACAGCATATCACCCTGAAACAAATGGTGTTATTGAGCGCAGTCATCGTGTTTTCAAAGATATTCTATCACACTTTATTGACAGAGCCAAACTAACTGGGACGAATAGCTGCCCTATGTGCTTA
>CAUJCB010000639.1:0-2500 GCA_963082715.1 Harpalus rubripes | reverse complement strand
GTATGTATGTATGTATGTATGTATGTATGTATGTATGTATGTATGTATGTATGTATGTATGTATGTATGTATGTATGTATGTATGTATGTTATGTATGTATGTATGTATGTATGTATGTATGTATGTATGTATGTATGTATGTATGTATGTATGTATGTATGTATGTATGTATGTATGTATGTATGTATGTATGTAGTATGTATGTATTGTATGTATGTATGTATGTATGTATGTATGTATGTATGTATGTATGTATGTATGTATGTATGTATGTATGTATGTATGTATGTATGTATGTATGTATGTATGTATGTATGTATGTATGTATGTATGTATGTATGTATGTATGTATGTATGTATGTATGTATGTATGTATGTATGTATGTATGTATGTATGTATGTATGTATGTATGTATGTATGTATGTATGTATGTATGTATGTATGTATGTATGTATGTAAGTATGTATGTATGTATGTATGTATGTATGTATGTATGTATGTATGTATGTATGTATGTATGTATGTATGTATGTATGTATGTATGTATGTATGTATGTATGTATGTATGTATGTATGTCTGTATGTATGTATGTATGTATGTATGTATGTATGTATGTATGTATGTATGTATGTATGTATGTATGTATGTATGTATGTATGTATGTATGTATGTATGTATGTATGTATGTATGTATGTATGTATGTATGTATGTATGTATGTATGTATGTATGTATGTATGTATGTATGTATGTATGTATGTATGTATGTATGTATGTATGTATGTATGTATGTATGTATGTATGTATGTATGTATGTATGTATGTAGTATGTATGTATGTATGTATGTATGTATGTATGTATGTATGTAAGTATGTATGTATGTATGTATGTATGTATGTATGTATGTATGTATGTATGTATGTATGTATGTATGTATGTATGTATGTATGTATGTATGTATGTATGTATGTATGTATGTATGTATGTATGTATGTATGTATGTATGTATGTAGTATGTATGTATGTATGTATGTATGTATGTATGTATGTATGTATGTATGTATGTATGTATGTATGTATGTATGTATGTATGTATGTATGTATGTATGTATGTATGTATGTATGTATGTATGTATGTATGTATGTATGTATGTATGTATGTATGTATGTATGTATGTATGTCTGTATGTATGTATGTATGTATGTATGTATGTATGTATGTATGTATGTATGTATGTATGTATGTATGTATGTATGTATGTATGTAAGTATGTATGTATGTATGTATGTATGTATGTATGTATGTATGTATGTATGTATGTATGTATGTATGTATGTATGTATGTATGTATGTATGTATGTATGTATGTATGTATGTATGTATGTATGTCATGTATGTATGTATGTATGTATGTATGTATGTATGTATGTATGTATGTATGTATGTATGTATGTATGTATGTATGTATGTATGTATGTATGTATGTATGTATGTATGTATGTATGTATGTATGTATGTATGTATGTATGTATGTATGTATGTATGTATGTATGTATGTATGTATGTATGTATGTATGTATGTATGTATGTATGTATGTATGTATGTATGTATGTATGTATGTATGTATGTATGTATGTATGTATGTATGTATGTATGTATGTATGTATGTATGTATGTATGTATGTATGTATGTATGTATGTATGTATGTATGTCTGTATGAATGTATGTATGTATGTATGTATGTATGTATGTATGTATGTATGTATGTATGTATGTATGTATGTATGTATGTATGTATGTATGTATGTATGTATGTATGTATGTATGTATGTATGTATGTATGTATGTATGTATGTATGTATGTATGTATGTATGTATGTATGTATGTATGTAATGTATGTATGTATGTATGTATGTATGTATGTATGTATGTATGTATGTATGTATGTATGTATGTATGTATGTATGTATGTATGTATGTATGTATGTATGTATGTATGTATGTATGTATGTATGTATGTATGTAAGTATGTATGTATGTATGGTATGTATGTATGTATGTATATATGTATGTATGAAAACATGTATGAATGTATGTATGTATGTATTTATGTATGTATGTATGTATGTATGTATGTATGTATGTATGTATGTATGTATGTATGAATGAATGTATGTAAGTATGTATGTATGTATGTATGTATGTATGTATGTAATGTATGTATGTATTTTTGTAAGTGTGTATGTGTGTAAGTATGTGTGTATGTAGTATGTTATGTATGTAAGTATGTATGCATGTTTGCATGTATGAATGTATTCTTGTATGTATGAATGTATATTTCAATTTATGTATGTATATATGTATGTATGTAAATATGTATGTATGTATGTATGTATGTATGTATGTATGTATGTATGTATGTATGTATATATGTATTGATGTATGTATGTATGTATGTATGGATTTAATTATGTACGTATGTATGCAAGTATG
>CAUJCB010000638.1:0-114461 GCA_963082715.1 Harpalus rubripes | reverse complement strand
TTCAAGTGATTTGGAGACATGTTTTGAGAAACAGTTTTTACATCATATTTGAGCGTTTCACGGTCTGAAACGACGATTTTGCATGTATCTTTGGAATCATATTCTACCTATAGTTTCGATGGAACTAGGTTATTTATGCTACAATAACACAAATTACACTGATTTTTAATGAATACAACCTTTTGGGGGCACTCCGTGGTGCACTCGCCAGCGCAGCTAGAGTGCCGATTTGACCTATAGAAGTTACTGCAAAACACCTTAAAAACACGTAATTCGCTTAGAAAACGCATTTTCAAGTGATTTGGAGACATGTTTTGAGAAACAGTTTTTACATCATATTTGAGCGTTTCACGGTCTGAAACGACGATTTTGCATGTATCTTTGGAATCATATTCTACCTCTAGTTTCGATGGAACTAGGTTATTTATGCTACAATAACACAAATTATACTGATTTTTAATGAATACAACCTTTTAGGGGCACTCCGTGGTGCACTTGCCAGCGCAGCTAGAGTGCCGATTTGACCTATAGAAGTTACTGCAAAACACCTTAAAAACACGTAATTCGCTTAGAAAACGCATTTTCAAGTGATTTGGAGACATGTTTTGAGAAACAGTTTTTACATCATATTTGAGCGTTTCACGGTCTGAAACAACGATTTTGCATGTATCTTTGGAATCATATTCTACCTGTAGTTTCGATGGAACTAGGTTAATTATATTACAATAACACAAAATACACTGATTTTTAGTGAATACAAGGTTTTGGAGGCACTCCGTGGTGCACTCGCCAGCGCAGCTAGAGTGCCGATTTGACCTATAGAAGTTACTGCAAAACACCTTAAAAACACGTAATTCGCTTAGAAAACGCATTTTCAAGTGATTTGGAGACATGTTTTGAGAAACAGTTTTTACATCATATTTGAGCGTTTCACGGTCTGAAACGACGATTTTGCATGTATCTTTGGAATCATATTCTACCTCTAGTTTCGATGGAACTAGGTTATTTATGCTACAATAACACAAATTACACTGATTTTTAATGAATACAACCTTTTGGGGGCACTCCGTGGTGCACTCGCCAGCGCAGCTAGAGTGCCGATTTGACCTATAGAAGTTACTGCAAAACACCTTAAAAACACGTAATTCGCTTAGAAAACGCATTTTCAAGTGATTTGGAGACATGTTTTGAGAAAAAGTTTTTACATCATATTTGAGCGTTTCACGGTCTGAAACGACGATTTTGCATGTATCTTTGGAATCATATTCTACATCTAGTTTCGATGGAACTAGGTTATTTATGCTACAATAACACAAATTACACTGATTTTTAATGAGTACAACCTTTTGGGGGCACTCCGTGGTGCACTCGCCAGCGCAGCTAGAGTGCCGATTTGACCTATAGAAGTTACTGCAAAACACCTTAAAAACACGTAATTCGCTTAGAAAACGCATTTTCAAGTGATTTGGAGACATGTTTTGAGAAACAGTTTTACATCATATTTGAGCGTTTCACGGTCTGAAACGACGATTTTGCATGTATCTTTGGAATCATATTCTACCTCTAGTTTCGATGGAACTAGGTTATTTATGCTACAATAACACAAATTACACTGATTTTTAGTGAATACAAGGTTTTGGGGCACTCCGTGGTGCACTCGCCAGCGCAGCTAGAGTGCCGATTTGACCTATAGAAGTTACTGCAAAACACCTTAAAAACACGTAATTCGCTTAGAAAACGCATTTTCAAGTGATTTGGAGACATGTTTTGAGAAACAGTTTTTACATCATATTTGAGCGTTTCACGGTCTGAAACGACGATTTTGCATGTATCTTTGGAATCATATTCTACATCTAGTTTCGATGGAACTAGGTTATTTATGCTACAATAACACAAATTACACTGATTTTTAATGAATACAACCTTTTGGGGGCACTCCGTGGTGCACTTGCCAGCGCAGCTAGAGTGCCGATTTGACCTATAGAAGTTACTGCAAAACACCTTAAAAACACGTAATTCGCTTAGAAAACGCATTTTCAAGTGATTTGGAGACATGTTTTGATAAACAGTTTTTACATCATATTTGAGCGTTTCACGGTCTGAAACGACGATTTTGCATGTATCTTTGGAATCATATTCTACCTGTAGTTTCGATGGAACTAGGTTATTTATGCTACAATAACACAAATTACACTGATTTTTAGTGAATACAAGGTTTTGGGGCACTCCGTGGTGCACTCGCCAGCGCAGCTAGAGTGCCGATTTGACCTATAGAAGTTACTGCAAAACACCTTAAAAACACGTAATTCGCTTAGAAAACGCATTTTCAAGTGATTTGGAGACATGTTTTGAGAAAGTTTTTACATCATATTTGAGCGTTTCACGGTCTGAAACGACGATTTTGCATGTATCTTTGGAATCATATTCTACATCTAGTTTCGATGGAACTAGGTTATTTATGCTACAATAACACAAATTACACTGATTTTTAATGAATACAACCTTTTGGGGGCACTCCGTGGTGCACTTGCCAGCGCAGCTAGAGTGCCGATTTGACCTATAGAAGTTACTGCAAAACACCTTAAAAACACGTAATTCGCTTAGAAACCGCATTTTCAAGTGATTTGGAGACATGTTTTGAGAAACAGTTTTTACATCATATTTGAGCGTTTCACGGTCTGAAACGACGATTTTGCATGTATCTTTGGAAACATATTCTACCTGTAGTTTTGATGGAACTAGGTTATTTATGCTACAATATTACAAAATACACTGATTTTTATTGAATACAAGGTTTTGGAGGCACTCCGTGGTGCACTCGCCAGCGCAGCTAGAGTGCCGATTTGACCTATTGAAGTTACTGCAAAACACCTTAAAAACACGTAATTCGCTTAGAAAACGCATTTTCAAGTGATTTGGAGACATGTTTTGAGAAACAGTTTTTACATCATATTTGAGCGTTTCACGGTCTGAAACGACGATTTTGCATGTATCTTTGGAATCATATTCTACCTCTAGTTTCGATGGAACTAGGTTATTTATGATACAATAACACAAATTACACTGATTTTTAGTGAATACAAGGTTTTGGAGGCACTCCGTGGTGCACTCGCCAGCGCAGCTAGAGTGCCGATTTGACCTATAGAAGTTACTGCAAAACACCTTAAAAACACGTAATTCGCTTAGAAAACGCATTTTCAAGTGATTTGGAGACATGTTTGAGAAAAAGTTTTTACATCATATTTGAGCGTTTCACGGTCTGAAACGACGATTTTGCATGTATCTTTGGAATCATATTCTACATCTAGTTTCGATGGAACTAGGTTATTTATGCTACAATAACACAAATTACACTGATTTTTAATGAATACAACCTTTTGGGGGCACTCCGTGGTACACTCGCCAGCGCAGCTAGAGTGCCGATTTGACCTATAGAAGTTACTGCAAAACACCTTAAAAACACGTAATTCGCTTAGAAAACGCATTTTCAAGTGATTTGGAGACATGTTTTGATAAACAGTTTTTACATCATATTTGAGCGTTTCACGGTCTGAAACGACGATTTTGCATGTATCTTTGGAATCATATTCTACCTGGAGTTTCGATGGAACTAGGTTATTTATGCTACAATAACACAAATTACACTGATTTTTAGTGAATACAAGGTTTTGGGGCACTCCGTGGTGCACTCGCCAGCGCAGCTAGAGTGCCGAGTTGACCTATAGAAGTTACTGCAAAACACCTTAAAAACACGTAATTCGCTTAGAAAACGCATTTTCAAGTGATTTGGAGACATGTTTTGAGAAACAGTTTTTACATCATATTTGAGCGTTTCACGGTCTGAAACGACGATTTTGCATGTATCTTTGGAATCATATTCTACATCTAGTTTCGATGGAACTAGGTTATTTATGCTACAATAACACAAATTACACTGATTTTTAATGAATACAACCTTTTGGGGGCACTCCGTGGTGCACTTGCCAGCGCAGCTAGAGTGCCGATTTGACCTATAGAAGTTACTGCAAAACACCTTAAAAACACGTAATTCGCTTAGAAAACGCATTTTCAAGTGATTTGGAGACATGTTTTGATAAACAGTTTTTACATCATATTTGAGCGTTTCACGGTCTGAAACGACGATTTTGCATGTATCTTTGGAATCATATTCTACCTGTAGTTTCGATGGAACTAGGTTATTTATGCTACAATAACACAAATTACACTGATTTTTAGTGAATACAAGGTTTTGGGGCACTCCGTGGTGCACTCGCCAGCGCAGCTAGAGTGCCGATTTGACCTATAGAAGTTACTGCAAAACACCTTAAAAACACGTAATTCGCTTAGAAAACGCATTTTCAAGTGATTTGGAGACATGTTTTGAGAAAGTTTTTACATCATATTTGAGCGTTTCACGGTCTGAAACGAACGATTTGTGTGTAGCATTTGGACACATATTTTACTGGTACTTTCGATGGAATTTTGTTGTTTAGGATTACAATATGACAAAATACAGTGATTTTCTTTGTACAACTTTTGGAGGCACTCCGTGGTGCACTCGCCAGTGCAGCTAGAGTGCCGATTTGAACTATAGAAGTTACTGCAAAACACCTTAAAAACACATAATTCGCTTAGAAACCGCATTTTCAAGTGATTTGGAGACATGTTTTGAGAAACAGTTTTTACATCATATTTGAGCGTTTCACGGTCTGAAACGACGATTTTGCATGTATCTTTGGAAACATATTCTACCTGTAGTTTTGATGGAACTAGGTTATTTATGCTACAATATTACAAAATACACTGATTTTTAGTGAATACAAGGTTTCGGAGGCACTCCGTGGTGCACTCGCCAGCGCAGCTAGAGTGCCGATTTGACCTATAGAAGTTACTGCAAAACACCTTAAAAACACGTAATTCGCTTAGAAAACGCATTTTCAAGTGATTTGGAGACATGTTTGAGAAACAGTTTTACATCATATTTGAGCGTTTCACGGTCTGAAACGACGATTTTGCATGTATCTTTGGAATCATATTCTACCTCTAGTTTCGATGGAACTAGGTTATTTATGCTACAATAACACAAATTACACTGATTTTTAGTGAATACAAGGTTTTGGAGGCACTCCGTGGTGCACTCGCCAGCGCAGCTAGAGTGCCGATTTGACCTATAGAAGTTACTGCAAAACACCTTAAAAACACGTAATTCGCTTAGAAAACGCATTTTCAAGTGATTTGGAGACATGTTTTGAGAAACAGTTTTTACATCATATTTGAGCGTTTCACGGTCTGAAACGACGATTTTGCATGTATCTTTGGAATCATATTCTACCTCTAGTTTCGATGGAACTAGGTTATTTATGATACAATAACACAAATTACACTGATTTTTAGTGAATACAAGGTTTTGGAGGCACTCCGTGGTGCACTCGCCAGCGCAGCTAGAGTGCCGATTTGACCTATAGAAGTTACTGCAAAACACCTTAAAAACACGTAATTCGCTTAGAAAACGCATTTTCAAGTGATTTGGAGACATGTTTTGAGAAACAGTTTTTACATCATATTTGAGCGTTTCACGGTCTGAAACGACGATTTTGCATGTATCTTTGGAATCATATTCTACCTCTAGTTTCGATGGAACTAGGTTATTTATGCTACAATAACACAAATTACACTGATTTTTAATGAATACAACCTTTTGGGGGCACTCCGTGGTGCACTTGCCAGCGCAGCTAGAGTGCCGATTTGACCTATAGAAGTTACTGCAAAACACCTTAAAAACACGTAATTCGCTTAGAAAACGCATTTTCAAGTGATTTGGAGACATGTTTTGAGAAACAGTTTTTACATCATATTTGAGCGTTTCACGGTCTGAAACAACGATTTTGCATGTATCTTTGGAATCATATTCTACCTGTAGTTTCGATGGAACTAGGTTAATTATATTACAATAACACAAAATACACTGATTTTTAGTGAATACAAGGTTTTGGAGGCACTCCGTGGTGCACTCGCCAGCGCAGCTAGAGTGCCGATTTGACCTATAGAAGTTACTGCAAAACACCTTAAAAACACGTAATTCGCTCAGAAAACGCATTTTCAAGTGATTTGGAGACATGTTTTGAGAAACAGTTTTTACATCATATTTGAGCGTTTCACGGTCTGAAACGACGATTTTGCATGTATCTTTGGAATCATATTCTACCTATAGTTTCGATGGAACTAGGTTATTTATGCTACAATAACACAAATTACACTGATTTTTAATGAATACAACCTTTTGGGGGCACTCCGTGGTGCACTCGCCAGCGCAGCTAGAGTGCCGATTTGACCTATAGAAGTTACTGCAAAACACCTTAAAAACACGTAATTCGCTTAGAAAACGCATTTTCAAGTGATTTGGAGACATGTTTTGAGAAACAGTTTTTACATCATATTTGAGCGTTTCACGGTCTGAAACGACGATTTTGCATGTATCTTTGGAATCATATTCTACCTCTAGTTTCGATGGAACTAGGTTATTTATGCTACAATAACACAAATTATACTGATTTTAATGAATACAACCTTTTAGGGGCACTCCGTGGTGCACTTGCCAGCGCAGCTAGAGTGCCGATTTGACCTATAGAAGTTACTGCAAAACACCTTAAAAACACGTAATTCGCTTAGAAAACGCATTTTCAAGTGATTTGGAGACATGTTTTGAGAAACAGTTTTTACATCATATTTGAGCGTTTCACGGTCTGAAACAACGATTTTGCATGTATCTTTGGAATCATATTCTACCTGTAGTTTCGATGGAACTAGGTTAATTATATTACAATAACACAAAATACACTGATTTTTAGTGAATACAAGGTTTTGGAGGCACTCCGTGGTGCACTCGCCAGCGCAGCTAGAGTGCCGATTTGACCTATAGAAGTTACTGCAAAACACCTTAAAAACACGTAATTCGCTTAGAAAACGCATTTTCAAGTGATTTGGAGACATGTTTTGAGAAACAGTTTTTACATCATATTTGAGCGTTTCACGGTCTGAAACGACGATTTTGCATGTATCTTTGGAATCATATTCTACCTCTAGTTTCGATGGAACTAGGTTATTTATGCTACAATAACACAAATTACACTGATTTTTAATGAATACAACCTTTTGGGGGCACTCCGTGGTGCACTCGCCAGCGCAGCTAGAGTGCCGATTTGACCTATAGAAGTTACTGCAAAACACCTTAAAAACACGTAATTCGCTTAGAAAACGCATTTTCAAGTGATTTGGAGACATGTTTTGAGAAAAAGTTTTTACATCATATTTGAGCGTTTCACGGTCTGAAACGACGATTTTGCATGTATCTTTGGAATCATATTCTACATCTAGTTTCGATGGAACTAGGTTATTTATGCTACAATAACACAAATTACACTGATTTTTAATGAGTACAACCTTTTGGGGGCACTCCGTGGTGCACTCGCCAGCGCAGCTAGAGTGCCGATTTGACCTATAGAAGTTACTGCAAAACACCTTAAAAACACGTAATTCGCTTAGAAAACGCATTTTCAAGTGATTTGGAGACATGTTTTGAGAAACAGTTTTACATCATATTTGAGCGTTTCACGGTCTGAAACGACGATTTTGCATGTATCTTTGGAATCATATTCTACCTCTAGTTTCGATGGAACTAGGTTATTTATGCTACAATAACACAAATTACACTGATTTTTAGTGAATACAAGGTTTTGGGGCACTCCGTGGTGCACTCGCCAGCGCAGCTAGAGTGCCGATTTGACCTATAGAAGTTACTGCAAAACACCTTAAAAACACGTAATTCGCTTAGAAAACGCATTTTCAAGTGATTTGGAGACATGTTTGAGAAACAGTTTTTACATCATATTTGAGCGTTTCACGGTCTGAAACGACGATTTTGCATGTATCTTTGGAATCATATTCTACATCTAGTTTCGATGGAACTAGGTTATTTATGCTACAATAACACAAATTACACTGATTTTTAATGAATACAACCTTTTGGGGGCACTCCGTGGTGCACTTGCCAGCGCAGCTAGAGTGCCGATTTGACCTATAGAAGTTACTGCAAAACACCTTAAAAACACGTAATTCGCTTAGAAAACGCATTTTCAAGTGATTTGGAGACATGTTTTGATAAACAGTTTTTACATCATATTTGAGCGTTTCACGGTCTGAAACGACGATTTTGCATGTATCTTTGGAATCATATTCTACCTGTAGTTTCGATGGAACTAGGTTATTTATGCTACAATAACACAAATTACACTGATTTTTAGTGAATACAAGGTTTTGGGGCACTCCGTGGTGCACTCGCCAGCGCAGCTAGAGTGCCGATTTGACCTATAGAAGTTACTGCAAAACACCTTAAAAACACGTAATTCGCTTAGAAAACGCATTTTCAAGTGATTTGGAGACATGTTTTGAGAAAGTTTTTACATCATATTTGAGCGTTTCACGGTCTGAAACGACGATTTTGCATGTATCTTTGGAATCATATTCTACATCTAGTTTCGATGGAACTAGGTTATTTATGCTACAATAACACAAATTACACTGATTTTTAATGAATACAACCTTTTGGGGGCACTCCGTGGTGCACTTGCCAGCGCAGCTAGAGTGCCGATTTGACCTATAGAAGTTACTGCAAAACACCTTAAAAACACGTAATTCGCTTAGAAACCGCATTTTCAAGTGATTTGGAGACATGTTTTGAGAAACAGTTTTTACATCATATTTGAGCGTTTCACGGTCTGAAACGACGATTTTGCATGTATCTTTGGAAACATATTCTACCTGTAGTTTTGATGGAACTAGGTTATTTATGCTACAATATTACAAAATACACTGATTTTTATTGAATACAAGGTTTTGGAGGCACTCCGTGGTGCACTCGCCAGCGCAGCTAGAGTGCCGATTTGACCTATTGAAGTTACTGCAAAACACCTTAAAAACACGTAATTCGCTTAGAAAACGCATTTTCAAGTGATTTGGAGACATGTTTTGAGAAACAGTTTTTACATCATATTTGAGCGTTTCACGGTCTGAAACGATGATTTTGCATGTATCTTTGGAATCATATTCTACCTGTAGTTTCGATGGAACTAGGTTATTTATGCTACAATAACACAAATTACACTGATTTTTAGTGAATACAAGGTTTTGGAGGCACTCCGTGGTGCACTCGCCAGCGCAGCTAGAGTGCCGATTTGACCTATAGAAGTTACTGCAAAACACCTTAAAAACACGTAATTCGCTTAGAAAACGCATTTTCAAGTGATTTGGAGACATGTTTTGAGAAACAGTTTTACATCATATTTGAGCGTTTCACGGTCTGAAACGACGATTTTGCATGTATCTTTGGAATCATATTCTACCTCTAGTTTCGATGGAACTAGGTTATTTATGCTACAATAACACAAATTACACTGATTTTTAGTGAATACAAGGTTTTGGAGGCACTCCGTGGTGCACTCGCCAGCGCAGCTAGAGTGCCGATTTGACCTATAGAAGTTACTGCAAAACACCTTAAAAACACGTAATTCGCTTAGAAAACGCATTTTCAAGTGATTTGGAGACATGTTTTGAGAAACAGTTTTTACATCATATTTGAGCGTTTCACGGTCTGAAACGACGATTTTGCATGTATCTTTGGAATCATATTCTACCTCTAGTTTCGATGGAACTAGGTTATTTATGCTACAATAACACAAATTACACTGATTTTTAATGAATACAACCTTTTGGGGGCACTCCGTGGTGCACTTGCCAGCGCAGCTAGAGTGCCGATTTGACCTATAGAAGTTACTGCAAAACACCTTAAAAACACGTAATTCGCTTAGAAAACGCATTTTCAAGTGATTTGGAGACATGTTTTGAGAAACAGTTATTACATCATATTTGAGCGTTTCACGGTCTGAAACAACGATTTTGCATGTATCTTTGGAATCATATTCTACCTGTAGTTTCGATGGAACTAGGTTAATTATATTACAATAACACAAAATACACTGATTTTTAGTGAATACAAGGTTTTGGAGGCACTCCGTGGTGCACTCGCCAGCGCAGCTAGAGTGCCGATTTGACCTATAGAAGTTACTGCAAAACACCTTAAAAACACGTAATTCGCTTAGAAAACGCATTTTCAAGTGATTTGGAGACATGTTTTGAGAAAGTTTTTACATCATATTTGAGCGTTTCACGGTCTGAAACGAACGATTTGTGTGTAGCATTTGGACACATATTTTACTGGTACTTTCGATGGAATTTTGTTGTTTAGGATTACAATATGACAAAATACAGTGATTTTCTTTGTACAACTTTTGGAGGCACTCCGTGGTGCACTCGCCAGTGCAGCTAGAGTGCCGATTTGAACTATAGAAGTTACTGCAAAACACCTTAAAAACACATAATTCGCTTAGAAACCGCATTTTCAAGTGATTTGGAGACATGTTTTGAGAAACAGTTTTTACATCATATTTGAGCGTTTCACGGTCTGAAACGACGATTTTGCATGTATCTTTGGAAACATATTCTACCTGTAGTTTTGATGGAACTAGGTTATTTATGCTACAATATTACAAAATACACTGATTTTTATTGAATACAAGGTTTTGGAGGCACTCCGTGGTGCACTCGCCAGCGCAGCTAGAGTGCCGATTTGACCTATTGAAGTTACTGCAAAACACCTTAAAAACACGTAATTCGCTTAGAAAACGCATTTTCAAGTGATTTGGAGACATGTTTTGAGAAACAGTTTTTACATCATATTTGAGCGTTTCACGGGTCTGAAACGATGATTTTGCATGTATCTTTGGAATCATATTCTACCTGTAGTTTCGATGGAACTAGGTTATTTATGCTACAATAACACAAATTACACTGATTTTTAGTGAATACAAGGTTTCGGAGGCACTCCGTGGTGCACTCGCCAGCGCAGCTAGAGTGCCGATTTGACCTATAGAAGTTACTGCAAAACACCTTAAAAACACGTAATTCGCTTAGAAAACGCATTTTCAAGTGATTTGGAGACATGTTTTGAGAAACAGTTTTACATCATATTTGAGCGTTTCACGGTCTGAAACGACGATTTTGCATGTATCTTTGGAATCATATTCTACCTCTAGTTTCGATGGAACTAGGTTATTTATGCTACAATAACACAAATTACACTGATTTTTAGTGAATACAAGGTTTTGGAGGCACTCCGTGGTGCACTCGCCAGCGCAGCTAGAGTGCCGATTTGACCTATAGAAGTTACTGCAAAACACCTTAAAAACACGTAATTCGCTTAGAAAACGCATTTTCAAGTGATTTGGAGACATGTTTTGAGAAACAGTTTTTACATCATATTTGAGCGTTTCACGGTCTGAAACGACGATTTTGCATGTATCTTTGGAATCATATTCTACCTCTAGTTTCGATGGAACTAGGTTATTTATGCTACAATAACACAAATTACACTGATTTTTAGTGAATACAAGGTTTTGGAGGCACTCCGTGGTGCACTCGCCAGCGCAGCTAGAGTGCCGATTTGACCTATAGAAGTTACTGCAAAACACCTTAAAAACACGTAATTCGCTTAGAAAACGCATTTTCAAGTGATTTGGAGACATGTTTTGAGAAACAGTTTTTACATCATATTTGAGCGTTTCACGGTCTGAAACGACGATTTTGCATGTATCTTTGGAATAATATTCTACCTCTAGTTTCGATGGAACTAGGTTATTTATGCTACAATAACACAAATTACACTGATTTTTAATGAATACAACCTTTTGGGGGCACTCCGTGGTGCACTTGCCAGCGCAGCTAGAGTGCCGATTTGACCTATAGAAGTTACTGCAAAACACCTTAAAAACACGTAATTCGCTTAGAAAACGCATTTTCAAGTGATTTGGAGACATGTTTTGAGAAACAGTTTTTACATCATATTTGAGCGTTTCACGGTCTGAAACAACGATTTTGCATGTATCTTTGGAATCATATTCTACCTGTAGTTTCGATGGAACTAGGTTAATTATATTACAATAACACAAAATACACTGATTTTTAGTGAATACAAGGTTTTGGAGGCACTCCGTGGTGCACTCGCCAGCGCAGCTAGAGTGCCGATTTGACCTATAGAAGTTACTGCAAAACACCTTAAAAACACGTAATTCGCTCAGAAAACGCATTTTCAAGTGATTTGGAGACATGTTTTGAGAAACAGTTTTTACATCATATTTGAGCGTTTCACGGTCTGAAACGACGATTTTGCATGTATCTTTGGAATCATATTCTACCTATAGTTTCGATGGAACTAGGTTATTTATGCTACAATAACACAAATTACACTGATTTTTAATGAATACAACCTTTTGGGGGCACTCCGTGGTGCACTCGCCAGCGCAGCTAGAGTGCCGATTTGACCTATAGAAGTTACTGCAAAACACCTTAAAAACACGTAATTCGCTTAGAAAACGCATTTTCAAGTGATTTGGAGACATGTTTTGAGAAACAGTTTTTACATCATATTTGAGCGTTTCACGGTCTGAAACGACGATTTTGCATGTATCTTTGGAATCATATTCTACCTCTAGTTTCGATGGAACTAGGTTATTTATGCTACAATAACACAAATTATACTGATTTTTAATGAATACAACCTTTTTGGGGCACTCCGTGGTGCACTTGCCAGCGCAGCTAGAGTGCCGATTTGACCTATAGAAGTTACTGCAAAACACCTTAAAAACACGTAATTCGCTTAGAAAACGCATTTTCAAGTGATTTGGAGACATGTTTTGAGAAACAGTTTTACATCATATTTGAGCGTTTCACGGTCTGAAACAACGATTTTGCATGTATCTTTGGAATCATATTCTACCTGTAGTTTCGATGGAACTAGGTTAATTATATTACAATAACACAAAATACACTGATTTTTAGTGAATACAAGGTTTTGGAGGCACTCCGTGGTGCACTCGCCAGTGCAACTAAAGTGCCGATTTGAACTATAGAAGTTACTGCAAAACACCTTAAAAACACATAATTCGCTTAGAAACCGCATTTTCAAGTGATTTGGAGACATGTTTTGAGAAACAGTTTTTACATCATATTTGAGCGTTTCACGGTCTGAAACGACGATTTTGCATGTATCTTTGGAAACATATTCTACCTGTAGTTTTGATGGAACTAGGTTATTTATGCTACAATATTACAAAATACACTGATTTTTATTGAATACAAGGTTTTGGAGGCACTCCGTGGTGCACTCGCCAGCGCAGCTAGAGTGCCAATTTGAACTATAGAAGTTACTGCAAAACACCTTAAAAACACGTAATTCGCTTAGAAAACGCATTTTCAAGTGATTTGGAGACATGTTTTGAGAAACAGTTTTTACATCATATTTGAGCGTTTCACGGTCTGAAACGACGATTTTGCATGTATCTTTGGAATCATATTCTACCTGTAGTTTCGATGGAACTAGGTTATTTATGCTACAATAACACAAATTACACTGAGTTTTAGTGAATACAAGGTTTCGGAGGCACTCCGTGGTGCACTCGCCAGCGCAGCTAGAGTGCCGATTTGACCTATAGAAGTTACTGCAAAACACCTTAAAAACACGTAATTCGCTTAGAAAACGCATTTTCAAGTGATTTGGAGACATGTTTTGAGAAACAGTTTTTACATCATATTTGAGCGTTTCACGGTCTGAAACGACGATTTTGCATGTATCTTTGGAATCATATTCTACCTCTAGTTTCGATGGAACTAGGTTATTTATGCTACAATAACACAAATTACACTGATTTTTAATGAATACAACCTTTTGGGGGCACTCCGTGGTGCACTCGCCAGCGCAGCTAGAGTGCCGATTTGACCTATAGAAGTTACTGCAAAACACCTTAAAAACACGTAATTCGCTTAGAAAACGCATTTTCAAGTGATTTGGAGACATGTTTTGAGAAACAGTTTTTACATCATATTTGAGCGTTTCACGGTCTGAAACGACGATTTTGCATGTATCTTTGGAATCATATTCTACCTCTAGTTTCGATGGAACTAGGTTATTTATGCTACAATAACACAAATTACACTGATTTTTAATGAATACAACCTTTTAGGGGCACTCCGTGGTGCACTTGCCAGCGCAGCTAGAGTGCCGATTTGACCTATAGAAGTTACTGCAAAACACCTTAAAAACACGTAATTCGCTTAGAAAACGCATTTTCAAGTGATTTGGAGACATGTTTTGAGAAACAGTTTTTACATCATATTTGAGCGTTTCACGGTCTGAAACAACGATTTTGCATGTATCTTTGGAATCATATTCTACCTGTAGTTTCGATGGAACTAGGTTAATTATATTACAATAACACAAAATACACTGATTTTTAGTGAATACAAGGTTTTGGAGGCACTCCGTGGTGCACTCGCCAGCGCAGCTAGAGTGCCAATTTGACCTATAGAAGTTACTGCAAAACACCTTAAAAACACGTAATTCGCTTAGAAAACGCATTTTCAAGTGATTTGGAGAAATGTTTTGAGAAACAGTTTTTACATCATATTTGAGCGTTTCACGGTCTGAAACGACGATTTTGCATGTATCTTTGGAATCATATTCTACCTCTAGTTTCGATGGAACTAGGTTATTTATGCTACAATAACACAAATTACACTGATTTTTAATGAATACAACCTTTTGGGGGCACTCCGTGGTGCACTCGCCAGCGCAGCTAGAGTGCCGATTTGACCTATAGAAGTTACTGCAAAACACCTTAAAAACACGTAATTCGCTTAGAAAACGCATTTTCAAGTGATTTGGAGACATGTTTTGAGAAAAAGTTTTTACATCATATTTGAGCGTTTCACGGTCTGAAACGACGATTTTGCATGTATCTTTGGAATCATATTCTACATCTAGTTTCGATGGAACTAGGTTATTTATGCTACAATAACACAAATTACACTGATTTTTAATGAATACAACCTTTTGGGGGCACTCCGTGGTACACTCGCCAGCGCAGCTAGAGTGCCGATTTGACCTATAGAAGTTACTGCAAAACACCTTAAAAACACGTAATTCGCTTAGAAAACGCATTTTCAAGTGATTTGGAGACATGTTTTGATAAACAGTTTTTACATCATATTTGAGCGTTTCACGGTCTGAAACGACGATTTTGCATGTATCTTTGGAATCATATTCTACCTGGAGTTTCGATGGAACTAGGTTATTTATGCTACAATAACACAAATTACACTGATTTTTAGTGAATACAAGGTTTTGGGGCACTCCGTGGTGCACTCGCCAGCGCAGCTAGAGTGCCGAGTTGACCTATAGAAGTTACTGCAAAACACCTTAAAAAAACGTAATTCGCTTAGAAAACGCATTTTCAAGTGATTTGGAGACATGTTTTGAGAAACAGTTTTTACATCATATTTGAGCGTTTCACGGTCTGAAACGACGATTTTGCATGTATCTTTGGAATCATATTCTACATCTAGTTTCGATGGAACTAGGTTATTTATGCTACAATAACACAAATTACACTGATTTTTAATGAATACAACCTTTTGGGGGCACTCCGTGGTGCACTTGCCAGCGCAGCTAGAGTGCCGATTTGACCTATAGAAGTTACTGCAAAACACCTTAAAAACACGTAATTCGCTTAGAAAACGCATTTTCAAGTGATTTGGAGACATGTTTTGATAAACAGTTTTTACATCATATTTGAGCGTTTCACGGTCTGAAACGACGATTTTGCATGTATCTTTGGAATCATATTCTACCTGTAGTTTCGATGGAACTAGGTTATTTATGCTACAATAACACAAATTACACTGATTTTTAGTGAATACAAGGTTTTGGGGCACTCCGTGGTGCACTCGCCAGCGCAGCTAGAGTGCCGATTTGACCTATAGAAGTTACTGCAAAACACCTTAAAAACACGTAATTCGCTTAGAAAACGCATTTTCAAGTGATTTGGAGACATGTTTTGAGAAAGTTTTTACATCATATTTGAGCGTTTCACGGTCTGAAACGAACGATTTGTGTGTAGCATTTGGACACATATTTTACTGGTACTTTCGATGGAATTTTGTTGTTTAGGATAAAATATGACAAAATACAGTGATTTTCTTTAAGTACAACTTTTGGAGGCACTCCGTGGTGCACTCGCCAGTGCAACTAAAGTGCCGATTTGAACTATAGAAGTTACTGCAAAACACCTTAAAAACACATAATTCGCTTAGAAACCGCATTTTCAAGTGATTTGGAGACATGTTTTGAGAAACAGTTTTTACATCATATTTGAGCGTTTCACGGTCTGAAACGACGATTTTGCATGTATCTTTGGAAACATATTCTACCTGTAGTTTTGATGGAACTAGGTTATTTATGCTACAATATTACAAAATACACTGATTTTTATTGAATACAAGGTTTTGGAGGCACTCCGTGGTGCACTCGCCAGCGCAGCTAGAGTGCCAATTTGAACTATAGAAGTTACTGCAAAACACCTTAAAAACACGTAATTCGCTTAGAAAACGCATTTTCAAGTGATTTGGAGACATGTTTTGAGAAACAGTTTTTACATCATATTTGAGCGTTTCACGGTCTGAAACGACGATTTTGCATGTATCTTTGGAATCATATTCTACCTGTAGTTTCGATGGAACTAGGTTATTTATGCTACAATAACACAAATTACACTGAGTTTTAGTGAATACAAGGTTTCGGAGGCACTCCGTGGTGCACTCGCCAGCGCAGCTAGAGTGCCGATTTGACCTATAGAAGTTACTGCAAAACACCTTAAAAACACGTAATTCGCTTAGAAAACGCATTTTCAAGTGATTTGGAGACATGTTTTGAGAAACAGTTTTTACATCATATTTGAGCGTTTCACGGTCTGAAACGACGATTTTGCATGTATCTTTGGAATCATATTCTACCTGTAGTTTCGATGGAACTAGGTTATTTATGCTACAATAAGACAAATTACACTGAGTTTTAGTGAATACAAGGTTTCGGAGGCACTCCGTGGTGCACTCGCCAGCGCAGCTAGAGTGCCGATTTGACCTATAGAAGTTACTGCAAAACACCTTAAAAACACGTAATTCGCTTAGAAAACGCATTTTCAAGTGATTTGGAGACATGTTTTGAGAAACAGTTTTTACATCATATTTGAGCGTTTCACGGTCTGAAACGACGATTTTGCATGTATCTTTGGAATCATATTCTACCTGTAGTTTCGATGGAACTAGGTTATTTATGCTACAATAACACAAATTACACTGATTTTTAGTGAATACAAGGTTTCGGAGGCACTCCGTGGTGCACTTGCCAGCGCAGCTAGAGTGCCGATTTGACCTATAGAAGTTACTGCAAAACACCTTAAAAACGCGTAATTCGCTTAGAAAACGCATTTTCAAGTGATTTGGAGACATGTTTTGAGAAACAGTTTTTACATCATATTTGAGCGTTTCACGGTCTGAAACGACGATTTTGCATGTATCTTTGGAATCATATTCTACCTCTAGTTTCGATGGAACTAGGTTATTTATGCTACAATAACACAAATTACACTGATTTTTAATGAATACAACCTTTTGGGGGCACTCCGTGGTGCACTCGCCAGCGCAGCTAGAGTGCCGATTTGACCTATAGAAGTTACTGCAAAACACCTTAAAAACACGTAATTCGCTTAGAAAACGCATTTTCAAGTGATTTGGAGACATGTTTTGAGAAACAGTTTTTACATCATATTTGAGCGTTTCACGGTCTGAAACGACGATTTTGCATGTATCTTTGGATTCATATTCTACCTCTAGTTTCGATGGAACTAGGTTATTTATGCTACAATAACACAAATTACACTGATTTTTAATGAATACAACCTTTTAGGGGCACTCCGTGGTGCACTTGCCAGCGCAGCTAGAGTGCCGATTTGACCTATAGAAGTTACTGCAAAACACCTTAAAAACACGTAATTCGCTTAGAAAACGCATTTTCAAGTGATTTGGAGACATGTTTTGAGAAACAGTTTTTACATCATATTTGAGCGTTTCACGGTCTGAAACAACGATTTTGCATGTATCTTTGGAATCATATTCTACCTGTAGTTTCGATGGAACTAGGTTAATTATATTACAATAACACAAAATACACTGATTTTTAGTGAATACAAGGTTTTGAAGGCACTCCGTGGTGCACTCGCCAGCGCAGCTAGAGTGCCAATTTGACCTATAGAAGTTACTGCAAAACACCTTAAAAACACGTAATTCGCTTAGAAAACGCATTTTCAAGTGATTTGGAGACATGTTTTGAGAAACAGTTTTTACATCATATTTGAGCGTTTCACGGTCTGAAACGACGATTTTGCATGTATCTTTGGAATCATATTCTACCTCTAGTTTCGATGGAACTAGGTTATTTATGCTACAATAACACAAATTACACTGATTTTTAATGAATACAACCTTTTGGGGGCACTCCGTGGTGCACTCGCCAGCGCAGCTAGAGTGCCGATTTGACCTATAGAAGTTACTGCAAAACACCTTAAAAACACGTAATTCGCTTAGAAAACGCATTTTCAAGTGATTTGGAGACATGTTTTGAGAAAAAGTTTTTACATCATATTTGAGCGTTTCACGGTCTGAAACGACGATTTTGCATGTATCTTTGGAATCATATTCTACATCTAGTTTCGATGGAACTAGGTTATTTATGCTACAATAACACAAATTACACTGATTTTTAATGAATACAACCTTTTGGGGGCACTCCGTGGTGCACTCGCCAGCGCAGCTAGAGTGCCGATTTGAACTATAGAAGTTACTGCAAAACACCTTAAAAACACGTAATTCGCTTAGAAAACGCATTTTCAAGTGATTTGGAGACATGTTTTGAGAAACAGTTTTTACATCATATTTGAGCGTTTCACGGTCTGAAACGACGATTTTGCATGTATCTTTGGAATCATATTCTACCTGTAGTTTCGATGGAACTAGGTTATTTATGCTACAATAACACAAATTACACTGAGTTTTAGTGAATACAAGGTTTCGGAGGCACTCCGTGGTGCACTCGCCAGCGCAGCTAGAGTGCCGATTTGACCTATAGAAGTTACTGCAAAACACCTTAAAAACACGTAATTCGCTTAGAAAACGCATTTTCAAGTGATTTGGAGACATGTTTTGAGAAACAGTTTTTACATCATATTTGAGCGTTTCACGGTCTGAAACGACGATTTTGCATGTATCTTTGGAATCATATTCTACATCTAGTTTCGATGGAACTAGGTTATTTATGCTACAATAACACAAATTACACTGATTTTTAATGAATACAACCTTTTGGGGGCACTCCGTGGTGCACTTGCCAGCGCAGCTAGAGTGCCGATTTGACCTATAGAAGTTACTGCAAAACACCTTAAAAACACGTAATTCGCTTAAAAAACGCATTTTCAAGTGATTTGGAGACATGTTTTGATAAACAGTTTTTACATCATATTTGAGCGTTTCACGGTCTGAAACGACGATTTTGCATGTATCTTTGGAATCATATTCTACCTGTAGTTTCGATGGAACTAGGTTATTTATGCTACAATAACACAAATTACACTGATTTTTAGTGAATACAAGGTTTTGGGGCACTCCGTGGTGCACTCGCCAGCGCAGCTAGAATGTCGATTTGACCTATAGAAGTTACTGCAAAACACCTTAAAAACACGTAATTCGCTTAGAAAACGCATTTTCAAGTGATTTGGAGACATGTTTTGAGAAAGTTTTTACATCATATTTGAGCGTTTCACGGTCTGAAACGAACGATTTGTGTGTAGCATTTGGACACATATTTTACTGGTACTTTCGATGGAATTTTGTTGTTTAGGATACAATATGACAAAATACAGTGATTTTCTTTAAGTACAACTTTTGGAGGCACTCCGTGGTGCACTCGCCAGTGCAACTAAAGTGCCGATTTGAACTATAGAAGTTACTGCAAAACACCTTAAAAACACATAATTCGCTTAGAAACCGCATTTTCAAGTGATTTGGAGACATGTTTTGAGAAACAGTTTTTACATCATATTTGAGCGTTTCACGGTCTGAAACGACGATTTTGCATGTATCTTTGGAAACATATTCTACCTGTAGTTTTGATGGAACTAGGTTATTTATGCTACAATATTACAAAATACACTGATTTTTATTGAATAAAAGGTTTTGGAGGCACTCCGTGGTGCACTCGCCAGCGCAGCTAGAGTGCCAATTTGAACTATAGAAGTTACTGCAAAACACCTTAAAAACACGTAATTACGCTTAGAAAACGCATTTTCAAGTGATTTGGAGACATGTTTTGAGAAACAGTTTTTACATCATATTTGAGCGTTTCACGGTCTGAAACGACGATTTTGCATGTATCTTTGGAATCATATTCTACCTGTAGTTTCGATGGAACTAGGTTATTTATGCTACAATAACACAAATTACACTGAGTTTTAGTGAATACAAGGTTTCGGAGGCACTCCGTGGTGCACTCGCCAGCGCAGCTAGAGTGCCGATTTGACCTATAGAAGTTACTGCAAAACACCTTAAAAACACGTAATTCGCTTAGAAAACGCATTTTCAAGTGATTTGGAGACATGTTTTGAGAAACAGTTTTTACATCATATTTGAGCGTTTCACGGTCTGAAACGACGATTTTGCATGTATCTTTGGAATCATATTCTACCTGTAGTTTCGATGGAACTAGGTTATTTATGCTACAATAACACAAATTACACTGATTTTTAGTGAATACAAGGTTTCGGAGGCACTCCGTGGTGCACTTGCCAGCGCAGCTAGAGTGCCGATTTGACCTATAGAAGTTACTGCAAAACACCTTAAAAACGCGTAATTCGCTTAGAAAACGCATTTTCAAGTGATTTGGAGACATGTTTTGAGAAACAGTTTTTACATCATATTTGAGCGTTTCACGGTCTGAAACGACGATTTTGCATGTATCTTTGGAATCATATTCTACCTCTAGTTTCGATGGAACTAGGTTATTTATGCTACAATAACACAAATTACACTGATTTTTAATGAATACAACCTTTTGGGGGCACTCCGTGGTGCACTCGCCAGCGCAGCTAGAGTGCCGATTTGACCTATAGAAGTTACTGCAAAACACCTTAAAAACACGTAATTCGCTTAGAAAACGCATTTTCAAGTGATTTGGAGACATGTTTTGAGAAACAGTTTTTACATCATATTTGAGCGTTTCACGGTCTGAAACGACGATTTTGCATGTATCTTTGGATTCATATTCTACCTCTAGTTTCGATGGAACTAGGTTATTTATGCTACAATAACACAAATTACACTGATTTTTAATGAATACAACCTTTTAGGGGCACTCCGTGGTGCACTTGCCAGCGCAGCTAGAGTGCCGATTTGACCTATAGAAGTTACTGCAAAACACCTTAAAAACACGTAATTCGCTTAGAAAACGCATTTTCAAGTGATTTGGAGACATGTTTTGAGAAACAGTTTTTACATCATATTTGAGCGTTTCACGGTCTGAAACAACGATTTTGCATGTATCTTTGGAATCATATTCTACCTGTAGTTTCGATGGAACTAGGTTAATTATATTACAATAACACAAAATACACTGATTTTTAGTGAATACAAGGTTTTGAAGGCACTCCGTGGTGCACTCGCCAGCGCAGCTAGAGTGCCAATTTGACCTCTAGAAGTTACTGCAAAACACCTTAAAAACACGTAATTCGCTTAGAAAACGCATTTTCAAGTGATTTGGAGACATGTTTTGAGAAACAGTTTTTACATCATATTTGAGCGTTTCACGGTCTGAAACGACGATTTTGCATGTATCTTTGGAATCATATTCTACCTCTAGTTTCGATGGAACTAGGTTATTTATGCTACAATAACACAAATTACACTGATTTTTAATGAATACAACCTTTTGGGGGCACTCCGTGGTGCACTCGCCAGCGCAGCTAGAGTGCCGATTTGACCTATAGAAGTTACTGCAAAACACCTTAAAAACACGTAATTCGCTTAGAAAACGCATTTTCAAGTGATTTGGAGACATGTTTTGAGAAAAAGTTTTTACATCATATTTGAGCGTTTCACGGTCTGAAACGACGATTTTGCATGTATCTTTGGAATCATATTCTACATCTAGTTTCGATGGAACTAGGTTATTTATGCTACAATAACACAAATTACACTGATTTTTAATGAATACAACCTTTTGGGGGCACTCCGTGGTGCACTCGCCAGCGCAGCTAGAGTGCCGATTTGAACTATAGAAGTTACTGCAAAACACCTTAAAAACACGTAATTCGCTTAGAAAACGCATTTTCAAGTGATTTGGAGACATGTTTTGAGAAACAGTTTTTACATCATATTTGAGCGTTTCACGGTCTGAAACGACGATTTTGCATGTATCTTTGGAATCATATTCTACCTGTAGTTTCGATGGAACTAGGTTATTTATGCTACAATAACACAAATTACACTGAGTTTTAGTGAATACAAGGTTTCGGAGGCACTCCGTGGTGCACTCGCCAGCGCAGCTAGAGTGCCGATTTGACCTATAGAAGTTACTGCAAAACACCTTAAAAACACGTAATTCGCTTAGAAAACGCATTTTCAAGTGATTTGGAGACATGTTTTGAGAAACAGTTTTTACATCATATTTGAGCGTTTCACGGTCTGAAACGACGATTTTGCATGTATCTTTGGAATCATATTCTACCTGTAGTTTCGATGGAACTAGGTTATTTATGCTACAATAACACAAATTACACTGATTTTTAGTGAATACAAGGTTTCGGAGGCACTCCGTGGTGCACTTGCCAGCGCAGCTAGAGTGCCGATTTGACCTATAGAAGTTACTGCAAAACACCTTAAAAACACGTAATTCGCTTAGAAAACGCATTTTCAAGTGATTTAGAGACATGTTTTGAGAAACAGTTTTTACATCATATTTGAGCGTTTCACGGTCTGAAACAACGATTTTGCATGTATCTTTGGAATCATATTCTACATCTAGTTTCGATGGAACTAGGTTATTTATGCTACAATAACACAAATTACACTGATTTTTAATGAATACAACCTTTTGGGGGCACTCCGTGGTGCACTCGCCAGCGCAGCTAGAGTGCCGATTTGACCTATAGAAGTTACTGCAAAACACCTTAAAAACACGTAATTCGCTTAGAAAACGCATTTTCAAGTGATTTGGAGACATGTTTTGATAAACAGTTTTTACATCATATTTGAGCGTTTCACGGTCTGAAACGACGATTTTGCATGTATCTTTGGAATCATATTCTACCTGTAGTTTCGATGGAACTAGGTTATTTATGCTACAATAACACAAATTACACTGATTTTTAGTGAATACAAGGTTTTGGGGCACTCCGTGGTGCACTCGCCAGCGCAGCTAGAGTGCCGATTTGACCTATAGAAGTTACTGCAAAACACCTTAAAAACACGTAATTCGCTTAGAAAACGCATTTTCAAGTGATTTGGAGACATGTTTTGAGAAACAGTTTTTACATCATATTTGAGCGTTTCACGGTCTGAAACGACGATTTTGCATGTATCTTTGGAATCATATTCTACCTCTAGTTTCGATGGAACTAGGTTATTTATGCTACAATAACACAAATTACACTGATTTTTAATGAATACAACCTTTTGGGGGCACTCCGTGGTGCACTCGCCAGCGCAGCTAGAGTGCCGATTTGACCTATAGAAGTTACTGCAAAACACCTTAAAAACACGTAATTCGCTTAGAAAACGCATTTTCAAGTGATTTGGAGACATGTTTTGAGAAACAGTTTTTACATCATATTTGAGCGTTTCACGGTCTGAAACGACGATTTTGCATGTATCTTTGGAATCATATTCTACCTCTAGTTTCGATGGAACTAGGTTATTTATGCTACAATAACACAAATTACACTGATTTTTAATGAATACAACCTTTTAGGGGCACTCCGTGGTGCACTTGCCAGCGCAGCTAGAGTGCCGATTTGACCTATAGAAGTTACTGCAAAACACCTTAAAAACACGTAATTCGCTTAGAAAACGCATTTTCAAGTGATTTGGAGACATGTTTTGAGAAACAGTTTTTACATCATATTTGAGCGTTTCACGGTCTGAAACAACGATTTTGCATGTATCTTTGGAATCATATTCTACCTGTAGTTTCGATGGAACTAGGTTAATTATATTACAATAACACAAAATACACTGATTTTTAGTGAATACAAGGTTTTGGAGGCACTCCGTGGTGCACTCGCCAGCGCAGCTAGAGTGCCGATTTGACCTATAGAAGTTACTGCAAAACACCTTAAAAACACGTAATTCGCTTAGAAAACGCATTTTCAAGTGATTTGGAGACATGTTTTGAGAAACAGTTTTTACATCATATTTGAGCGTTTCACGGTCTGAAACGACGATTTTGCATGTATCTTTGGAAACATATTCTACCTGTAGTTTTGATGGAACTAGGTTATTTATGCTACAATATTACAAAATACACTGATTTTTATTGAATACAAGGTTTTGGAGGCACTCCGTGGTGCACTCGCCAGCGCAGCTAGAGTGCCGATTTGAACTATAGAAGTTACTGCAAAACACCTTAAAAACACGTAATTCGCTTAGAAAACGCATTTTCAAGTGATTTGGAGACATGTTTTGAGAAACAGTTTTTACATCATATTTGAGCGTTTCACGGTCTGAAACGACGATTTTGCATGTATCTTTGGAATCATATTCTACCTGTAGTTTCGATGGAACTAGGTTATTTATGCTACAATAACACAAATTACACTGATTTTTAGTGAATACAAGGTTTCGGAGGCACTCCGTGGTGCACTCGCCAGCGCAGCTAGAGTGCCGATTTGACCTATAGAAGTTACTGCAAAACACCTTAAAAACACGTAATTCGCTTAGAAAACGCATTTTCAAGTGATTTGGAGACATGTTTTGAGAAACAGTTTTTACATCATATTTGAGCGTTTCACGGTCTGAAACGACGATTTTGCATGTATCTTTGGAATCATATTCTACCTGTAGTTTCGATGGAACTAGGTTATTTATGCTACAATAACACAAATTACACTGATTTTTAGTGAATACAAGGTTTCGGAGGCACTCCGTGTTGCACTTGCCGGCGCAGCTAGAGTGCCGATTTGACCTATAGAAGTTACTGCAAAACACCTTAAAAACACGTAATTCGCTTAGAAAACGCATTTTTAAGTGATTTGGAGACACGTTTTGAGAAACAGTTTTTACATCATATTTGAGCGTTTCACGGTCTGAAACGACGATTTTGCATGTATCTTTGGAATCATATTCTACCTCTAGTTTCGATGGAACTAGGTTATTTATGCTACAATAACACAAATTACACTGATTTTTAATGAATACAACCTTTTGGGGGCACTCCGTGGTGCACTCGCCAGCGCAGCTAGAGTGCCGATTTGACCTATAGAAGTTACTGCAAAACACCTTAAAAACACGTAATTCGCTTAGAAAACGCATTTTCAAGTGATTTGGAGACATGTTTTGAGAAACAGTTTTTACATCATATTTGAGCGTTTCACGGTCTGAAACGACGATTTTGCATGTATCTTTGGAATCATATTCTACATCTAGTTTCGATGGAACTAGGTTATTTATGCTACAATAACACAAATTACACTGATTTTTAATGAATACAACCTTTTGGGGGCACTCCGTGGTGCACTTGCCAGCGCAGCTAGAGTGCCGATTTGACCTATAGAAGTTACTGCAAAACACCTTAAAAACACGTAATTCGCTTAGAAAACGCATTTTCAAGTGATTTGGAGACATGTTTTGATAAACACTTTTTACATCATATTTGAGCGTTTCACGGTCTGAAACGACGATTTTGCATGTATCTTTGGAATCATATTCTACCTGTAGTTTCGATGGAACTAGGTTATTTATGCTACAATAACACAAATTACACTGATTTTTAGTGAATACAAGGTTTTGGGGCACTCCGTGGTGCACTCGCCAGCGCAGCTAGAGTGCCGATTTGACCTATAGAAGTTACTGCAAAACACCTTAAAAACACGTAATTCGCTTAGAAAACGCATTTTCAAGTGATTTGGAGACATGTTTTGAGAAAGTTTTTACATCATATTTGAGCGTTTCACGGTCTGAAACGAACGATTTGTGTGTAGCATTTGGACACATATTTTACTGGTACTTTCGATGGAATTTTGTTGTTTAGGATACAATATGACAAAATACAGTGATTTTCTTTAAGTACAACTTTTGGAGGCACTCCGTGGTGCACTCGCCAGTGCAGCTAAAGTGCCGATTTGAACTATAGAAGTTACTGCAAAACACCTTAAAAACACATAATTCGCTTAGAAACCGCATTATCAAGTGATTTGGAGACATGTTTTGAGAAACAGTTTTTACATCATATTTGAGCGTTTCACGGTCTGAAACGACGATTTTGCATGTATCTTTGGAAACATATTCTACCTGTAGTTTTGATGGAACTAGGTTATTTATGCTACAATATTACAAAATACACTGATTTTTATTGAATACAAGGTTTTGGAGGCACTCCGTGGTGCACTCGCCAGCGCAGCTAGAGTGCCGATTTGAACTATACAAGTTACTGCAAAACACCTTAAAAACACGTAATTCGCTTAGAAAACGCATTTTCAAGTGATTTGGAGACATGTTTTGAGAAACAGTTTTTACATCATATTTGAGCGTTTCACGGTCTGAAACGACGATTTTGCATGTATCTTTGGAATCATATTCTACCTGTAGTTTCGATGGAACTAGGTTATTTATGCTACAATAACACAAATTACACTGAGTTTTAGTGAATACAAGGTTTCGGAGGCACTCCGTGGTGCACTCGCCAGCGCAGCTAGAGTGCCGATTTGACCTATAGAAGTTACTGCAAAACACCTTAAAAACACGTAATTCGCTTAGAAAACGCATTTTCAAGTGATTTGGAGACATGTTTTGAGAAACAGTTTTTACATCATATTTGAGCGTTTCACGGTCTGAAACGACGATTTTGCATGTATCTTTGGAATCATATTCTACCTGTAGTTTCGATGGAACTAGGTTATTTATGCTACAATAACACAAATTACACTGATTTTTAGTGAATACAAGGTTTCGGAGGCACTCCGTGGTGCACTTGCCAGCGCAGCTAGAGTGCCGATTTGACCTATAGAAGTTACTGCAAAACACCTTAAAAACGCGTAATTCGCTTAGAAAACGCATTTTCAAGTGATTTGGAGACATGTTTTGAGAAACAGTTTTTACATCATATTTGAGCGTTTCACGATCTGAAACGACGATTTTGCATGTATCTTTGGAATCATATTCTACCTCTAGTTTCGATGGAACTAGGTTATTTATGCTACAATAACACAAATTTCACTGATTTTTAGTGAATACAAGGTTTTGGAGGCACTCCGTGGTGCACTCGCCAGCGCAGCTAGAGTGCCGATTTGACCTATAGAAGTTACTGCAAAACACCTTAAAAACACGTAATTCGCTTAGAAAACGCATTTTCAAGTGATTTGGAGACATGTTTTGAGAAACAGTTTTTACATCATATTTGAGCGTTTCACGGTCTGAAACGACGATTTTGCATGTATCTTTGGAATCATATTCTACCTCTAGTTTCGATGGAACTAGGTTATTTATGCTACAATAACACAAATTACACTGATTTTTAATGAATACAACCTTTTGGGGGCACTCCGTGGTGCACTCGCCAGCGCAGCTAGAGTGCCGATTTGACCTATAGAAGTTACTGCAAAACACCTTAAAAACACGTAATTCGCTTAGAAAACGCATTTTCAAGTGATTTGGAGACATGTTTTGAGAAACAGTTTTTACATCATATTTGAGCGTTTCACGGTCTGAAACGACGATTTTGCATGTATCTTTGGAATCATATTCTACCTGTAGTTTCGATGGAACTAGGTTATTTATGCTACAATAACACAAATTACACTGATTTTTAATGAATACAACCTTTTGGGGGCACTCCGTGGTGCACTTGCCAGCGCAGATAGAGTGCCGATTTGACCTATAGAAGTTACTGCAAAACACCTTAAAAACACGTAATTCGCTTAGAAAACGCATTTTCAAGTGATTTGGAGACATGTTTTGAGAAACAGTTTTTACATCATATTTGAGCGTTTCACGGTCTGAAACAACGATTTTGCATGTATCTTTGGAATCATATTCTACCTGTAGTTTCGATGGAACTAGGTTAATTATATTACAATAACACAAAATACACTGATTTTTAGTGAATACAAGGTTTTGGAGGCACTCCGTGGTGCACTCGCCAGCGCAGCTAGAGTGCCGATTTGACCTATAGAAGTTACTGCAAAACACCTTAAAAACACGTAATTCGCTTAGAAAACGCATTTTCAAGTGATTTGGAGACATGTTTTGAGAAAGTTTTTACATCATATTTGAGCGTTTCACGGTCTGAAACGAACGATTTGTGTGTAGCATTTGGACACATATTTTACTGGTACTTTCGATGGAATTTTGTTGTTTAGGATTACAATATGACAAAATACAGTGATTTTCTTTGTACAACTTTTGGAGGCACTCCGTGGTGCACTCGCCAGTGCAGCTAGAGTGCCGATTTGAACTATAGAAGTTACTGCAAAACACCTTAAAAACACATAATTCGCTTAGAAACCGCATTTTCAAGTGATTTGGAGACATGTTTTGAGAAACAGTTTTTACATCATATTTGAGCGTTTCACGGTCTGAAACGACGATTTTGCATGTATCTTTGGAAACATATTCTACCTGTAGTTTTGATGGAACTAGGTTATTTATGCTACAATATTACAAAATACACTGATTTTTATTGAATACAAGGTTTTGGAGGCACTCCGTGGTGCACTCGCCAGCGCAGCTAGAGTGCCGATTTGACCTATTGAAGTTACTGCAAAACACCTTAAAAACACGTAATTCGCTTAGAAAACGCATTTTCAAGTGATTTGGAGACATGTTTTGAGAAACAGTTTTTACATCATATTTGAGCGTTTCACGGTCTGAAACGATGATTTTGCATGTATCTTTGGAATCATATTCTACCTGTAGTTTCGATGGAACTAGGTTATTTATGCTACAATAACACAAATTACACTGATTTTTAGTGAATACAAGGTTTCGGAGGCACTCCGTGGTGCACTCGCCAGCGCAGCTAGAGTGCCGATTTGACCTATAGAAGTTACTGCAAAACACCTTAAAAACACGTAATTCGCTTAGAAAACGCATTTTCAAGTGATTTGGAGACATGTTTTGAGAAACAGTTTTACATCATATTTGAGCGTTTCACGGTCTGAAACGACGATTTTGCATGTATCTTTGGAATTATATTCTACCTCTAGTTTCGATGGAACTAGGTTATTTATGCTACAATAACACAAATTACACTGATTTTTAGTGAATACAAGGTTTTGGAGGCACTCCGTGGTGCACTCGCCAGCGCAGCTAGAGTGCCGATTTGACCTATAGAAGTTACTGCAAAACACCTTAAAAACACGTAATTCGCTTAGAAAACGCATTTTCAAGTGATTTGGAGACATGTTTTGAGAAACAGTTTTTACATCATATTTGAGCGTTTCACGGTCTGAAACGACGATTTTGCATGTATCTTTGGAATCATATTCTACCTCTAGTTTCGATGGAACTAGGTTATTTATGCTACAATAAGACAAATTACACTGATTTTTAATGAATACAACCTTTTGGGGGCACTCCGTGGTGCACTCGCCAGCGCAGCTAGAGTGCCGATTTGACCTATAGAAGTTACTGCAAAACACCTTAAAAACACGTAATTCGCTTAGAAAACGCATTTTCAAGTGATTTGGAGACATGTTTTGAGAAAAAGTTTTTACATCATATTTGAGCGTTTCACGGTCTGAAACGACGATTTTGCAAGTATCTTTGGAATCATATTCTACATCTAGTTTCGATGGAACTAGGTTATTTATGCTACAATAACACAAATTACACTGATTTTTAATGAATACAACCTTTTGGGGGCACTCCGTGGTGCACTCGCCAGCGCAGCTAGAGTGCCGATTTGACCTATAGAAGTTACTGCAAAACACCTTAAAAACACTTAATTCGCTTAGAAAACGCATTTTCAAGTGATTTGGAGACATGTTTTGAGAAACAGTTTTTACATCATATTTGAGCGTTTCACGGTCTGAAACGACGATTTTGCATGTATCTTTGGAAACATATTCTACCTGTAGTTTTGATGGAACTAGGTTATTTATGCTACAATATTACAAAATACACTGATTTTTATTGAATACAAGGTTTTGGGGCACTCCGTGGTGCACTCGCCAGCGCAGCTAGAGTGCCGATTTGACCTATAGAAGTTACTGCAAAACAACTTAAAAACACGTAATTCGCTTAGAAAACGCATTTTCAAGTGATTTGGAGACATGTTTTGAGAAACAGTTTTTACATCATATTTGAGCGTTTCACGGTCTGAAACGACGATTTTGCATGTATCTTTGGAATCATATTCTACCTCTAGTTTCGATGGAACTAGGTTATTTATGCTACAATAACACAAATTATACTGATTTTTAATGAATACAACCTTTTAGGGGCACTCCATGGTGCACTTGCCAGCGCAGCTAGAGTGCCGATTTGACCTATAGAAGTTACTGCAAAACACCTTAAAAACACGTAATTCGCTTAGAAAACGCATTTTCAAGTGATTTGGAGACATGTTTTGAGAAACAGTTTTTACATCATATTTGAGCGTTTCACGGTCTGAAACAACGATTTTGCATGTATATTTGGAATCATATTCTACCTGTAGTTTCGATGGAACTAGGTTAATTATATTACAATAACACAAAATACACTGATTTTTAGTGAATACAAGGTTTTGGAGGCACTCCGTGGTGCACTCGCCAGCGCAGCTAGAGTGCCGATTTGACCTATAGAAGTTACTGCAAAACACCTTAAAAACACGTAATTCGCTTAGAAAACGCATTTTCAAGTGATTTGGAGACATGTTTTGAGAAACAGTTTTTACATCATATTTGAGCGTTTCACGGTCTGAAACGACGATTTTGCATGTATCTTTGGAATCATATTCTACCTCTAGTTTCGATGGAACTAGGTTATTTATGCTACAATAAGACAAATTACACTGATTTTTAATGAATACAACCTTTTGGGGGCACTCCGTGGTGCACTCGCCAGCGCAGCTAGAGTGCCGATTTGACCTATAGAAGTTACTGCAAAACACCTTAAAAACACGTAATTCGCTTAGAAAACGCATTTTCAAGTGATTTGGAGACATGTTTTGAGAAAAAGTTTTTACATCATATTTGAGCGTTTCACGGTCTGAAACGACGATTTTGCATGTATCTTTGGAATCATATTCTACATCTAGTTTCGATGGAACTAGGTTATTTATGCTACAATAACACAAATTACACTGATTTTTAATGAATACAACCTTTTGGGGGCACTCCGTGGTGCACTCGCCAGCGCAGCTAGAGTGCCGATTTGACCTATAGAAGTTACTGCAAAACACCTTAAAAACACGTAATTCGCTTAGAAAACGCATTTTCAAGTGATTTGGAGACATGTTTTGAAAAACAGTTTTTACATCATATTTGAGCGTTTCACGGTCTGAAACGACGATTTTGCAAGTATCTTTGGAATCATATTCTACCTGTAGTTTCGATGGAACTAGGTTATTTATGCTACAATAACACAAATTACACTGATTTTTAGTGAATACAAGGTTTTGGAGGCACTCCGTGGTGCACCCGCCAGCGCAGCTAGAGTGCCGATTTGACCTATAGAAGTTACTGCAAAACACCTTAAAACCACGTAATTCGCTTAGAAAACGCATTTTCAAGTGATTTGGAGACATGTTTTGAGAAACAGTTTTTACATCATATTTGAGCGTTTCACGGTCTGAAACGACGATTTTGCATGTATCTTTGGAAACATATTCTACCTGTAGTTTTGATGGAACTAGGTTATTTATGCTACAATATTACAAAATACACTGATTTTTATTGAATACAAGGTTTTGGAGGCACTCCGTGGTGCACTCGCCAGCGCAGCTAGAGTGCCGATTTGACCTATTGAAGTTACTGCAAAACACCTTAAAAACACGTAATTCGCTTAGAAAACGCATTTTCAAGTGATTTGGAGACATGTTTTGAGAAACAGTTTTTACATCATATTTGAGCGTTTCACGGTCTGAAACGATGATTTTGCATGTATCTTTGGAATCATATTCTACCTGTAGTTTCGATGGAACTAGGTTATTTATGCTACAATAACACAAATTACACTGATTTTTAGTGAATACAAGGTTTCGGAGGCACTCCGTGGTGCACTCGCCAGCGCAGCTAGAGTGCCGATTTGACCTATAGAAGTTACTGCAAAACACCTTAAAAACACGTAATTCGCTTAGAAAACGCATTTTCAAGTGATTTGGAGACATGTTTTGAAAAAACAGTTTTACATCATATTTGAGCGTTTCACGGTCTGAAACGACGATTTTGCATGTATCTTTGGAATCATATTCTACCTCTAGTTTCGATGGAACTAGGTTATTTATGCTACAATAACACAAATTACACTGATTTTTAGTGAATACAAGGTTTTGGAGGCACTCCGTGGTGCACTCGCCAGCGCAGCTAGAGTGCCGATTTGACCTATAGAAGTTACTGCAAAACACCTTAAAAACACGTAATTCGCTTAGAAAACGCATTTTCAAGTGATTTGGAGACATGTTTTGAGAAACAGTTTTTACATCATATTTGAGCGTTTCACGGTCTGAAACGACGATTTTGCATGTATCTTTGGAATCATATTCTACCTCTAGTTTCGATGGAACTAGGTTATTTATGCTACAATAACACAAATTACACTGATTTTTAATGAATACAACCTTTTGGGGGCACTCCGTGGTGCACTTGCCAGCGCAGCTAGAGTGCCGATTTGACCTATAGAAGTTACTGCAAAACACCTTAAAAACACGTAATTCGCTTAGAAAACGCATTTTCAAGTGATTTGGAGACATGTTTTGAGAAACAGTTTTTACATCATATTTGAGCGTTTCACGGTCTGAAACAACGATTTTGCATGTATCTTTGGAATCATATTCTACCTGTAGTTTCGATGGAACTAGGTTAATTATATTACAATAACACAAAATACACTGATTTTTAGTGAATACAAGGTTTTGGAGGCACTCCGTGGTGCACTCGCCAGCGCAGCTAGAGTGCCGATTTGACCTATAGAAGTTACTGCAAAACACCTTAAAAACACGTAATTCGCTCAGAAAACGCATTTTCAAGTGATTTGGAGACATGTTTTGAGAAACAGTTTTTACATCATATTTGAGCGTTTCACGGTCTGAAACGACGATTTTGCATGTATCTTTGGAATCATATTCTACCTCTAGTTTCGATGGAACTAGGTTATTTATGCTACAATAACACAAATTACACTGATTTTTAATGAATACAACCTTTTGGGGGCACTCCGTGGTGCACTCGCCAGCGCAGCTAGAGTGCCGATTTGACCTATAGAAGTTACTGCAAAACAACTTAAAAACACGTAATTCGCTTAGAAAACGCATTTTCAAGTGATTTGGAGACATGTTTTGAGAAACAGTTTTTACATCATATTTGAGCGTTTCACGGTCTGAAACGACGATTTTGCATGTATCTTTGGAATCATATTCTACCTCTAGTTTCGATGGAACTAGGTTATTTATGCTACAATAACACAAATTATACTGATTTTTAATGAATACAACCTTTTAGGGGCACTCCGTGGTGCACTTGCCAGCGCAGCTAGAGTGCCGATTTGACCTATAGAAGTTACTGCAAAACACCTTAAAAACACGTAATTCGCTTAGAAAACGCATTTTCAAGTGATTTGGAGACATGTTTTGAGAAACAGTTTTTACATCATATTTGAGCGTTTCACGGTCTGAAACAACGATTTTGCATGTATCTTTGGAATCATATTCTACCTGTAGTTTCGATGGAACTAGGTTAATTATATTACAATAACACAAAATACACTGATTTTTAGTGAATACAAGGTTTTGGAGGCACTCCGTGGTGCACTCGCCAGCGCAGCTAGAGTGCCGATTTGACCTATAGAAGTTACTGCAAAACACCTTAAAAACACGTAATTCGCTTAGAAAACGCATTTTCAAGTGATTTGGAGACATGTTTTGAGAAACAGTTTTTACATCATATTTGAGCGTTTCACGGTCTGAAACGACGATTTTGCATGTATCTTTGGAATCATATTCTACCTCTAGTTTCGATGGAACTAGGTTATTTATGCTACAATAAGACAAATTACACTGATTTTTAATGAATACAACCTTTTGGGGGCACTCCGTGGTGCACTCGCCAGCGCAGCTAGAGTGCCGATTTGACCTATAGAAGTTACTGCAAAACACCTTAAAAACACGTAATTCGCTTAGAAAACGCATTTTCAAGTGATTTGGAGACATGTTTTGAGAAAAAGTTTTTACATCATATTTGAGCGTTTCACGGTCTGAAACGACGATTTTGCATGTATCTTTGGAATCATATTCTACATCTAGTTTCGATGGAACTAGGTTATTTATGCTACAATAACACAAATTACACTGATTTTTAATGAATACAACCTTTTGGGGGCACTCCGTGGTGCACTCGCCAGCGCAGCTAGAGTGCCGATTTGACCTATAGAAGTTACTGCAAAACACCTTAAAAACACGTAATTCGCTTAGAAAACGCATTTTCAAGTGATTTGGAGACATGTTTTGATAAACAGTTTTTACATCATATTTGAGCGTTTCACGGTCTGAAACGACGATTTTGCATGTATCTTTGGAATCATATTCTACCTGTAGTTTCGATGGAACTAGGTTATTTATGCTACAATAACACAAATTACACTGATTTTTAGTGAATACAAGGTTTTGGGGCACTCCGTGGTGCACTCGCCAGCGCAGCTAGAGTGCCGATTTGACCTATAGAAGTTACTGCAAAACACCTTAAAAACACGTAATTCGCTTAGAAAACGCATTTTCAAGTGATTTGGAGACATGTTTTGAGAAACAGTTTTTACATCATATTTGAGCGTTTCACGGTCTGAAACGACGATTTTGCATGTATCTTTGGAATCATATTCTACATCTAGTTTCGATGGAACTAGGTTATTTATGCTACAATAACACAAATTACACTGATTTTTAATGAATACAACCTTTTGGGGGCACTCCGTGGTGCACTTGCCAGCGCAGCTAGAGTGCCGATTTGACCTATAGAAGTTACTGCAAAACACCTTAAAAACACGTAATTCGCTTAGAAAACGCATTTTCAAGTGATTTGGAGACATGTTTTGAGAAACAGTTTTTACATCATATTTGAGCGTTTCACGGTCTGAAACGACGATTTTGCATGTATCTTTGGAATCATATTCTACCTCTAGTTTCGATGGAACTAGGTTATTTATGCTACAATAACACAAATTATACTGATTTTTAATGAATACAACCTTTTAGGGGCACTCCGTGGTGCACTTGCCAGCGCAGCTAGAGTGCCGATTTGACCTATAGAAGTTACTGCAAAACACCTTAAAAACACGTAATTCGCTTAGAAAACGCATTTTCAAGTGATTTGGAGACATGTTTTGAGAAACAGTTTTTACATCATATTTGAGCGTTTCACGGTCTGAAACAACGATTTTGCATGTATCTTTGGAATCATATTCTACCTGTAGTTTCGATGGAACTAGGTTAATTATATTACAATAACACAAAATACACTGATTTTTAGTGAATACAAGGTTTTGGAGGCACTCCGTGGTGCACTCGCCAGCGCAGCTAGAGTGCCGATTTGACCTATAGAAGTTACTGCAAAACACCTTAAAAACACGTAATTCGCTTAGAAAACGCATTTTCAAGTGATTTGGAGACATGTTTTGAGAAACAGTTTTTACATCATATTTGAGCGTTTCACGGTCTGAAACGACGATTTTGCATGTATCTTTGGAATCATATTCTACCTCTAGTTTCGATGGAACTAGGTTATTTATGCTACAATAAGACAAATTACACTGATTTTTAATGAATACAACCTTTTGGGGGCACTCCGTGGTGCACTCGCCAGCGCAGCTAGAGTGCCGATTTGACCTATAGAAGTTACTGCAAAACACCTTAAAAACACGTAATTCGCTTAGAAAACGCATTTTCAAGTGATTTGGAGACATGTTTTGAGAAAAAGTTTTTACATCATATTTGAGCGTTTCACGGTCTGAAACGACGATTTTGCATGTATCTTTGGAATCATATTCTACATCTAGTTTCGATGGAACTAGGTTATTTATGCTACAATAACACAAATTACACTGATTTTTAATGAATACAACCTTTTGGGGGCACTCCGTGGTGCACTCGCCAGCGCAGCTAGAGTGCCGATTTGACCTATAGAAGTTACTGCAAAACACCTTAAAAACACTTAATTCGCTTAGAAAACGCATTTTCAAGTGATTTGGAGACATGTTTTGAGAAACAGTTTTTACATCATATTTGAGCGTTTCACGGTCTGAAACGACGATTTTGCATGTATCTTTGGAAACATATTCTACCTGTAGTTTTTATGGAACTAGGTTATTTATGCTACAATATTACAAAATACGCTGATTTTTATTGAATACAAGGTTTTGGGGCACTCCGTGGTGCACTCGCCAGCGCAGCTAGAGTGCCGATTTGACCTATAGAAGTTACTGCAAAACAACTTAAAAACACGTAATTCGCTTAGAAAACGCATTTTCAAGTGATTTGGAGACATGTTTTGAGAAACAGTTTTTACATCATATTTGAGCGTTTTACGGTCTGAAACGACGATTTTGCATGTATCTTTGGAATCATATTCTACCTCTAGTTTCGATGGAACTAGGTTATTTATGCTACAATAACACAAATTATACTGATTTTTAATGAATACAACCTTTTAGGGGCACTCCGTGGTGCACTTGCCAGCGCAGCTAGAGTGCCGATTTGACCTATAGAAGTTACTGCAAAACACCTTAAAAACACGTAATTCGCTTAGAAAACGCATTTTCAAGTGATTTGGAGACATGTTTTGAGAAACAGTTTTTACATCATATTTGAGCGTTTCACGGTCTGAAACAACGATTTTGCATGTATATTTGGAATCATATTCTACCTGTAGTTTCGATGGAACTAGGTTAATTATATTACAATAACACAAAATACACTGATTTTTAGTGAATACAAGGTTTTGGAGGCACTCCGTGGTGCACTCGCCAGCGCAGCTAGAGTGCCGATTTGACCTATAGAAGTTACTGCAAAACACCTTAAAAACACGTAATTCGCTTAGAAAACGCATTTTCAAGTGATTTGGAGACATGTTTTGAGAAACAGTTTTTACATCATATTTGAGCGTTTCACGGTCTGAAACGACGATTTTGCATGTATCTTTGGAATCATATTCTACCTCTAGTTTCGATGGAACTAGGTTATTTATGCTACAATAAGACAAATTACACTGATTTTTAATGAATACAACCTTTTGGGGGCACTCCGTGGTGCACTCGCCAGCGCAGCTAGAGTGCCGATTTGACCTATAGAAGTTACTGCAAAACACCTTAAAAACACGTAATTCGCTTAGAAAACGCATTTTCAAGTGATTTGGAGACATGTTTTGAGAAAAAGTTTTTACATCATATTTGAGCGTTTCACGGTCTGAAACGACGATTTTGCATGTATCTTTGGAATCATATTCTACATCTAGTTTCGATGGAACTAGGTTATTTATGCTACAATAACACAAATTACACTGATTTTTAATGAATACAACCTTTTGGGGGCACTCCGTGGTGCACTCGCCAGCGCAGCTAGAGTGCCGATTTGACCTATAGAAGTTACTGCAAAACACCTTAAAAACACGTAATTCGCTTAGAAAACGCATTTTCAAGTGATTTGGAGACATGTTTTGAGAAACAGTTTTTACATCATATTTGAGCGTTTCACGGTCTGAAACGACGATTTTGCATGTATCTTTGGAAACATATTCTACCTGTAGTTTTGATGGAACTAGGTTATTTATGCTACAATATTACAAAATACACTGATTTTTATTGAATACAAGGTTTTGGAGGCACTCCGTGGTGCACTCGCCAGCGCAGCTAGAGTGCCGATTTGACCTATTGAAGTTACTGCAAAACACCTTAAAAACACGTAATTCGCTTAGAAAACGCATTTTCAAGTGATTTGGAGACATGTTTTGAGAAACAGTTTTTACATCATATTTGAGCGTTTCACGGTCTGAAACGATGATTTTGCATGTATCTTTGGAATCATATTCTACCTGTAGTTTCGATGGAACTAGGTTATTTATGCTACAATAACACAAATTACACTGATTTTTAGTGAATACAAGGTTTCGGAGGCACTCCGTGGTGCACTCGCCAGCGCAGCTAGAGTGCCGATTTGACCTATAGAAGTTACTGCAAAACACCTTAAAAACACGTAATTCGCTTAGAAAACGCATTTTCAAGTGATTTGGAGACATGTTTTGAGAAACAGTTTTACATCATATTTGAGCGTTTCACGGTCTGAAACGACGATTTTGCATGTATCTTTGGAATCATATTCTACCTCTAGTTTCGATGGAACTAGGTTATTTATGCTACAATAACACAAATTACACTGATTTTTAGTGAATACAAGGTTTTGGAGGCACTCCGTGGTGCACTCGCCAGCGCAGCTAGAGTGCCGATTTGACCTATAGAAGTTACTGCAAAACACCTTAAAAACACGTAATTCGCTTAGAAAACGCATTTTCAAGTGATTTGGAGACATGTTTTGAGAAACAGTTTTTACATCATATTTGAGCGTTTCACGTCTGAAACGACGATTTTGCATGTATCTTTGGAATCATATTCTACCTCTAGTTTCGATGGAACTAGGTTATTTATGCTACAATAACACAAATTACACTGATTTTTAATGAATACAACCTTTTGGGGGCACTCCGTGGTGCACTTGCCAGCGCAGCTAGAGTGCCGATTTGACCTATAGAAGTTACTGCAAAACACCTTAAAAACACGTAATTCGCTTAGAAAACGCATTTTCAAGTGATTTGGAGACATGTTTTGAGAAACAGTTTTTACATCATATTTGAGCGTTTCACGGTCTGAAACAACGATTTTGCATGTATCTTTGGAATCATATTCTACCTGTAGTTTCGATGGAACTAGGTTAATTATATTACAATAACACAAAATACACTGATTTTTAGTGAATACAAGGTTTTGGAGGCACTCCGTGGTGCACTCGCCAGCGCAGCTAGAGTGCCGATTTGACCTATAGAAGTTACTGCAAAACACCTTAAAAACACGTAATTCGCTCAGAAAACGCATTTTCAAGTGATTTGGAGACATGTTTTGAGAAACAGTTTTTACATCATATTTGAGCGTTTCACGGTCTGAAACGACGATTTTGCATGTATCTTTGGAATCATATTCTACCTCTAGTTTCGATGGAACTAGGTTATTTATGCAAAATAACACAAATTACACTGATTTTTAATGAATACAACCTTTTGGGGCACTCCGTGGTGCACTCGCCAGCGCAGCTAGAGTGCCGATTTGACCTATAGAAGTTACTGCAAAACACCTTAAAAACACGTAATTCGCTCAGAAAACGCATTTTCAAGTGATTTGGAGACATGTTTTGAGAAACAGTTTTTACATCATATTTGAGCGTTTCACGGTCTGAAACGACGATTTTGCATGTATCTTTGGAATCATATTCTACCTCTAGTTTCGATGGAACTAGGTTATTTATGCTACAATAACACAAATTACACTGATTTTTAATGAATACAACCTTTTGGGGGCACTCCGTGGTGCACTCGCCAGCGCAGCTAGAGTGCCGATTTGACCTATAGAAGTTACTGCAAAACAACTTAAAAACACGTAATTCGCTTAGAAAACGCATTTTCAAGTGATTTGGAGACATGTTTTGAGAAACAGTTTTTACATCATATTTGAGCGTTTCACGGTCTGAAACGACGATTTTGCATGTATCTTTGGAATCATATTCTACCTCTAGTTTCGATGGAACTAGGTTATTTATGCTACAATAACACAAATTATACTGATTTTTAATGAATACAACCTTTTAGGGGCACTCCGTGGTGCACTTGCCAGCGCAGCTAGAGTGCCGATTTGACCTATAGAAGTTACTGCAAAACACCTTAAAAACACGTAATTCGCTTAGAAAACGCATTTTCAAGTGATTTGGAGACATGTTTTGAGAAACAGTTTTTACATCATATTTGAGCGTTTCACGGTCTGAAACAACGATTTTGCATGTATCTTTGGAATCATATTCTACCTGTAGTTTCGATGGAACTAGGTTAATTATATTACAATAACACAAAATACACTGATTTTTAGTGAATACAAGGTTTTGGAGGCACTCCGTGGTGCACTCGCCAGCGCAGCTAGAGTGCCGATTTGACCTATAGAAGTTACTGCAAAACACCTTAAAAACACGTAATTCGCTTAGAAAACGCATTTTCAAGTGATTTGGAGACATGTTTTGAGAAACAGTTTTTACATCATATTTGAGCGTTTCACGGTCTGAAACGACGATTTTGCATGTATCTTTGGAATCATATTCTACCTCTAGTTTCGATGGAACTAGGTTATTTATGCTACAATAAGACAAATTACACTGATTTTTAATGAATACAACCTTTTGAGGGCACTCCGTGGTGCACTCGCCAGCGCAGCTAGAGTGCCGATTTGACCTATAGAAGTTACTGCAAAACACCTTAAAAACACGTAATTCGCTTAGAAAACGCATTTTCAAGTGATTTGGAGACATGTTTTGAGAAAAAGTTTTTACATCATATTTGAGCGTTTCACGGTCTGAAACGACGATTTTGCATGTATCTTTGGAATCATATTCTACATCTAGTTTCGATGGAACTAGGTTATTTATGCTACAATAACACAAATTACACTGATTTTTAATGAATACAACCTTTTGGGGGCACTTCCGTGTGCACTCGCCAGCGCAGCTAGAGTGCCGATTTGACCTATAGAAGTTACTGCAAAACACCTTAAAAACACGTAATTCGCTTAGAAAACGCATTTTCAAGTGATTTGGAGACATGTTTTGATAAACAGTTTTTACATCATATTTGAGCGTTTCACGGTCTGAAACGACGATTTTGCATGTATCTTTGGAATCATATTCTACCTGTAGTTTCGATGGAACTAGGTTATTTATGCTACAATAACACAAATTACACTGATTTTTAGTGAATACAAGGTTTTGGGGCACTCCGTGGTGCACTCGCCAGCGCAGCTAGAGTGCCGATTTGACCTATAGAAGTTACTGCAAAACACCTTAAAAACACGTAATTCGCTTAGAAAACGCATTTTCAAGTGATTTGGAGACATGTTTTGAGAAACAGTTTTTACATCATATTTGAGCGTTTCACGGTCTGAAACGACGATTTTGCATGTATCTTTGAATCATATTCTACATCTAGTTTCGATGGAACTAGGTTATTTATGCTACAATAACACAAATTACACTGATTTTTAATGAATACAACCTTTTGGGGGCACTCCGTGGTGCACTTGCCAGCGCAGCTAGAGTGCCGATTTGACCTATAGAAGTTACTGCAAAACACCTTAAAAACACGTAATTCGCTTAGAAAACGCATTTTCAAGTGATTTGGAGACATGTTTGATAAACAGTTTTTACATCATATTTGAGCGTTTCACGGTCTGAAACGACGATTTTGCATGTATCTTTGGAATCATATTCTACCTGTAGTTTCGATGGAACTAGGTTATTTATGCTACAATAACACAAATTACACTGATTTTTAGTGAATACAAGGTTTTGGGGCACTCCGTGGTGCACTCGCCAGCGCAGCTAGAGTGCCGATTTGACCTATAGAAGTTACTGCAAAACACCTTAAAAACACGTAATTCGCTTAGAAAACGCATTTTCAAGTGATTTGGAGACATGTTTGAGAAACAGTTTTTACATCATATTTGAGCGTTTCACGGTCTGAAACGACGATTTTGCATGTATCTTTGGAATCATATTCTACATCTAGTTTCGATGGAACTAGGTTATTTATGCTACAATAACACAAATTACACTGATTTTTAATGAATACAACCTTTTGGGGGCACTCCGTGGTGCACTTGCCAGCGCAGCTAGAGTGCCGATTTGACCTATAGAAGTTACTGCAAAACACCTTAAAACACGTAATTCGCTTAGAAAACGCATTTTCAAGTGATTTGGAGACATGTTTTGAGAAACAGTTTTTACATCATATTTGAGCGTTTCACGGTCTGAAACAACGATTTTGCATGTATCTTTGGAATCATATTCTACCTGTAGTTTCGATGGAACTAGGTTAATTATATTACAATAACACAAAATACACTGATTTTAGTGAATACAAGGTTTTGGAGGCACTCCGTGGTGCACTCGCCAGCGCAGCTAGAGTGCCGATTTGACCTATAGAAGTTACTGCAAAACACCTTAAAAACACGTAATTCGCTCAGAAAACGCATTTTCAAGTGATTTGGAGACATGTTTGAGAAACAGTTTTTACATCATATTTGAGCGTTTCACGGTCTGAAACGACGATTTTGCATGTATCTTTGGAATCATATTCTACCTCTAGTTTCGATGGAACTAGGTTATTTATGCTACAATAACACAAATTACACTGATTTTTAATGAATACAACCTTTTGGGGGCACTCCGTGGTGCACTCGCCAGCGCAGCTAGAGTGCCGATTTGACCTATAGAAGTTACTGCAAAACACCTTAAAAACACGTAATTCGCTCAGAAAACGCATTTTCAAGTGATTTGGAGACATGTTTTGAGAAACAGTTTTTACATCATATTTGAGCGTTTCACGGTCTGAAACGACGATTTTGCATGTATCTTTGGAATCATATTCTACCTCTAGTTTCGATGGAACTAGGTTATTTATGCTACAATAACACAAATTACACTGATTTTTAATGAATACAACCTTTTGGGGGCACTCCGTGGTGCACTCGCCAGCGCAGCTAGAGTGCCGATTTGACCTATAGAAGTTACTGCAAAACAACTTAAAAACACGTAATTCGCTTAGAAAAACGCATTTTCAAGTGATTTGGAGACATGTTTTGAGAAACAGTTTTTACATCATATTTGAGCGTTTCACGGTCTGAAACGACGATTTTGCATGTATCTTTGGAATCATATTCTACCTCTAGTTTCGATGGAACTAGGTTATTTATGCTACAATAACACAAATTATACTGATTTTTAATGAATACAACCTTTTAGGGGCACTCCGTGGTGCACTTGCCAGCGCAGCTAGAGTGCCGATTTGACCTATAGAAGTTACTGCAAAACACCTTAAAAACACGTAATTCGCTTAGAAAACGCATTTTCAAGTGATTTGGAGACATGTTTGAGAAACAGTTTTTACATCATATTTGAGCGTTTCACGGTCTGAAACAACGATTTTGCATGTATCTTTGGAATCATATTCTACCTGTAGTTTCGATGGAACTAGGTTACATTATATTACAATAACACAAAATACACTGATTTTTAGTGAATACAAGGTTTTGGAGGCACTCCGTGGTGCACTCGCCAGCGCAGCTAGAGTGCCGATTTGACCTATAGAAGTTACTGCAAAACACCTTAAAAAACACGTAATTCGCTTAGAAAACGCATTTTCAAGTGATTTGGAGACATGTTTTGAGAAACAGTTTTTACATCATATTTGAGCGTTTCACGGTCTGAAACGACGATTTTGCATGTATCTTTGGAATCATATTCTACCTCTAGTTTCGATGGAACTAGGTTATTTATGCTACAATAAGACAAATTACACTGATTTTTAATGAATACAACCTTTTGAGGGCACTCCGTGGTGCACTCGCCAGCGCAGCTAGAGTGCCGATTTGACCTATAGAAGTTACTGCAAAACACCTTAAAACACGTAATTCGCTTAGAAAACGCATTTTCAAGTGATTTGGAGACATGTTTGAGAAAAAGTTTTTACATCATATTTGAGCGTTTCACGGTCTGAAACGACGATTTTGCATGTATCTTTGGAATCATATTCTACATCTAGTTTCGATGGAACTAGGTTATTTATGCTACAATAACACAAATTACACTGATTTTTAATGAATACAACCTTTTGGGGGCACTCCGTGGTGCACTCGCCAGCGCAGCTAGAGTGCCGATTTGACCTATAGAAGTTACTGCAAAACACCTTAAAAACACGTAATTCGCTTAGAAAACGCATTTTCAAGTGATTTGGAGACATGTTTTGATAAACAGTTTTTACATCATATTTGAGCGTTTCACGGTCTGAAACGACGATTTTGCATGTATCTTTGGAATCATATTCTACCTGTAGTTTCGATGGAACTAGGTTATTTATGCTACAATAACACAAATTACACTGATTTTTAGTGAATACAAGGTTTTGGGGCACTCCGTGGTGCACTCGCCAGCGCAGCTAGAGTGCCGATTTGACCTATAGAAGTTACTGCAAAACACCTTAAAAAACACGTAATTCGCTTAGAAAACGCATTTTCAAGTGATTTGGAGACATGTTTTGAGAAACAGTTTTTACATCATATTTGAGCGTTTCACGGTCTGAAACGACGATTTTGCATGTATCTTTGGAATCATATTCTACATCTAGTTTCGATGGAACTAGGTTATTTATGCTACAATAACACAAATTACACTGATTTTTAATGAATACAACCTTTTGGGGGCACTCCGTGGTGCACTTGCCAGCGCAGCTAGAGTGCCGATTTGACCTATAGAAGTTACTGCAAAACACCTTAAAAACACGTAATTCGCTTAGAAAACGCATTTTCAAGTGATTTGGAGACATGTTTTGATAAACAGTTTTACATCATATTTGAGCGTTTCACGGTCTGAAACGACGATTTTGCATGTATCTTTGGAATCATATTCTACCTGTAGTTTCGATGGAACTAGGTTATTTATGCTACAATAACACAAATTACACTGATTTTTAGTGAATACAAGGTTTTGGGGCACTCCGTGGTGCACTCGCCAGCGCAGCTAGAGTGCCGATTTGACCTATAGAAGTTACTGCAAAACACCTTAAAAACACGTAATTCGCTTAGAAAACGCATTTTCAAGTGATTTGGAGACATGTTTGAGAAACAGTTTTTACATCATATTTGAGCGTTTCACGGTCTGAAACGACGATTTTGCATGTATCTTTGGAATCATATTCTACATCTAGTTTCGATGGAACTAGGTTATTTATGCTACAATAACACAAATTACACTGATTTTTAATGAATACAACCTTTTGGGGGCACTCCGTGGTGCACTTGCCAGCGCAGCTAGAGTGCCGATTTGACCTATAGAAGTTACTGCAAAACACCTAAAAACACGTAATTCGCTTAGAAAACGCATTTTCAAGTGATTTGGAGACATGTTTTGAGAAACAGTTTTTACATCATATTTGAGCGTTTCACGGTCTGAAACAACGATTTTGCATGTATCTTTGGAATCATATTCTACCTGTAGTTTCGATGGAACTAGGTTAATTATATTACAATAACACAAAATACACTGATTTTTAGTGAATACAAGGTTTTGGAGGCACTCCGTGGTGCACTCGCCAGCGCAGCTAGAGTGCCGATTTGACCTATAGAAGTTACTGCAAAACACCTTAAAAACACGTAATTCGCTCAGAAAACGCATTTTCAAGTGATTTGGAGACATGTTTTGAGAAACAGTTTTTACATCATATTTGAGCGTTTCACGGTCTGAAACGACGATTTTGCATGTATCTTTGGAATCATATTCTACCTCTAGTTTCGATGGAACTAGGTTATTTATGCTACAATAACACAAATTACACTGATTTTTAATGAATACAACCTTTTGGGGGCACTCCGTGGTGCACTCGCCAGCGCAGCTAGAGTGCCGATTTGACCTATAGAAGTTACTGCAAAACACCTTAAAAACACGTAATTCGCTCAGAAAACGCATTTTCAAGTGATTTGGAGACATGTTTTGAGAAACAGTTTTTACATCATATTTGAGCGTTTCACGGTCTGAAACGACGATTTTGCATGTATCTTTGGAATCATATTCTACCTCTAGTTTCGATGGAACTAGGTTATTTATGCTACAATAACACAAATTACACTGATTTTTAATGAATACAAACCTTTTGGGGGCACTCCGTGTGCACTCGCCAGCGCAGCTAGAGTGCCGATTTGACCTATAGAAGTTACTGCAAAACAACTTAAAAACACGTAATTCGCTTAGAAAACGCATTTTCAAGTGATTTGGAGACATGTTTTGAGAAACAGTTTTTACATCATATTTGAGCGTTTCACGGTCTGAAACGACGATTTTGCATGTATCTTTGGAATCATATTCTACCTCTAGTTTCGATGGAACTAGGTTATTTATGCTACAATAACACAAATTATACTGATTTTTAATGAATACAACCTTTTAGGGGCACTCCGTGGTGCACTTGCCAGCGCAGCTAGAGTGCCGATTTGACCTATAGAAGTTACTGCAAAACACCTTAAAAACACGTAATTCGCTTAGAAAACGCATTTTCAAGTGATTTGGAGACATGTTTTGAGAAACAGTTTTTACATCATATTTGAGCGTTTCACGGTCTGAAACAACGATTTTGCATGTATCTTTGGAATCATATTCTACCTGTAGTTTCGATGGAACTAGGTTAATTATATTACAATAACACAAAATACACTGATTTTTAGTGAATACAAGGTTTTGGAGGCACTCCGTGGTGCACTCGCCAGCGCAGCTAGAGTGCCGATTTGACCTATAGAAGTTACTGCAAAACACCTTAAAAACACGTAATTCGCTTAGAAAACGCATTTTCAAGTGATTTGGAGACATGTTTTGAGAAACAGTTTTTACATCATATTTGAGCGTTTCACGGTCTGAAACGACGATTTTGCATGTATCTTTGGAATCATATTCTACCTCTAGTTTCGATGGAACTAGGTTATTTATGCTACAATAAGACAAATTACACTGATTTTTAATGAATACAACCTTTTGAGGGCACTCCGTGGTGCACTCGCCAGCGCAGCTAGAGTGCCGATTTGACCTATAGAAGTTACTGCAAAACACCTTAAAAACACGTAATTCGCTTAGAAAACGCATTTTCAAGTGATTTGGAGACATGTTTTGAGAAAAAGTTTTTACATCATATTTGAGCGTTTCACGGTCTGAAACGACGATTTTGCATGTATCTTTGGAATCATATTCTACATCTAGTTTCGATGGAACTAGGTTATTTATGCTACAATAACACAAATTACACTGATTTTTAATGAATACAACCTTTTGGGGGCACTCCGTGGTGCACTCGCCAGCGCAGCTAGAGTGCCGATTTGACCTATAGAAGTTACTGCAAAACACCTTAAAAACACGTAATTCGCTTAGAAAACGCATTTTCAAGTGATTTGGAGACATGTTTGAGAAACAGTTTTTACATCATATTTGAGCGTTTCACGGTCTGAAACGACGATTTTGCATGTATCTTTGGAATCATATTCTACATCTAGTTTCGATGGAACTAGGTTATTTATGCTACAATAACACAAATTACACTGATTTTTAATGAATACAACCTTTTGGGGCACTCCGTGGTGCACTTGCCAGCGCAGCTAGAGTGCCGATTTGACCTATAGAAGTTACTGCAAAACACCTTAAAAACACGTAATTCGCTTAGAAAACGCATTTTCAAGTGATTTGGAGACATGTTTGAGAAACAGTTTTTACATCATATTGAGCGTTTCACGGTCTGAAACAACGATTTTGCATGTATCTTCGGAATCATATTCTACCTGTAGTTTCGATGGAACTAGGTTAATTATATTACAATAACACAAAATACACTGATTTTTAGTGAATACAAGGTTTTGGAGGCACTCCGTGGTGCACTCGCCAGCGCAGCTAGAGTGCCGATTTGACCTATAGAAGTTACTGCAAAACACCTTAAAAACACGTAATTCGCTCAGAAAACGCATTTTCAAGTGATTTGGAGACATGTTTTGAGAAACAGTTTTTACATCATATTTGAGCGTTTCACGGTCTGAAACGACGATTTTGCATGTATCTTTGGAATCATATTCTACCTCTAGTTTCGATGGAACTAGGTTATTTATGCTACAATAACACAAATTACACTGATTTTTAATGAATACAACCTTTTGGGGGCACTCCGTGGTGCACTCGCCAGCGCAGCTAGAGTGCCGATTTGACCTATAGAAGTTACTGCAAAACACCTTAAAAACACGTAATTCGCTTCAGAAAACGCATTTTCAAGTGATTTGGAGACATGTTTTGAGAAACAGTTTTTACATCATATTTGAGCGTTTCACGGTCTGAAACGACGATTTTGCATGTATCTTTGGAATCATATTCTACCTCTAGTTTCGATGGAACTAGGTTATTTATGCTACAATAACACAAATTACACTGATTTTTAATGAATACAACCGTTTTGGGGCACTCCGTGGTGCACTCGCCAGCGCAGCTAGAGTGCCGATTTGACCTATAGAAGTTACTGCAAAACAACTTAAAAACACGTAATCGCTTAGAAAACGCATTTTCAAGTGATTTGGAGACATGTTTTGAGAAACAGTTTTTACATCATATTTGAGCGTTTCACGGTCTGAAACGACGATTTTGCATGTATCTTTGGAATCATATTCTACCTCTAGTTTCGATGGAACTAGGTTATTTATGCTACAATAACACAAATTATACTGATTTTTAATGAATACAACCTTTTAGGGGGCACTCCGTGGTGCACTTGCCAGCGCAGCTAGAGTGCCGATTTGACCTATAGAAGTTACTGCAAAACACCTTAAAAACACGTAATTCGCTTAGAAAACGCATTTTCAAGTGATTTGGAGACATGTTTTGAGAAACAGTTTTTACATCATATTTGAGCGTTTCACGGTCTGAAACAACGATTTTGCATGTATCTTTGGAATCATATTCTACCTGTAGTTTCGATGGAACTAGGTTAATTATATTACAATAACACAAAATACACTGATTTTTAGTGAATACAAGGTTTTGGAGGCACTCCGTGTGCACTCGCCAGCGCAGCTAGAGTGCCGATTTGACCTATAGAAGTTACTGCAAAACACCTTAAAAACACGTAATTCGCTTAGAAAACGCATTTTCAAGTGATTTGGAGACATGTTTTGAGAAACAGTTTTTACATCATATTTGAGCGTTTCACGGTCTGAAACGACGATTTTGCATGTATCTTTGGAATCATATTCTACCTCTAGTTTCGATGGAACTAGGTTATTTATGCTACAATAAGACAAAATTACACTGATTTTTAATGAATACAACCTTTTGAGGGCACTCCGTGGTGCACTCGCCAGCGCAGCTAGAGTGCCGATTTGACCTATAGAAGTTACTGCAAAACACCTTAAAAAACACGTAATTCGCTTAGAAAACGCATTTTCAAGTGATTTGGAGACATGTTTTGAGAAAAAGTTTTTACATCATATTTGAGCGTTTCACGGTCTGAAACGACGATTTTGCATGTATCTTTGGAATCATATTCTACATCTAGTTTCGATGGAACTAGGTTATTTATGCTACAATAACACAAATTACACTGATTTTTAATGAATACAACCTTTTGGGGGCACTCCGTGGTGCACTCGCCAGCGCAGCTAGAGTGCCGATTTGACCTATAGAAGTTACTGCAAAACACCTTAAAAACACGTAATTCGCTTAGAAAACGCATTTTCAAGTGATTTGGAGACATGTTTTGATAAACAGTTTTTACATCATATTTGAGCGTTTCACGGTCTGAAACGACGATTTTGCATGTATCTTTGGAATCATATTCTACCTGTAGTTTCGATGGAACTAGGTTATTTATGCTACAATAACACAAATTACACTGATTTTTAGTGAATACAAGGTTTTGGGGCACTCCGTGGTGCACTCGCCAGCGCAGCTAGAGTGCCGATTTGACCTATAGAAGTTACTGCAAAACACCTTAAAAACACGTAATTCGCTTAGAAAACGCATTTTCAAGTGATTTGGAGACATGTTTTGAGAAACAGTTTTTACATCATATTTGAGCGTTTCACGGTCTGAAACGACGATTTTGCATGTATCTTTGGAATCATATTCTACATCTAGTTTCGATGGAACTAGGTTATTTATGCTACAATAACACAAATTACACTGATTTTTAATGAATACAACCTTTTGGGGGCACTCCGTGGTGCACTTGCCAGCGCAGCTAGAGTGCCGATTTGACCTATAGAAGTTACTGCAAAACACCTTAAAAACACGTAATTCGCTTAGAAAACGCATTTTCAAGTGATTTGGAGACATGTTTTGATAAACAGTTTTTACATCATATTTGAGCGTTTCACGGTCTGAAACGACGATTTTGCATGTATCTTTGGAATCATATTCTACCTGTAGTTTCGATGGAACTAGGTTATTTATGCTACAATAACACAAATTACACTGATTTTTAGTGAATACAAGGTTTTGGGGCACTCCGTGGTGCACTCGCCAGCGCAGCTAGAGTGCCGATTTGACCTATAGAAGTTACTGCAAAACACCTTAAAAACACGTAATTCGCTTAGAAAACGCATTTTCAAGTGATTTGGAGACATGTTTGAGAAACAGTTTTTACATCATATTTGAGCGTTTCACGGTCTGAAACGACGATTTTGCATGTATCTTTGGAATCATATTCTACATCTAGTTTCGATGGAACTAGGTTATTTATGCTACAATAACACAAATTACACTGATTTTTAATGAATACAACCTTTTGGGGCACTCCGTGGTGCACTTGCCAGCGCAGCTAGAGTGCCGATTTGACCTATAGAAGTTACTGCAAAACACCTTAAAAACACGTTATTCGCTTAGAAAACGCATTTTCAAGTGATTTGGAGACATGTTTTGATAAACAGTTTTTACATCATATTTGAGCGTTTCACGGTCTGAAACGACGATTTTGCATGTATCTTTGGAATCATATTCTACCTGTAGTTTCGATGGAACTAGGTTATTTATGCTACAATAACACAAATTACACTGATTTTTAGTGAATACAAGGTTTTGGGGCACTCCGTGGTGCACTCGCCAGCGCAGCTAGAGTGCCGATTTGACCTATAGAAGTTACTGCAAAAACACCCTTAAAAACACGTAATTCGCTTAGAAAACGCATTTTCAAGTGATTTGGAGACATGTTTTGAGAAAGTTTTTACATCATATTTGAGCGGTTTTCACGGTCTGAAACGAACGATTTGTGTGTAGCATTTGGACACATATTTTACTGGTACTTTCGATGGATTTTGTTGTTAGGATACAATATGACAAAATACAGTGATTTTCTTTAAGTACAACTTTTGGAGGCACTCCGTGGTGCACTCGCCAGTGCAACTAAAGTGCCGATTTGAACTATAGAAGTTACTGCAAAAACACCTTAAAAACACATAATTCGCTTAGAAACCGCATTTTCAAGTGATTTGGAGACATGTTTTGAGAAACAGTTTTTACATCATATTTGAGCGTTTCACGGTCTGAAACGACGATTTTGCATGTATCTTTGGAAACATATTCTACCTGTAGTTTTGATGGAACTAGGTTATTTATGCTACAATATTACAAAATACACTGATTTTTATTGAATACAAGGTTTTGGAGGCACTCCGTGGTGCACTCGCCAGCGCAGCTAGAGTGCCGATTTGAACTATAGAAGTTACTGCAAAACACCTTAAAAACACGTAATTCGCTTAGAAAACGCATTTTCAAGTGATTTGGAGACATGTTTTGAGAAACAGTTTTTACATCATATTTGAGCGTTTCACGGTCTGAAACGACGATTTTGCATGTATCTTTGGAATCATATTCTACCTGTAGTTTCGATGGAACTAGGTTATTTATGCTACAATAACACAAATTACACTGATTTTTAGTGAATACAAGGTTTTGGAGGCACTCCGTGGTGCACTCGCCAGCGCAGCTAGAGTGCCGATTTGACCTATAGAAGTTACTGCAAAACACCTTAAAAACACGTAATTCGCTTAGAAAACGCATTTTCAAGTGATTTGGAGACATGTTTTGAGAAACAGTTTTTACATCATATTTGAGCGTTTCACGGTCTGAAACGACGATTTTGCATGTATCTTTGGAATCATATTCTACCTGTAGTTTCGATGGAACTAGGTTATTTATGCTACAATAACACAAATTACACTGATTTTTAGTGATTACAAGGTTTTGGAGGCACTCCGTGGTGCACTCGCCAGCGCCAGCTAAAGTGAAAATTTGACCTATAGAAGTTACTGCAAAACACCTTAAAAACACGTAATTCGCTTAGAAAACGCATTTTCAAGTGATTTGGAGACATGTTTTGAGAAACAGTTTTTACATCATATTTGAGCGTTTCACGGTCTGAAACGACGATTTTGCATGTATCTTTGGAATCATATTCTACCTCTAGTTTCGATGGAACTAGGTTATTTATGCTACAATAACACAAATTACACTGATTTTTAATGAATACAACCTTTGGGGGCACTCCGTGGTGCACTCGCCAGCGCAGCTAGAGTGCCGATTTGACCTATAGAAGTTACTGCAAAACACCTTAAAAACACGTAATTCGCTTAGAAAACGCATTTTCAAGTGATTTGGAGACATGTTTTGAGAAACAGTTTTTACATCATATTTGAGCGTTTCACGGTCTGAAACGACGATTTTGCATGTATCTTTGGAATCATATTCTACCTCTAGTTTCGATGGAACTAGGTTATTTATGCTACAATAACACAAATTACACTGATTTTTAATGAATACAACCTTTTAGGGGCACTCCGTGGTGCACTTGCCAGCGCAGCTAGAGTGCCGATTTGACCTATAGAAGTTACTGCAAAACACCTTAAAAACACGTAATTCGCTTAGAAAACGCATTTCAAGTGATTTGGAGACATGTTTTGAGAAACAGTTTTTACATCATATTTGAGCGTTTCACGGTCTGAAACAACGATTTTGCATGTATCTTTGGAATCATATTCTACCTGTAGTTTCGATGGAACTAGGTTAATTATATTACAATAACACAAAAATACACTGATTTTTAGTGAATACAAGGTTTTGGAGGCACTCCGTGGTGCACTCGCCAGCGCAGCTAGAGTGCCGATTTGACCTATAGAAGTTACTGCAAAACACCTTAAAAACACGTAATTCGCTTAGAAAACGCATTTTCAAGTGATTTTGGAGACATGTTTTGAGAAGTTTTTACATCATATTTGAGCGTTTCACGGTCTGAAACGAACGATTTGTGTGTAGCATTTGGACACATATTTTACTGGTACTTTCGATGGAATTTTGTTGTTTAGGATACAATATGACAAAATACAGTGATTTTCTTTAAGTACAACTTTTGGAGGCACTCCGTGGTGCACTCGCCAGTGCAGCTAAAGTGCCGATTTGAACTATAGAAGTTACTGCAAAACACCTTAAAAACACATAATTCGCTTAGAAACCGCATTTTCAAGTGATTTGGAGACATGTTTTGAGAAACAGTTTTTACATCATATTTGAGCGTTTCACGGTCTGAAACGACGATTTTGCATGTATCTTTGGAAACATATTCTACCTGTAGTTTTGATGGAACTAGGTTATTTATGCTACAATATTACAAAATTACACTGATTTTTATTGAATACAAGGTTTTTGGAGGCACTCCGTGGTGCACTCGCCAGCGCAGCTAGAGTGCCGATTTGAACTATAGACGTTACTGCAAAACACCTTAAAAACACGTAATTCGCTTAGAAACGCATTTTCAAGTGATTTGAGACATGTTTTGAGAAACAGTTTTTACATCATATTTGAGCGTTTCACGGTCTGAAACGACGATTTTGCATGTATCTTTGGAATCATATTCTACCTGTAGTTTCGATGGAACTAGGTTATTTATGCTACAATAACACAAATTACACTGAGTTTTAGTGAATACAAGGTTTCGGAGGCACTCCGTGGTGCACTCGCCAGCGCAGCTAGAGTGCCGATTTGACCTATAGAAGTTACTGCAAAACACCTTAAAAACACGTAATTCGCTTAGAAAAACGCATTTTCAAGTGATTTGGAGACATGTTTTGAGAAACAGTTTTTACATCATATTTGAGCGTTTCACGGTCTGAAACGACGATTTTGCATGTATCTTTGGAATCATATTCTACCTCTAGTTTCGATGGAACTAGGTTATTTATGCTACAATAACACAAATTACACTGATTTTTAATGAATACAACCTTTTAGGGCACTCCGTGGTGCACTTGCCAGCGCAGCTAGAGTGCCGATTTGACCTATAGAAGTTACTGCAAAACACCTTAAAAACACGTAATTCGCTTAGAAAACGCATTTTCAAGTGATTTGGAGACATGTTTTGAGAAAGTTTTTACATCATATTTGAGCGTTTCACGGTCTGAAACGAACGATTTGTGTGTAGCATTTGGACACATATTTACTGGTACTTTCGATGGAATTTTGTTGTTTAGGATACAATATGACAAAATACAGTGATTTTCTTTAAGTACAACTTTTGGAGGCACTCCGTGGTGCACTCGCCAGTGCAGCTAAAGTGCCGATTTGAACTATAGAAGTTACTGCAAAACACCTTAAAAAACACATAATTCGCTTAGAAACCGCATTTTCAAGTGATTTGGAGACATGTTTTGAGAAACAGTTTTTACATCATATTTGAGCGTTTCACGGTCTGAAACGACGATTTTGCATGTATCTTTGGAAACATATTCTACCTGTAGTTTTGATGGAACTAGGTTATTTATGCTACAATATTACAAAATACACTGATTTTTATTGAATACAAGGTTTTGGAGGCACTCCGTGGTGCACTCGCCAGCGCAGCTAGAGTGCCGATTTGAACTATAGACGTTACTGCAAAACACCTTAAAAACACGTAATTCGCTTAGAAAACGCATTTTCAAGTGATTTGGAGACATGTTTTGAGAAACAGTTTTTAACAATCATATTTGAGCGTTTCACGGTCTGAAACGACGATTTTGCATGTATCTTTGGAATCATATTCTACCTGTAGTTTCGATGGAACTAGGTTATTTATGCTACAATAACACAAATTACACTGAGTTTTAGTGAATACAAGGTTTCGGAGGCACTCCGTGGTGCACTCGCCAGCGCAGCTAGAGTGCCGATTTGACCTATAGAAGTTACTGCAAAACACCTTAAAAACACGTAATTCGCTTAGAAAACGCATTTTCAAGTGATTTGGAGACATGTTTTGAGAAACAGTTTTTTACATCATATTTGAGCGTTTCACGGTCTGAAACGACGATTTTGCATGTATCTTTGGAAATCATATTCTACCTCTAGTTTCGATGGAACTAGGTTATTTATGCTACAATAACACAAATTACACTGATTTTTAATGAATACAACCTTTTAGGGGCACTCCGTGGTGCACTTGCCAGCGCAGCTAGAGTGCCGATTTGACCTATAGAAGTTACTGCAAAACACCTTAAAAACACGTAATTCGCTTAGAAAACGCATTTTCAAGTGATTTGGAGACATGTTTTGAGAAAGTTTTTACATCATATTTGAGCGTTTCACGGTCTGAAACGAACGATTTGTGTGTAGCATTTGGACACATATTGTACTGGTACTTTCGATGGAATTTTGTTGTTTAGGATACAATATGACAAAATACAGTGATTTTCTTTAAGTACAACTTTTGGAGGCACTCCGTGGTGCACTCGCCAGTGCAGCTAAAAGTGCCGATTTGAACTATAAAAGTTACTGCAAAACACCTTAAAAACACATAATTCGCTTAGAAACCGCATTTTCAAGTGATTTGGAGACATGTTTTGAGAAACAGTTTTTACATCATATTTGAGCGTTTCACGGTCTGAAACGACGATTTTGCATGTATCTTTGGAAACATATTCTACCTGTAGTTTTGATGGAACAAGGTTATTTATGCTACAATATTACAAAATACACTGATTTTTATTGAATACAAGGTTTTGGAGGCACTCCGTGGTGCACTCGCCAGCGCAGCTAGAGTGCCGATTTGAACTATAGAAGTTACTGCAAAACACCTTAAAAACACGTAATTCGCTTAGAAAACGCATTTTCAAGTGATTTGGAGACATGTTTTGAGAAACAGTTTTTACATCATATTTGAGCGTTTCACGGTCTGAAACGACGATTTTGCATGTATCTTTGGAATCATATTCTACCTGTAGTTTCGATGGAACTAGGTTATTTATGCTACAATAACACAAATTACACTGAGTTTTAGTGAATACAAGGTTTCGGAGGCACTCCGTGGTGCACTCGCCAGCGCAGCTAGAGTGCCGATTTGACCTATAGAAGTTACTGCAAAACACCTTAAAAACACGTAATTCGCTTAGAAAACGCATTTTCAAGTGATTTGGAGACATGTTTTGAGAAACAGTTTTTACATCATATTTGAGCGTTTCACGGTCTGAAACGACGATTTTGCATGTATCTTTGGAATCATATTCTACCTCTAGTTTCGATGGAACTAGGTTATTTATGCTACAATAACACAAATTACACTGATTTTTAATGAATACAACCTTTTAGGGGCACTCCGTGGTGCTCTTGCCAGCGCAGCTAGAGTGCCGATTTGACCTATAGAAGTTACTGCAAAACACCTTAAAAACACGTAATTCGCTTAGAAAACGCATTTTCAAGTGATTTGGAGACATGTTTTGAGAAACAGTTTTTACATCATATTTGAGCGTTTCACGGTCTGAAACAACGATTTTGCATGTATCTTTGGAATCATATTCTACCTGTAGTTTCGATGGAACTAGGTTAATTATATTACAATAACACAAAATACACTGATTTTTAGTGAATACAAGGTTTTGGAGGCACTCCGTGGTGCACTCGCCAGCGCAGCTAGAGTGCCGATTTGACCTATAGAAGTTACTGCAAAACACCTTAAAAACACGTAATTCGCTTAGAAAACGCATTTTCAAGTGATTTGGAGACATGTTTTGAGAAACAGTTTTCACATCATATTTGAGCGTTTCACGGTCTGAAACGACGATTTTGCATGTATCTTTGGAATCATATTCTACCTCTAGTTTCGATGGAACTAGGTTATTTATGCTACAATAACACAAATTACACTGATTTTTAATGAATACAACCTTTTGGGGGCACTCCGTGGTGCACTCGCCAGCGCAGCTAGAGTGCCGATTTGACCTATAGAAGTTACTGCAAAACACCTTAAAAACACGTAATTCGCTTAGAAAACGCATTTTCAAGTGATTTGGAGACATGTTTTGAGAAAAAGTTTTTACATCATATTTGAGCGTTTCACCGTCTGAAACGACGATTTTGCATGTATCTTTGGAATCATATTCTACATCTAGTTTCGATGGAACTAGGTTATTTATGCTACAATAACACAAATTACACTGATTTTTAATGAATACAACCTTTTGGGGGCACTCCGTGGTGCACTCGCCAGCGCAGCTAGAGTGCCGATTTGACCTATAGAAGTTACTGCAAAACACCTTAAAAACACGTAATTCGCTTAGAAAAACGCATTTTCAAGTGATTTGGAGACATGTTTTGATAAACAGTTTTTACATCATATTTGAGCGTTTCACGGTCTGAAACGACGATTTTGCATGTATCTTTGGAATCATATTCTACCTGTAGTTTCGATGGAACTAGGTTATTTATGCTACAATAACACAAATTACACTGATTTTTAGTGAATACAAGGTTTTGGGGCACTCCGTGGTGCACTCGCCAGCGCAGCTAGAGTGCCGATTTGACCTATAGAAGTTACTGCAAAACACCTTAAAAACACGTAATTCGCTTAGAAAACGCATTTTCAAGTGATTTGGAGACATGTTTTGAGAAACAGTTTTTACATCATATTTGAGCGTTTCACGGTCTGAAACGACGATTTTGCATGTATCTTTGGAATCATATTCTACCTCTAGTTTCGATGGAACTAGGTTATTTATGCTACAATAACACAAATTACACTGATTTTTAAAGAATACAACCTTTTAGGGGCACTCCGTGGTGCACTTGCCAGCGCAGCTAGAGTGCCGATTTGACCTATAGAAGTTACTGCAAAACACCTTAAAAACACGTAATTCGCTTAGAAAACGCATTTTCAAGTGATTTGGAGACATGTTTTGAGAAAGTTTTTACATCATATTTGAGCGTTTCACGGTCTGAAACGAACGATTTGTGTGTAGCATTTGGACACATATTTTACTGGTACTTTCGATGGAATTTTGTTGTTTAGGATACAATATGACAAAATACAGTGATTTTCTTTAAGTACAACTTTTGGAGGCACTCCGTGGTGCACTCGCCAGTGCAGCTAAAGTGCCGATTTGAACTATAAAAGTTACTGCAAAACACCTTAAAAACACATAATTCGCTTAGAAACCGCATTTTCAAGTGATTTGGAGACATGTTTTGAGAAACAGTTTTTACATCATATTTGAGCGTTTCACGGTCTGAAACGACGATTTTGCATGTATCTTTGGAAACATATTCTACCTGTAGTTTTGATGGAACTAGGTTATTTATGCTACAATATTACAAAATACACTGATTTTTATTGAATACAAGGTTTTGGAGGCACTCCGTGGTGCACTCGCCAGCGCAGCTAGAGTGCCGATTTGAACTATAGAAGTTACTGCAAAAACACCTTAAAAAACACGTAATTCGCTTAGAAAAACGCATTTTCAAGTGATTTGGAGACATGTTTTGAGAAACAGTTTTTTACATCATATTTGAGCGGTTTCACGGTCTGAAACGACGATTTTTGCATGTATCTTTGGAATCATATTCTACCTGTAGTTTCGATGGAACTAGGTTTATTTATGCTACAATAACACAAATTACACTGAGTTTTAGTGAATACAAGGTTTCGGAGGCACTCCGTGGTGCACTCGCCAGCGCAGCTAGAGTGCCGATTTGACCTATAGAAGTTACTGCAAAACACCTTAAAAACACGTAATTCGCTTAGAAAACGCATTTTCAAGTGATTTGGAGACATGTTTTGAGAAACAGTTTTTACATCATATTTGAGCGTTTCACGGTCTGAAACGACGATTTTGCATGTATCTTTGGAATCATATTCTACCTCTAGTTTCGATGGAACTAGGTTATTTATGCTACAATAACACAAATTACACTGATTTTAATGAATACAACCTTTTAGGGGCACTCCGTGGTGCACTTGCCAGCGCAGCTAGAGTGCCGATTTGACCTATAGAAGTTACTGCAAAACACCTTAAAAACACGTAATTCGCTTAGAAAACGCATTTTCAAGTGATTTGGAGACATGTTTTGAGAAACAGTTTTTACATCATATTTGAGCGTTTCACGGTCTGAAACAACGATTTTGCATGTATCTTTGGAATCATATTCTACCTGTAGTTTCGATGGAACTAGGTTAATTATATTACAATAACACAAAATACACTGATTTTTAGTGAATACAAGGTTTTGGAGGCACTCCGTGGTGCACTCGCCAGCGCAGCTAGAGTGCCGATTTGACCTATAGAAGTTACTGCAAAACACCTTAAAAACACGTAATTCGCTTAGAAAAACGCATTTTCAAGTGATTTGGAGACATGTTTTGAGAAACAGTTTTCACATCATATTTGAGCGTTTCACGGTCTGAAACGACGATTTGCATGTATCTTTGGAATCATATTCTACCTCTAGTTTCGATGGAACTAGGTTATTTATGCTACAATAACACAAATTACACTGATTTTTAATGAATACAACCTTTTGGGGGCACTCCGTGGTGCACTCGCCAGCGCAGCTAGAGTGCCGATTTTGACCTATAGAAGTTACTGCAAAACACCTTAAAAACACGTAATTCGCTTAGAAAACGCATTTTCAAGTGATTTGGAGACATGTTTTGAGAAAAAGTTTTTACATCATATTTGAGCGTTTCACCGTCTGAAACGACGATTTTGCATGTATCTTTGGAATCATATTCTACATCTAGTTTTCGATGGAACTAGGTTATTTATTGCTACAATAACACAAATTACACTGATTTTTAATGAATACAACCTTTTGGGGGCACTCCGTGGTGCACTCGCCAGCGCAGCTAGAGTGCCGATTTGACCTATAGAAGTTACTGCAAAACACCTTAAAAAACACGTAATTCGCTTAGAAAACGCATTTTCAAGTGATTTGGAGACATGTTTTGATAAACAGTTTTTACATCATATTTGAGCGTTTCACGGTCTGAAACGACGATTTTGCATGTATCTTTGGAATCATATTCTACCTGTAGTTTCGATGGAACTAGGTTATTTATGCTACAATAACACAAATTACACTGATTTTTAGTGAATACAAGGTTTTGGGGCACTCCGTGGTGCACTCGCCAGCGCAGCTAGAGTGCCGATTTGACCTATAGAAGTTACTGCAAAACACCTTAAAAAACACGTAATTCGCTTAGAAAACGCATTTTCAAGTGATTTGGAGACATGTTTTGAGAAACAGTTTTTACATCATATTTGAGCGTTTCACGGTCTGAAACGACGATTTTGCATGTATCTTTGGAATCATATTCTACCTCTAGTTTCGATGGAACTAGGTTATTTATGCTACAATAACACAAATTACACTGATTTTTAAAGAATACAACCTTTTAGGGGCACTCCGTGGTGCACTTGCCAGCGCAGCTAGAGTGCCGATTTGACCTATAGAAGTTACTGCAAAACACCTTAAAAACACGTAATTCGCTTAGAAAACGCATTTTTCAAGTGATTTGGAGACATGTTTTGAGAAAGTTTTTACATCATATTTGAGCGTTTCACGGTCTGAAACGAACGATTTGTGTGTAGCATTTGGACACATATTTTACTGTACTTTCGATGGAATTTTGTTGTTTAGGATACAATATGACAAAATACAGTGATTTTCTTTAAGTACAACTTTTGGAGGCACTCCGTGGTGCACTCGCCAGTGCAGCTAAAGTGCCGATTTGAACTATAAAAGTTACTGCAAAACACCTTAAAAACACATAATTCGCTTAGAAACCGCATTTTCAAGTGATTTGGAGACATGTTTTGAGAAACAGTTTTTACATCATATTTGAGCGTTTCACGGTCTGAAACGACGATTTTGCATGTATCTTTGGAAACATATTCTACCTGTAGTTTTGATGGAACTAGGTTATTTATGCTACAATATTACAAAATACACTGATTTTTATTGAATACAAGGTTTTGGAGGCACTCCGTGGTGCACTCGCCAGCGCAGCTAGAGTGCCGATTTGAACTATAGAAGTTACTGCAAAACACCTTAAAAACACGTAATTCGCTTAGAAAACGCATTTTCAAGTGATTTGGAGACATGTTTTGAGAAACAGTTTTTTACATCATATTTGAGCGTTTCACGGTCTGAAACGACGATTTTGCATGTATCTTTGGAATCATATTCTACCTGTAGTTTCGATGGAACTAGGTTATTTATGCTACAATAACACAAATTACACTGAGTTTTAGTGAATACAAGGTTTCGGAGGCACTCCGTGGTGCACTCGCCAAGCGCAGCTAGAGTGCCGATTTGACCTATAGAAGTTACTGCAAAACACCTTAAAAACACGTAATTCGCTTAGAAAACGCATTTTCAAGTGATTTGGAGAACATGTTTTGAGAAACAGTTTTTACATCATATTTGAGCGTTTCACGGTCTGAAACGACGATTTTGCATGTATCTTTGGAATCATATTCTACCTCTAGTTTCGATGGAACTAGGTTATTTATGCTACAATAACACAAATTACACTGATTTTTAATGAATACAACCTTTTAGGGGCACTCCGTGGTGCACTTGCCAGCGCAGCTAGAGTGCCGATTTGACCTATAGAAGTTACTGCAAAAACACCTTAAAAACACGTAATTCGCTTAGAAAACGCATTTTCAAGTGATTTGGAGACATGTTTTGAGAAACAGTTTTTTACATCATATTTGAGCGTTTCACGGTCTGAAACAACGATTTTGCATGTATCTTTGGAATCATATTCTACCTGTAGTTTCGATGGAACTAGGTTAATTATATTACAATAACACAAAATACACTGATTTTTAGTGAATACAAGGTTTTGGAGGCACTCCGTGGTGCACTCGCCAGCGCAGCTAGAGTGCCGATTTGACCTATAGAAGTTACTGCAAAACACCTTAAAAAACACGTAATTCGCTTAGAAAACGCATTTTCAAGTGATTTGGAGACATGTTTTGAGAAACAGTTTTCACATCATATTTGAGCGTTTCACGGTCTGAAACGACGATTTTGCATGTATCTTTGGAATCATATTCTACCTCTAGTTTCGATGGAACTAGGTTATTTATGCTACAATAACACAAATTACACTGATTTTTAATGAATACAACCTTTTGGGGGCACTCCGTGGTGCACTCGCCAGCGCAGCTAGAGTGCCGATTTGACCTATAGAAGTTACTGCAAAACACCTTAAAAACACGTAATTCGCTTAGAAAAACGCATTTTCAAGTGATTTGGAGACATGTTTTGAGAAAAAGTTTTTACATCATATTTGAGCGTTTCACCGTCTGAAACGACGATTTTGCATGTATCTTTGGAATCATATTCTACATCTAGTTTCGATGGAACTAGGTTTATTTATGCTACAATAACACAAATTACACTGATTTTTAATGAATACAACCTTTTGGGGGCACTCCGTGGTGCACTCGCCAGCGCAGCTAGAGTGCCGATTTGACCTATAGAAGTTACTGCAAAACACCTTAAAAACACGTAATTCGCTTAGAAAACGCATTTTCAAGTGATTTGGAGACATGTTTTGATAAACAGTTTTTACATCATATTTGAGCGTTTCACGGTCTGAAACGACGATTTTGCATGTATCTTTGGAATCATATTCTACCTGTAGTTTCGATGGAACTAGGTTATTTATGCTACAATAACACAAATTACACTGATTTTTAGTGAATACAAGGTTTTGGGGCACTCCGTGTGCACTCGCCAGCGCAGCTAGAGTGCCGATTTGACCTATAGAAGTTACTGCAAAACACCTTAAAAACACGTAATTCGCTTAGAAAACGCATTTTCAAGTGATTTGGAGACATGTTTTGAGAAACAGTTTTTACATCATATTTGAGCGTTTCACGGTCTGAAACGACGATTTTGCATGTATTTTTGGAATCATATTCTACCTCTAGTTTCGATGGAACTAGGTTATTTATGCTACAATAACACAAATTACACTGATTTTTAAAGAATACAACCTTTTAGGGGCACTCCGTGGTGCACTTGCCAGCGCAGCTAGAGTGCCGATTTGACCTATAGAAGTTACTGCAAAACACCTTAAAAACACGTAATTCGCTTAGAAAACGCATTTTCAAGTGATCTGGAGACATGTTTTGAGAAAGTTTTTTACATCATATTTGAGCGTTTCACGGTCTGAAACGAACGATTTGTGTGTAGCATTTGGACACATATTTTACTGGTACTTTCGATGGAATTTTGTTGTTTAGGATACAATATGACAAAATACAGTGATTTTCTTTAAGTACAACTTTTGGAGGCACTCCGTGGTGCACTCGCCAGTGCAGCTAAAGTGCCGATTTGAACTATAGAAGTTACTGCAAAACACCTTAAAAACACATAATTCGCTTAGAAACCGCATTTTCAAGTGATTTGGAGACATGTTTTGAGAAACAGTTTTTACATCATATTTGAGCGTTTCACGGTCTGAAACGACGATTTTGCATGTATCTTTGGAAACATATTCTACCTGTAGTTTTGATGGAACTAGGTTATTTATGCTACAATATTACAAAATACACTGATTTTTATTGAATACAAGGTTTTGGAGGCACTCCGTGGTGCACTCGCCAGCGCAGCTAGAGTGGCCGATTTGAACTATAGAAGTTACTGCAAAACACCTTAAAAACACGTAATTCGCTTAGAAAACGCATTTTCAAGTGATTTGGAGACATGTTTTGAGAAACAGTTTTTACATCATATTTGAGCGTTTCACGGTCTGAAACGGACGATTTTGCATGTATCTTTGGAATCATATTCTACCTGTAGTTTCGATGGAACTAGGTTATTTATGCTACAATAACACAAATTACACTGAGTTTTAGTGAATACAAGGTTTCGGAGGCACTCCGTGGTGCACTCGCCAGCGCAGCTAGAGTGCCGATTTGACCTATAGAAGTTACTGCAAAACACCTTAAAAACACGTAATTCGCTTAGAAAACGCATTTTCAAGTGATTTGGGACATGTTTTGAGAAACAGTTTTTACATCATATTTGAGCGTTTCACGGTCTGAAACGACGATTTTGCATGTATCTTTGGAATCATATTCTACCTCTAGTTTCGATGGAACTAGGTTATTTATGCTACAATAACACAAATTACACTGATTTTTAATGAATACAACCTTTTAGGGGCACCTCCGTGGTGCACTTGCCAGCGCAGCTAGAGTGCCGATTTGACCTATAGAAGTTACTGCAAAACACCTTAAAAACACGTAATTCGCTTAGAAAACGCATTTTCAAGTGATTTGGAGACATGTTTTGAGAAACAGTTTTTTACATCATATTTGAGCGTTTCACGGTCTGAAACAACGATTTTGCATGTATCTTTGGAATCATATTCTACCCTGTAGTTTCGATGGAACTAGGTTAATTATATTACAATAACACAAAAATACACTGATTTTTAGTGAATACAAGGTTTTGGAGCACTCCGTGGTGCACTCGCCAGCGCAGCTAGAGTGCCGATTTGACCTATAGAAGTTACTGCAAAACACCTTAAAAACACGTAATTCGCTTAGAAAACGCATTTTCAAGTGATTTGGAGACATGTTTTGAGAAACAGTTTTCACATCATATTTGAGCGTTTCACGGTCTGAAACGACGATTTTGCATGTATCTTTGGAATCATATTCTACCTCTAGTTTCGATGGAACTAGGTTATTTATGCTACAATAACACAAATTACACTGATTTTTAATGAATACAACCTTTTGGGGGCACTCCGTGGTGCACTCGCCAGCGCAGCTAGAATGCCGATTTGACCTATAGAAGTTACTGCAAAACACCTTAAAAACACGTAATTCGCTTAGAAAACGCATTTTCAAGTGATTTGGAGACATGTTTTGAGAAAAAGTTTTTACATCATATTTGAGCGTTTCACCGTCTGAAACGACGATTTTGCATGTATCTTTGGAATCATATTCTACATCTAGTTTCGATGGAACTAGGTTATTTATGCTACAATAACACAAATTACACTGATTTTTAATGAATACAACCTTTTGGGGGCACTCCGTGGTGCACTCGCCAGCGCAGCTAGGAGTGCCGATTTGACCTATAGAAGTTACTGCAAAACACCTTAAAAACACGTAATTCGCTTAGAAAACGCATTTTCAAGTGATTTGGAGACATGTTTTGATAAACAGTTTTTTACATCATATTTGAGCGTTTCACGGTCTGAAACGACGATTTTGCATGTATCTTTGGAATCATATTCTACCTGTAGTTTCGATGGAACTAGGTTATTTATGCTACAATAACACAAATTACACTGATTTTTAGTGAATACAAGGTTTTGGGGCACTCCGTGGTGCACTCGCCAGCGCAGCTAGAGTGCCGATTTGACCTATAGAAGTTACTGCAAAACACCTTAAAAACACGTAATTCCGCTTAGAAAACGCATTTTCAAGTGATTTGGAGACATGTTTTGAGAAACAGTTTTTATCACGGTCTGAAACGAACGATTTGTGTGTAGCATTTGGACACATATTTTACTGGTACTTTCGATGGAATTTTGTTGTTTAGGATACAATATGACAAAATACAGTGATTTTCTTTAAGTACAACTTTTGGAGGCACTCCGTGGTGCACTCGCCAGTGCAGCTAAAGTGCCGATTTGAACTATAGAAGTTACTGCAAAACACCTTAAAAACACATAATTCGCTTAGAAACCGCATTTTCAAGTGATTTGGAGACATGTTTTGAGAAACAGTTTTTACATCATATTTGAGCGTTTCACGGTCTGAAACGACGATTTTGCATGTATCTTTGGAAACATATTCTACCTGTAGTTTTGATGGAACTAGGTTATTTATGCTACAATATTACAAAATACACTGATTTTTATTGAATACAAGGTTTTGGAGGCACTCCGTGGTGCACTCGCCAGCGCAGCTAGAGTGCCGATTTGAACTATAGAAGTTACTGCAAAACACCTTAAAAACACGTAATTCGCTTAGAAAACGCATTTTCAAGTGATTGGAGACATGTTTTGAGAAACAGTTTTTACATCATATTTGAGCGTTTCACGGTCTGAAACGACGATTTTGCATGTATCTTTGGAATCATATTCTACCTGTAGTTTCGATGGAACTAGGTTATTTATGCTACAATAACACAAATTACACTGAGTTTTAGTGAATACAAGGTTTCGGAGGCACTCCGTGGTGCACTCGCCAGCGCAGCTAGAGTGCCGATTTGACCTATAGAAGTTACTGCAAAACACCTTAAAAACACGTAATTCGCTTAGAAAACGCATTTTCAAGTGATTTGGAGACATGTTTTGAGAAACAGTTTTTACATCATATTTGAGCGTTTCACGGTCTGAAACGACGATTTTGCATGTATCTTTGGAATCATATTCTACCTGTAGTTTCGATGGAACTAGGTTATTTATGCTACAATAACACAAATTACACTGATTTTTAGTGAATACAAGGTTTCGGAGGCACTCCGTGGTGCACTTGCCAGCGCAGCTAGAGTGCCGATTTGACCTATAAAAGTTACTGCAAAACACCTTAAAAACGCGTAATTCGCTTAGAAAACGCATTTTCAAGTGATTTGGAGACATGTTTTGAGAAACAGTTTTTACATCATATTTGAGCGTTTCACGGTCTGAAACGACGATTTTGCATGTATCTTTGGAATCATATTCTACCTCTAGTTTCGATGGAACTAGGTTATTTATGCTACAATAACACAAATTACACTGATTTTTAATGAATACAACCTTTTGGGGGCACTCCGTGGTGCACTCGCCAGCGCAGCTAGAGTGCCGATTTGACCTATAGAAGTTACTGCAAAACACCTTAAAAACACGTAATTCGCTTAGAAAACGCATTTTCAAGTGATTTGGAGACATGTTTTGAGAAACAGTTTTTACATCATATTTGAGCGTTTCACGGTCTGAAACGACGATTTTGCATGTATCTTTGGAATCATATTCTACCTCTAGTTTCGATGGAACTAGGTTATTTATGCTACAATAACACAAATTACACTGATTTTTAATGAATACAACCTTTTAGGGGCACTCCGTGGTGCACTTGCCAGCGCAGCTAGAGTGCCGATTTGACCTATAGAAGTTACTGCAAAACACCTTAAAAACACGTAATTCGCTTAGAAAACGCATTTTCAAGTGATTTGGAGACATGTTTTGAGAAACAGTTTTTACATCATATTTGAGCGTTTCACGGTCTGAAACAACGATTTTGCATGTATCTTTGGAATCATATTCTACCTGTAGTTTCGATGGAACTAGGTTAATTATATTACAATAACACAAAATACACTGATTTTTAGTGAATACAAGGTTTTGGAGGCACTCCGTGGTGCACTCGCCAGCGCAGCTAGAGTGCCGATTTGACCTATAGAAGTTACTGCAAAACACCTTAAAAACACGTAATTCGCCTAGAAAACGCATTTTCAAGTGATTTGGAGACATGTTTTGAGAAACAGTTTTTACATCATATTTGAGCGTTTCACGGTCTGAAACGACGATTTTGCATGTATCTTTGGAATCATATTCTACCTCTAGTTTCGATGGAACTAGGTTATTTATGCTACAATAACACAAATTACACTGATTTTTAATGAATACAACCTTTTGGGGGCACTCCGTGGTGCACTCGCCAGCGCAGCTAGAGTGCCGATTTGACCTATAGAAGTTACTGCAAAACACCTTAAAAACACGTAATTCGCTTAGAAAACGCATTTTCAAGTGATTTGGAGACATGTTTTGAGAAAAAGTTTTTACATCATATTTGAGCGTTTCACGGTCTGAAACGACGATTTTGCATGTATTTTTGGAATCATATTCTACATCTAGTTTCGATGGAACTAGGTTATTTATGCTACAATAACACAAATTACACTGATTTTTAATGAATACAACCTTTTGGGGGCACTCCGTGGTGCACTCGCCAGCGCAGCTAGAGTGCCGATTTGACCTATAGAAGTTACTGCAAAACACCTTAAAAACACGTAATTCGCTTAGAAAACGCATTTTCAAGTGATTTGGAGACATGTTTTGATAAACAGTTTTTACATCATATTTGAGCGTTTCACGGTCTGAAACGACGATTTTGCATGTATCTTTGGAATCATATTCTACCTGTAGTTTCGATGGAACTAGGTTATTTATGCTACAATAACACAAATTACACTGATTTTTAGTGAATACAAGGTTTTGGGGCACTCCGTGGTGCACTCGCCAGCGCAGCTAGAGTGCCGATTTGACCTATAGAAGTTACTGCAAAACACCTTAAAAACACGTAATTCGCTTAGAAAACGCATTTTCAAGTGATTTGGAGACATGTTTTGAGAAAGTTTTTACATCATATTTGAGCGTTTCACGGTCTGAAACGAACGATTTGTGTGTAGCATTTGGACACATATTTTACTGGTACTTTCGATGGAATTTTGTTGTTTAGGATACAATATGACAAAATACAGTGATTTTCTTTAAGTACAACTTTTGGAGGCACTCCGTGGTGCACTCGCCAGTGCAGCTAAAGTGCCGATTTGAACTATAGAAGTTACTGCAAAACACCTTAAAAACACATAATTCGCTTAGAAACCGCATTTTCAAGTGATTTGGAGACATGTTTTGAGAAACAGTTTTTACATCATATTTGAGCGTTTCACGGTCTGAAACGACGATTTTGCATGTATCTTTGGAAACATATTCTACCTGTAGTTTTGATGGAACTAGGTTATTTATGCTACAATATTACAAAATACACTCATTTTTATTGAATACAAGGTTTTGGAGGCACTCCGTGGTGCACTCGCCAGCGCAGCTAGAGTGCCGATTTGAACTATAGAAGTTACTGCAAAACACCTTAAAAACACGTAATTCGCTTAGAAAACGCATTTTCAAGTGATTTGGAGACATGTTTTGAGAAACAGTTTTTACATCATATTTGAGCGTTTCACGGTCTGAAACGACGATTTTGCATGTATCTTTGGAATCATATTCTACCTGTAGTTTTGATGGAACTAGGTTATTTATGCTACAATAACACAAATTACACTGAGTTTTAGTGAATACAAGGTTTCGGAGGCACTCCGTGGTGCACTCGCCAGCGCAGCTAGAGTGCCGATTTGACCTATAGAAGTTACTGCAAAACACCTTAAAAACACGTAATTCGCTTAGAAAACGCATTTTCAAGTGATTTGGAGACATGTTTTGAGAAACAGTTTTTACATCATATTTGAGCGTTTCACGGTCTGAAACGACGATTTTGCATGTATCTTTGGAATCATATTCTACCTGTAGTTTCGATGGAACTAGGTTATTTATGCTACAATAACACAAATTACACTGATTTTTAGTGAATACAAGGTTTCGGAGGCACTCCGTGGTGCACTTGCCAGCGCAGCTAGAGTGCCGATTTGACCTATAGAAGTTACTGCAAAACACCTTAAAAACGCGTAATTCGCTTAGAAAACGCATTTTCAAGTGATTTGGAGACATGTTTTGAGAAACAGTTTTTACATCATATTTGAGCGTTTCACGGTCTGAAACGACGATTTTGCATGTATCTTTGGAATCATATTCTACCTCTAGTTTCGATGGAACTAGGTTATTTATGCTACAATAACACAAATTACACTGATTTTTAATGAATACAACCTTTTGGGGGCACTCCGTGGTGCACTCGCCAGCGCAGCTAGAGTGCCGATTTGACCTATAGAAGTTACTGCAAAACACCTTAAAAACACGTAATTCGCTTAGAAAACGCATTTTCAAGTGATTTGGAGACATGTTTTGAGAAACAGTTTTTACATCATATTTGAGCGTTTCACGGTCTGAAACGACGATTTTGCATGTATCTTTGGAATCATATTCTACCTCTAGTTTCGATGGAACTAGGTTATTTATGCTACAATAACACAAATTACACTGATTTTTAATGAATACAACCTTTTAGGGGCACTCCGTGGTGCACTTGCCAGCGCAGCTAGAGTGCCGATTTGACCTATAGAAGTTACTGCAAAACACCTTAAAAACACGTAATTCGCTTAGAAAACGCATTTTCAAGTGATTTGGAGACATGTTTTGAGAAACAGTTTTTACATCATATTTGAGCGTTTCACGGTCTGAAACAACGATTTTGCATGTATCTTTGGAATCATATTCTACCTGTAGTTTCGATGGAACTAGGTTAATTATATTACAATAACACAAAATACACTGATTTTTAGTGAATACAAGGTTTGGAGGCACTCCGTGGTGCACTCGCCAGCGCAGCTAGAGTGCCGATTTGACCTATAGAAGTTACTGCAAAACACCTTAAAAACACGTAATTCGCCTAGAAAACGCATTTTCAAGTGATTTGGAGACATGTTTTGAGAAACAGTTTTTACATCATATTTGAGCGTTTCACGGTCTGAAACGACGATTTTGCATGTATCTTTGGAATCATATTCTACCTCTAGTTTCGATGGAACTAGGTTATTTATGCTACAATAACACAAATTACACTGATTTTTAATGAATACAACCTTTTGGGGGCACTCCGTGGTGCACTCGCCAGCGCAGCTAGAGTGCCGATTTGACCTATAGAAGTTACTGCAAAACACCTTAAAAACACGTAATTCGCTTAGAAAACGCATTTTCAAGTGATTTGGAGACATGTTTTGAGAAAAAGTTTTTACATCATATTTGAGCGTTTCACGGTCTGAAACGACGATTTTGCATGTATCTTTGGAATCATATTCTACATCTAGTTTCGATGGAACTAGGTTATTTATGCTACAATAACACAAATTACACTGATTTTTAATGAATACAACCTTTTGGGGGCACTCCGTGGTGCACTCGCCAGCGCAGCTAGAGTGCCGATTTGACCTATAGAAGTTACTGCAAAACACCTTAAAAACACGTAATTCGCTTAGAAAACGCATTTTCAAGTGATTTGGAGACATGTTTTGATAAACAGTTTTTACATCATATTTGAGCGTTTCACGGTCTGAAACGACGATTTTGCATGTATCTTTGGAATCATATTCTACCTGTAGTTTCGATGGAACTAGGTTATTTATGCTACAATAACACAAATTACACTGATTTTTAGTGAATACAAGGTTTTGGGGCACTCCGTGGTGCACTCGCCAGCGCAGCTAGAGTGCCGATTTGACCTATAGAAGTTACTGCAAAACACCTTAAAAACACGTAATTCGCTTAGAAAACGCATTTTCAAGTGATTTGGAGACATGTTTTGAGAAAGTTTTTACATCATATTTGAGCGTTTCACGGTCTGAAACGAACGATTTGTGTGTAGCATTTGGACACATATTTTACTGGTACTTTCGATGGAATTTTGTTGTTTAGGATACAATATGACAAAATACAGTGATTTTCTTTAAGTACAACTTTTGGAGGCACTCCGTGGTGCACTCGCCAGTGCAGCTAAAGTGCCGATTTGAACTATAGAAGTTACTGCAAAACACCTTAAAAACACATAATTCGCTTAGAAACCGCATTTTCAAGTGATTTGGAGACATGTTTTGAGAAACAGTTTTTACATCATATTTGAGCGTTTCACGGTCTGAAACGACGATTTTGCATGTATCTTTGGAAACATATTCTACCTGTAGTTTTGATGGAACTAGGTTATTTATGCTACAATATTACAAAATACACTGATTTTTATTGAATACAAGGTTTTGGAGGCACTGCGTGGTGCACTCGCCAGCGCAGCTAGAGTGCCGATTTGAACTATAGAAGTTACTGCAAAACACCTTAAAAACACGTAATTCGCTTAGAAAACGCATTTTCAAGTGATTTGGAGACATGTTTTGAGAAACAGTTTTTACATCATATTTGAGCGTTTCACGGTCTGAAACGACGATTTTGCATGTATCTTTGGAATCATATTCTACCTGTAGTTTCGATGGAACTAGGTTATTTATGCTACAATAACACAAATTACACTGAGTTTTAGTGAATACAAGGTTTCGGAGGCACTCCGTGGTGCACTCGCCAGCGCAGCTAGAGTGCCGATTTGACCTATAGAAGTTACTGCAAAACACCTTAAAAACACGTAATTCGCTTAGAAAACGCATTTTCAAGTGATTTGGAGACATGTTTTGAGAAACAGTTTTTACATCATATTTGAGCGTTTCACGGTCTGAAACGACGATTTTGCATGTATCTTTGGAATCATATTCTACCTGTAGTTTCGATGGAACTAGGTTATTTATGCTACAATAACACAAATTACACTGATTTTTAGTGAATACAAGGTTTCGGAGGCACTCCGTGGTGCACTTGCCAGCGCAGCTAGAGTGCCGATTTGACCTATAGAAGTTACTGCAAAACACCTTAAAAACGCGTAATTCGCTTAGAAAACGCATTTTCAAGTGATTTGGAGACATGTTTTGAGAAACAGTTTTTACATCATATTTGAGCGTTTCACGGTCTGAAACGACGATTTTGCATGTATCTTTGGAATCATATTCTACCTCTAGTTTCGATGGAACTAGGTTATTTATGCTACAATAACACAAATTACACTGATTTTTAATGAATACAACCTTTTGGGGGCACTCCGTGGTGCACTCGCCAGCGCAGCTAGAGTGCCGATTTGACCTATAGAAGTTACTGCAAAACACCTTAAAACACGTAATTCGCTTAGAAAACGCATTTTCAAGTGATTTGGAGACATGTTTTGAGAAACAGTTTTTACATCATATTTGAGCGTTTCACGGTCTGAAACGACGATTTTGCATGTATCTTTGGAATCATATTCTACCTCTAGTTTCGATGGAACTAGGTTATTTATGCTACAATAACACAAATTACACTGATTTTTAATGAATACAACCTTTTAGGGGCACTCCGTGGTGCACTTGCCAGCGCAGCTAGAGTGCCGATTTGACCTATAGAAGTTACTGCAAAACACCAAAAAAACACGTAATTCGCTTAGAAAACGCATTTTCAAGTGATTTGGAGACATGTTTTGAGAAACAGTTTTTACATCATATTTGAGCGTTTCACGGTCTGAAACAACGATTTTGCATGTATCTTTGGAATCATATTCTACCTGTAGTTTCGATGGAACTAGGTTAATTATATTACAATAACACAAAATACACTGATTTTTAGTGAATACAAGGTTTTGGAGGCACTCCGTGGTGCACTCGCCAGCGCAGCTAGAGTGCCGATTTGACCTATAGAAGTTACTGCAAAACACCTTAAAAACACGTAATTTGCCTAGAAAACGCATTTTCAAGTGATTTGGAGACATGTTTTGAGAAACAGTTTTTACATCATATTTGAGCGTTTCACGGTCTGAAACGACGATTTTGCATGTATCTTTGGAATCATATTCTACCTCTAGTTTCGATGGAACTAGGTTATTTATGCTACAATAACACAAATTACACTGATTTTTAATGAATACAACCTTTTGGGGGCACTCCGTGGTGCACTCGCCAGCGCAGCTAGAGTGCCGATTTGACCTATAGAAGTTACTGCAAAACACCTTAAAAACACGTAATTCGCTTAGAAAACGCATTTTCAAGTGATTTGGAGACATGTTTTGAGAAAAAGTTTTTACATCATATTTGAGCGTTTCACGGTCTGAAACGACGATTTTGCATGTATCTTTGGAATCATATTCTACATCTAGTTTCGATGGAACTAGGTTATTTATGCTACAATAACACAAATTACACTGATTTTTAATGAATACAACCTTTTGGGGGCACTCCGTGGTGCACTCGCCAGCGCAGCTAGAGTGCCGATTTGACCTATAGAAGTTACTGCAAAACACCTTAAAAACACGTAATTCGCTTAGAAAACGCATTTTCAAGTGATTTGGAGACATGTTTTGATAAACAGTTTTTACATCATATTTGAGCGTTTCACGGTCTGAAACGACGATTTTGCTTGTAACTTTGGAATCATATTCTACCTGTAGTTTCGATGGAACTAGGTTATTTATGCTACAATAACACAAATTACACTGATTTTTAGTGAATACAAGGTTTTGGGGCACTCCGTGGTGCACTCGCCAGCGCAGCTAGAGTGCCGATTTGACCTATAGAAGTTACTGCAAAACACCTTAAAAACACGTAATTCGCTTAGAAAACGCATTTTCAAGTGATTTGGAGACATGTTTTGAGAAACAGTTTTTACATCTCATATTTGAGCGTTTCACGGTCTGAAACAACGATTTTGCATGTATTTTTGGAATTATATTCTACCTGTAGTTTCGATGGAACTAGGTTAATTATATTACAATAACACAAAATACACTGATTTTTAGTGAATACAAGGTTTTGGAGGCACTCCGTGGTGCACTCGCCAGCGCAGCTAGAGTGCCGATTTGACCTATAGAAGTTACTGCAAAACACCTTAAAAACACGTAATTCGCTTAGAAAACGCATTTTCAAGTGATTTGGAGACATGTTTTGAGAAACAGTTTTCACATCATATTTGAGCGTTTCACGGTCTGAAACGACGATTTTGCATGTATCTTTGGAATCATATTCTACCTCTAGTTTCGATGGAACTAGGTTATTTATGCTACAATAACACAAATTACACTGATTTTTAATGAATACAACCTTTTGGGGGCACTCCGTGGTGCACTCGCCAGCGCAGCTAGAGTGCCGATTTGACCTATAGAAGTTACTGCAAAACACCTTAAAAACACGTAATTCGCTTAGAAAACGCATTTTCAAGTGATTTGGAGACATGTTTTGAGAAACAGTTTTTACATCATATTTGAGCGTTTCACGGTCTGAAACGACGATTTTGCATGTATCTTTGGAATCATATTCTACCTCTAGTTTCGATGGAACTAGGTTATTTATGCTACAATAACTCAAATTACACTGATTTTTAATGAATACAACCTTTTAGGGGCACTCCGTGGTGCACTTGCCAGCGCAGCTAGAGTGCCGATTTGACCTATAGAAGTTACTGCAAAACACCTTAAAAACACGTAATTCGCTTAGAAAACGCATTTTCAAGTGATTTGGAGACATGTTTTGAGAAACAGTTTTTACATCATATTTGAGCGTTTCACGGTCTGAAACAACGATTTTGCATGTATCTTTGGAATTATATTCTACCTGTAGTTTCGATGGAACTAGGTTAATTATATTACAATAACACAAAATACACTGATTTTTAGTGAATACAAGGTTTTGGAGGCACTCCGTGGTGCACTCGCCAGCGCAGCTAGAGTGCCGATTTGACCTATAGAAGTTACTGCAAAACACCTTAAAAACACGTAATTCGCTTAGAAAACGCATTTTCAAGTGATTTGGAGACATGTTTTGAGAAACAGTTTTCACATCATATTTGAGCGTTTCACGGTCTGAAACGACGATTTTGCATGTATCTTTGGAATCATATTCTACCTCTAGTTTCGATGGAACTAGGTTATTTATGCTACAATAACACAAATTACACTGATTTTTAATGAATACAACCTTTTGGGGGCACTCCGTGGTGCACTCGCCAGCGCAGCTAGAGTGCCGATTTGACCTATAGAAGTTACTGCAAAACACCTTAAAAACACGTAATTCGCTTAGAAAACGCATTTTCAAGTGATTTGGAGACATGTTTTGAGAAAAAGTTTTTACATCATATTTGAGCGTTTCACGGTCTGAAACGACGATTTTGCATGTATCTTTGGAATCATATTCTACATCTAGTTTCGATGGAACTAGGTTATTTATGCTACAATAACACAAATTACACTGATTTTTAATGAATACAACCTTTTGGGGGCACTCCGTGGTGCACTCGCCAGTGCAGCTAAAGTGCCGATTTGAACTATAGAAGTTACTGCAAAACACCTTAAAAACACATAATTCGCTTAGAAACCGCATTTTCAAGTGATTTGGAGACATGTTTTGAGAAACAGTTTTTACATCATATTTGAGCGTTTCACGGTCTGAAACGACGATTTTGCATGTATCTTTGGAAACATATTCTACCTGTAGTTTTGATGGAACTAGGTTATTTATGCTACAATATTACAAAATACACTGATTTTTATTGAATACAAGGTTTTGGAGGCACTCCGTGGTGCACTCGCCAGCGCAGCTAGAGTGCCGATTTGAACTATAGAAGTTACTGCAAAACACCTTAAAAACACGTAATTCGCTTAGAAAACGCATTTCAAGTGATTTGGAGACATGTTTTGAGAAACAGTTTTTACATCATATTTGAGCGTTTCACGGTCTGAAACGACGATTTTGCATGTATCTTTGGAATCATATTCTACCTGTAGTTTCGATGGAACTAGGTTATTTATGCTACAATAACACAAATTACACTGAGTTTTAGTGAATACAAGGTTTCGGAGGCACTCCGTGGTGCACTCGCCAGCGCAGCTAGAGTGCCGATTTGACCTATAGAAGTTACTGCAAAACACCTTAAAAACACGTAATTCGCTTAGAAAACGCATTTTCAAGTGATTTGGAGACATGTTTTGAGAAAAAGTTTTTACATCATATTTGAGCGTTTCACCGTCTGAAACGACGATTTTGCATGTATCTTTGGAATCATATTCTACATCTAGTTTTGATGGAACTAGGTTATTTATGCTACAATAACACAAATTACACTGAGTTTTAATGAATACAACCTTTTGGGGGCACTCCGTGGTGCACTCGCCAGCGCAGCTAGAGTGCCGATTTGACCTATAGAAGTTACTGCAAAACACCTTAAAAACACGTAATTCGCTTAGAAAACGCATTTTCAAGTGATTTGGAGACATGTTTTGATAAACAGTTTTTACATCATATTTGAGCGTTTCACGGTCTGAAACGACGATTTTGCATGTATCTTTGGAATCATATTCTACCTCTAGTTTCGATGGAACTAGGTTATTTATGCTACAATAACACAAATTACACTGATTTTTAATGAATACAACCTTTTAGGGGCACTCCGTGGTGCACTTGCCAGCGCAGCTAGAGTGCCGATTTGACCTATAGAACTTACTGCAAAACACCTTAAAAACACGTAATTCGCTTAGAAAACGCATTTTCAAGTGATTTGGAGACATGTTTTGAGAAACAGTTTTTACATCATATTTGAGCGTTTCACGGTCTGAAACAACGATTTTGCATGTATCTTTGGAATTATATTCTACCTGTAGTTTCGATGGAACTAGGTTAATTATATTACAATAACACAAAATACACTGATTTTTAGTGAATACAAGGTTTTGGAGGCACTCCGTGGTGCACTCGCCAGCGCAGCTAGAGTGCCGATTTGAACTATAGAAGTTACTGCAAAACACCTTAAAAACACGTAATTCGCTTAGAAAACGCATTTTCAAGTGATTTGGAGACATGTTTTGAGAAAGTTTTTACATCATATTTGAGCGTTTCACGGTCTGAAACGAACGATTTGTGTGTAGCATTTGGACACATATTTTACTGGTACTTTCGATGGAATTTTGTTGTTTAGGATACAATATGACAAAATACAGTGATTTTCTTTAAGTACAACTTTTGGAGGCACTCCGTGGTGCACTCGCCAGTGCAGCTAAAGTGCCGATTTGAACTATAGAAGTTACTGCAAAACACCTTAAAAACACATAATTCGCTTAGAAACCGCATTTTCAAGTGATTTGGAGACATGTTTTGAGAAACAGTTTTTACATCATATTTGAGCGTTTCACGGTCTGAAACGACGATTTTGCATGTATCTTTGGAAACATATTCTACCTGTAGTTTTGATGGAACTAGGTTATTTATGCTACAATATTACAAAATACACTGATTTTTATTGAATACAAGGTTTTGGAGGCACTCCGTGGTGCACTCGCCAGCGCAGCTAGAGTGCCGATTTGAACTATAGAAGTTACTGCAAAACACCTTAAAAACACGTAATTCGCTTAGAAAACGCATTTTCAAGTGATTTGGAGACATGTTTTGAGAAACAGTTTTTACATCATATTTGAGCGTTTCACGGTCTGAAACGACGATTTTGCATGTATCTTTGGAAACATATTCTACCTGTAGTTTCGATGGAACTAGGTTATTTATGCTACAATAACACAAATTACACTGAGTTTTAGTGAATACAAGGTTTCGGAGGCACTCCGTGGTGCACTCGCCAGCGCAGCTAGAGTGCCGGTTTGACCTATAGAAGTTACTGCAAAACACCTTAAAAACACGTAATTCGCTTAGAAAACGCATTTTCAAGTGATTTGGAGACATGTTTTGAGAAACAGTTTTTACATCATATTTGAGCGTTTCACGGTCTGAAACGACGATTTTGCATGTATCTTTGGAATCATATTCTACCTGTAGTTTCGATGGAACTAGGTTATTTATGCTACAATAACACAAATTACACTGATTTTTAGTGAATACAAGGTTTCGGAGGCACTCCGTGGTGCACTTGCCAGCGCAGCTAGAGTGCCGATTTGACCTATAGAAGTTACTGCAAAACACCTTAAAAACGCGTAATTCGCTTAGAAAACGCATTTTCAAGTGATTTGGAGACATGTTTTGAGAAACAGTTTTTACATCATATTTGAGCGGTTCACGGTCTGAAACGACGATTTTGCATGTATCTTTGGAATCATATTCTACCTCTAGTTTCGATGGAACTAGGTTATTTATGCTACAATAACACAAATTACACTGATTTTTAATGAATACAACCTTTTGGGGGCACTCCGTGGTGCACTCGCCAGCGCAGCTAAAATGCCGATTTGACCTATAGAAGTTACTGCAAAACACCTTAAAAACACGTAATTCGCTTAGAAAACGCATTTTCAAGTGATTTGGAGACAAGTTTTGAGAAACAGTTTTTACATCATATTTGAGCGTTTCACGGTCTGAAACGACGATATTGCATGTATCTTTGGAATCATATTCTACCTGTAGTTTCGATGGAACTAGGTTATTTATGCTACAATAACACAAATTACACTGATTTTTAGTGAATACAACCTTTTGGGGGCACTCCGTGGTGCACTCGCCAGCGCAGCTAGAGTGCCGATTTGACCTATAGAAGTTACTGCAAAACACCTTAAAAGCACGTAATTCGCTTAGAAAACGCATTTTCAAGTGATTTGGAGACATGTTTTGAGAAACAGTTTTTACATCATATTTGAGCGTTTCACGGTCTGAAACGACGATTTTGCATGTATCTTTGGAATCATATTCTACCTGTAGTTTCGATGGAACTAGGTTATTTATGCTACAATAACACAAATTACACTGATTTTTAGTGAATACAAGGTTTTGGGGCACTCCGTGGTGCACTCGCCAGCGCAGCTAGAGTGCCGATTTGACCTATAGAAGTTACTGCAAAACACCTTAAAAACACGTAATTCGCTTAGAAAACGCATTTTCAAGTGATTTGGAGACATGTTTTGAGAAACAGTTTTTACATCATATTTGAGCGTTTCACGGTCTGAAACGACGATTTTGCATGTATCTTTGGAATCATATTCTACATCTAGTTTCGATGGAACTAGGTTATTTATGCTACAATAACACAAATTACACTGATTTTTAATGAATACAACCTTTTGGGGGCACTCCGTGGTGCACTCGCCAGCGCAGCTAGAGTGCCGATTTGACCTATAGAAGTTACTGCAAAACACCTTAAAAACACGTAATTCGCTTAGAAAACGCATTTTCAAGTGATTTGGAGACATGTTTTGAGAAACAGTTTTTACATCATATTTGAGCGTTTCACGGTCTGAAACGACGATTTTGCATGTATCTTTGGAATCATATTCTACCTGTAGTTTCGATGGAACTAGGTTATTTATGCAACAATAACACAAATTACACTGATTTTTAGTGAATACAAGGTTTTGGGGCACTCCGTGGTGCACTCGCCAGCACAGCTAGAGTGCCGATTTGACCTATAGAAGTTACTGCAAAACACCTTAAAAACACGTAATTCGCTTAGAAAACGCATTTTCAAGTGATTTGGAGACATGTTTTGAGAAACAGTTTTTACATCATATTTGAGCGTTTCACGGTCTGAAACGACGATTTTGCATGTATCTTTGGAATCATATTCTACCTGTAGTTTCGATGGAACTAGGTTATTTATGCTACAATAACACAAATTACACTGATTTTTAGTGAATACAAGGTTTTGGAGGCACTCCGTGGTGCACTCGCCAGCGCAGCTAGAGTGCCGATTTGACCTATAGAAGTTACTGCAAAACACCTTAAAAACACGTAATTCGCTTAGACAACGCATTTTCAAGTGATTTGGAGACATGTTTTGAGAAACAGTTTTTACATCATATTTGAGCGTTTCACGGTCTGAAACGACGATTTTGCATGTATCTTTGGAATCATATTCTACCTCTAGTTTCGATGGAACTAGGTTATTTATGCTACAATAACACAAATTACACTGATTTTTAATGAATACAACCTTTTGGGGGCACTCCGTGGTGCACTCGCCAGCGCAGCTAGAGTGCCGATTTGACCTATAGAAGTTACTGCAAAACACCTTAAAAACACGTAATTCGCTTAGAAAACGCATTTTCAAGTGATTTGGAGACATATTTTGAGAAACAGTTTTTACATCATATTTGCGCGTTTCACGGTCTGAAACGACGATTTTGCATGTATCTTTGGAATCATATTCTACCTGTAGTTTCGATGGAACTAGGTTATTTATGCTACAATAACACAAATTACACTGATTTTTAGTGAATACAAGGTTTTGGAGGCACTCCGTGGTGCACTCGCCAGCACAGCTAGAGTGCCGATTTGACCTATAGAAGTTACTGCAAAACACCTTAAAAACACGTAATTCTCTTAGAAAACGCATTTTCAAGTGATTTGGAGACATGTTTTGAGAAACAGTTTTTACATCATATTTGAGCGTTTCACGGTCTGAAACGACGATTTTGCATGTATCTTTGGAATCATATTCTACCTCTAGTTTCGATGGAACTAGGTTATTTATGCTACAATAACACAAATTACACTGATTTTTAATGAATACAACCTTTTGGGGGCACTCCGTGGTGCACTCGCCAGCGCAGCTAGAGTGCCGATTTGACATATAGAAGTTACTGCAAAACACCTTAAAAACACGTAATTCGCTTAGAAAACGCATTTTCAAGTGATTTGGAGACATGTTTTGAGAAACAGTTTTTACATCATATTTGAGCGTTTCACGGTCTGAAACGACGATTTTGCATGTATCTTTGGAATCATATTCTACCTGTAGTTTCGATGGAACTAGGTTATTTATGCTACAATAACACAAATTACACTGATTTTATTGAATACAAGGTTTTGGAGGCACTCCGTGGTGCACTCGCCAGCGCAGCTAGAGTGCCGATTTGAACTATAGAAGTTACTGCAAAACACCTTAAAAACACGTAATTCGCTTAGAAAACGCATTTTCAAGTGATTTGGAGACATGTTTTGAGAAACAGTTTTTACATCATATTTGAGCGTTTCACGGTCTGAAACGAACGATTTGTGTGTAGCATTTGGACACATATTTTACTGGTACTTTCGATGGAATTTTGTTGTTTAGGATACAATATGACAAAATACAGTGATTTTCTTTGTACAACTTATGGAGGCACTCCGTGGTGCACTCGCCAGTGCAGCTAGAGTGCCGATTTGAACTACAGAAGTTACTGCAAAACACCTTAAAACACGTAATTCGCTTAGAAAACGCATTTTCAAGTGATTTGGAGACATGTTTTGAGAAACAGTTTTTACATCATATTTGAGCGTTTCACGGTCTGAAACGATGATTTTGCATGTATCTTTGGAATCATATTCTACCTGTAGTTTCGATGGTACTAGGTTATTTATGCTATAATAACACAAATTACACTGATTTTTAGTGAATACTAGGTTTCGGAGGCACTCCGTGGTGCACTCGCCAGCGCAGCTAGAGTGCCGGTTTGACCTATAGAAGTTACTGCAAAACACCTTAAAAACACGTAATTCGCTTAGAAAACGCATTTTCAAGTGATTTGGAGACATGTTTTGAGAAACAGTTTTACATCATATTTGAGCGTTTCACGGTCTGAAACGACGATTTTGCATGTATCTTTGGAATCATATTCTACCTCTAGTTTCGATGGAACTAGGTTATTTATGCTACAATAACACAAATTACACTGATTTTTAGTGAATACAAGGTTTTGGAGGCACTCCGTGGTGCACTCGCCAGCGCAGCTAGAGTGCCGATTTGACCTATATAAGTTACTGCAAAACACCTTAAAAACACGTAATTCGCTTAGAAAACGCATTTTCAAGTGATTTGGAGACATGTTTTGAGAAACTAGTTTTTACATCATATTTGAGCGTTTCACGGTCTGAAACGACGATTTTGCATTTATCTTTGGAATCATATTCTACCTCTAGTTTCGATGGAACTAGGTTATTTATGCTACAATAACACAAATTACACTGATTTTTAGTGAATACAAGGTTTTGGAGGCACTCCGTGGTGCACTCGCCAGCGCAGCTAGAGTGCCGATTTGACCTATAGAAGTTACTGCAAAACACCTTAAAAACACGTAATTCGCTTAGAAAACGCATTTTCAAGTGATTTGGAGACATGTTTTGAAAAACAGTTTTTACATCATATTTGAGCGTTTCACGGTCTGAAACGACGATTTTGCATGTATCTTTGGAATCATATTCTACCTCTAGTTTCGATGGAACTAGGTTATTTATGCTACAATAACACAAATTACACTGATTTTTAATGAATACAACCTTTTGGGGGCACTCCGTGGTGCACTCGCCAGCGCAGCTAGAGTGCCGATTTGACCTATAGAAGTTACTGCAAAACACCTTAAAAACACGTAATTCGCTTAGAAAACACATTTTCAAGTGATTTGGAGACATGTTTTGAGAAACAGTTTTTACATCATATTTGAGCGTTTCACGGTCTGAAACGACGATTTTGCATGTATCTTTGGAATCATATTCTACATCTAGTTTCGATGGAACTAGGTTATTTATGCTACAATAACACAAATTACACTGATTTTATTGAATACAAGGTTTTGGAGGCACTCCGTGGTGCACTCGCCAGCGCAGCTAGAGTGCCGATTTGAACTATAGAAGTTACTGCAAAACACCTTAAAAACACGTAATTCGCTTAGAAAACGCATTTTCAAGTGATTTGGAGACATGTTTTGAGAAACAGTTTTTACATCATATTTGAGCGTTTCACGGTCTGAAACGATGATTTTGCATGTATCTTTGGAATCATATTCTACCTGTAGTTTCGATGGAACTAGGTTATTTATGCTACAATAACACAAATTACACTGATTTTTAGTGAATACAAGGTTTCGGAGGCACTCCGTGGTGCACTAGCCAGCGCAGCTAGAGTGCCGATTTGACCTATAGAAGTTACTGCAAAACACCTTATAAAAACGTAATTCGCTTAGAAAACGCATTTTCAAGTGATTTGGAGACATGTTTTGAGAAACAGTTTTTACATCATATTTGAGCGTTTCACGGTCTGAAACGACGATTTTGCATGTATCTTTGGAATCATATTCTACCTCTAGTTTCGATGGAACTAGGTTATTTATGCTACAATAACACAAATTACACTGATTTTTAGTGAATACAAGGTTTTGGAGGCACTCCGTGGTGCACTCGCCAGCGCAGCTAGAGTGCCGATTTGACCTATAGAAGTTACTGCAAAACACCTTAAAAACACGTAATTCGCTTAGAAAACACATTTTCAAGTGATTTGGAGACATGTTTTGAGAAACAGTTTTTACATCATATTTGAGCGTTTCACGGTCTGAAACGACGATTTTGCATGTATCTTTGGAATCATATTCTACATCTAGTTTCGATGGAACTAGGTTATTTATGCTACAATAACACAAATTACACTGATTTTTATTGAATACAAGGTTTTGGAGGCACTCCGTGGTGCACTCGCCAGCGCAGCTAGAGTGCCGATTTGAACTATAGAAGTTACTGCAAAACACCTTAAAAACACGTAATTCGCTTAGAAAACGCATTTTCAAGTGATTTGGAGACATGTTTTGAGAAACAGTTTTTACATCATATTTGAGCGTTTCACGGTCTGAAACGATGATTTTGCATGTATCTTTGGAATCATATTCTACCTCTAGTTTCGATAGAACTAGGTTATTTATGCTACAATAACACAAATTACACTGATTTTTAGTGAATACAAGGTTTCGGAGGCACTCCGTGGTGCACTCGCCAGCGCAGCTAGAGTGCCGATTTGACCTATAGAAGTTACTGCAAAACACCTTATAAAAACGTAATTCGCTTAGAAAACGCATTTTCAAGTGATTTGGAGACATGTTTTGAGAAACAGTTTTACATCATATTTGAGCGTTTCACGGTCTGAAACGACGATTTTGCATGTATCTTTGGAATCATATTCTACCTCTAGTTTCGATGGAACTAGGTTATTTATGCTACAATAACACAAATTACACTGATTTTTAGTGAATACAAGGTTTTGGAGGCACTCCGTGGTGCACTCGCCAGCGCAGCTAGAGTGCCGATTTGACCTATAGAAGTTACTGCAAAACACCTTAAAAACACGTAATTCGCTTAGAAAACGCATTTTCAAATGATTTGGAGACATGTTTTGAGAAACAGTTTTTACATCATATTTGAGCGTTTCACGGTCTGAAACGACGATTTTGCATGTATCTTTGGAATCATATTCTACCTCTAGTTTCGATAGAACTAGGTTATTTATGCTACAATAACACAAATTACACTGATTTTTAATGAATACAACCTTTTGGGGGCACTCCGTGTTGCACTTGCCAGCGCAGCTAGAGTGCCGATTTGACCTATAGAAGTTACTGCAAAACACCTTAAAAACACGTAATTCGCTTAGAAAACGCATTTTCAAGTGATTTGGAGACATGTTTTGAGAAACAGTTTTACATCATATTTGAGCGTTTCACGGTCTGAAACGACGATTTTGCATGTATCTTTGGAATCATATTCTACCTCTAGTTTCGATGGAACTAGGTTATTTATGCTACAATAACACAAATTACACTGATCTTTAGTGAATACAAGGTTTTGGAGGCACTCCGTGGTGCACTCGCCAGCGCAGCTAGAGTGCCGATTTGACCTATAGAAGTTACTGCAAAACACCTTAAAAACACGTAATTCGCTTAGAAAACGCATTTTCAAGTGATTTGGAGACATGTTTTGAGAAACAGTTTTTACATCATATTTGAGCGTTTCACGGTCTGAAACGACGATTTTGCATGTATCTTTGGAATCATATTCTACCTCTAGTTTCGATAGAACTAGGTTATTTATGCTACAATAACACAAATTACACTGATTTTTAATGAATACAACCTTTTGGGGGCACTCCGTGTTGCACTTGCCAGCGCAGCTAGAGTGTCGATTTGACCTATAGAAGTTACTGCAAAACACCTTAAAAACACGTAATTCGCTTAGAAAACGCATTTTCAAGTGATTTGGAGACATGTTTTGAGAAACAGTTTTTACATCATATTTGAGCGTTTCACGGTCTGAAACAACGATTTTGCATGTATCTTTGGAATCATATTCTACCTGTAGTTTCGATGGAACTAGGTTAATTATATTACAATAACACAAAATACACTGATTTTTAGTGAATACAAGGTTTTGGAGGCACTCCGTGGTGCACTCGCCAGCGCAGCTAGAGTGCCGATTTGACCTATAGAAGTTACTGCAAAACACCTTAAAAACACGTAATTCGCTTAGAAAACGCATTTTCAAGTGATTTGGAGACATGTTTTGAGAAACAGTTTTTACATCATATTTGAGCGTTTCACGGTCTGAAACGACGATTTTGCATGTATCTTTGGAATCATATTCTACCTCTAGTTTCGATGGAACTAGGTTATTTATGCTACAATAACACAAATTACACTGATTTTTAATGAATACAACCTTTTGGGGGCACTCCGTGGTGCACTCGCCAGCGCAGCTAGAGTGCCGATTTGACCTATAGAAGTTACTGCAAAACACCTTAAAAACACGTAATTCGCTTAGAAAACGCATTTTCAAGTGATTTGGAGACATGTTTTGAGAAACAGTTTTTACATCATATTTGAGCGTTTTACGGTCTGAAACGACGATTTTGCATGTATCTTTGGAATCATACTCTACCTCTAGTTTCGATGGAACTAGGTTATTTATGCTACAATAACACAAATTACACTGATTTTTAATGAATACAAGCTTTTAGGGGCACTCCGTGGTGCACTTGCCAGCGCAGCTAGAGTGCCGATTTGACCTATAGAAGTTACTGCAAAACACCTTAAAAACACGTAATTCGCTTAGAAAACGCATTTTCAAGTGATTTGGAGACATGTTTTGAGAAACAGTTTTTACATCATATTTGAGCGTTTGACGGTCTGAAACAACGATTTTGCATGTATCTTTGGAATCATATTCTACCTGTAGTTTCGATGGAACTAGGTTAATTATATTACAATAACACAAAATACACTGATTTTTAGTGAATACAAGGTTTTGGAGGCACTCCGTGGTGCACTCGCCAGCGCAGCTAGAGTGCCGATTTGACCTATAGAAGTTACTGCAAAACACCTTAAAAACACGTAATTCGCTTAGAAAACGCATTTTCAAGTGATTTGGAGACATGTTTTGAGAAACAGTTTTTACATCATATTTGAGCGTTTCACGGTCTGAAACGACGATTTTGCATGTATCTTTGGAATCATATTCTACCTCTAGTTTCGATGGAACTAGGTTATTTATGCTACAATAACACAAATTACACTGATTTTTAATGAATACAACATTTGGGGGCACTCCGTGGTGCACTCGCCAGCGCAGCTAGAGTGCCGATTTGACCTATAGAAGTTACTGCAAAACACCTTAAAAACACGTAATTCGCTTAGAAAACGCATTTTCAAGTGATTTGGAGACATGTTTTGAGAAACAGTTTTTACATCATATTTGAGCGTTTCACGGTCTGAAACGACGATTTTGCATGTATCTTTGGAATCATATTCTACATCTAGTTTCGATGGAACTAGGTTATTTATGCTACAATAACACAAATTACACTGATTTTTATTGAATACAAGGTTTTGGAGGCACTCCGTGGTGCACTCGCCAGCGCAGCTAGAGTGCCGATTTGAACTATAGAAGTTACTGCAAAACACCTTAAAAACACGTAATTCGCTTAGAAAACGCATTTTCAAGTGATTTGGAGACATGTTTTGAGAAACAGTTTTTACATCATATTTGAGCGTTTCACGGTCTGAAACAACGATTTTGCATGTATCTTTGGAATCATATTCTACCTGTAGTTTCGATGGAACTAGGTTAATTATATTACAATATCACAAAATACACTGATTTTTAGTGAATACAAGGTTTTGGAGGCACTCCGTGGTGCACTCGCCAGCGCAGCTAGAGTGCCGATTTGACCTATAGAAGTTACTGCAAAACACCTTAAAAACACGTAATTCGCTTAGAAAACGCATTTTCAAGTGATTTGGAGACATGTTTTGAGAAACAGTTTTTACATCATATTTGAGCGTTTCACGGTCTGAAACGACGATTTTGCATGTATCTTTGGAATCATATTCTACCTCTAGTTTCGATGGAACTATGTTATTTATGCTACAATAACACAAATTACACTGATTTTTAATGAATACAACCTTTTGGGGGCACTCCGTGGTGCACTCGCCAGCGCAGCTAGAGTGCCGATTTGACCTATAGAAGTTACTGCAAAACACCTTAAAAACACGTAATTCGCTTAGAAAACGCATTTTCAAGTGATTTGGAGACATGTTTTGAGAAACAGTTTTTACATCATATTTGAGCGTTTCACGGTCTGAAACGACGATTTTGCATGTATCTTTGGAATCATATTCTACCTCTAGTTTCGACGGAACTAGGTTATTTATGCTACAATAACACAAATTACACTGATTTTTAATGAATACAACCTTTTAGGGGCACTCCGTGGTGCACTTGCCAGCGCAGCTAGAGTGCCGATTTGACCTATAGAAGTTACTGCAAAACACCTTAAAAACACGTAATTCGCTTAGAAAACGCATTTTCAAGTGATTTGGAGACATGTTTTGAGAAACAGTTTTTACATCATATTTGAGCGTTTGACGGTCTGAAACAACGATTTTGCATGTATCTTTGGAATCATATTCTACCTGTAGTTTCGATGGAACTAGGTTAATTATATTACAATAACACAAAATACACTGATTTTTAGTGAATACAAGGTTTTGGAGGCACTCCGTGGTGCACTCGCCAGCGCAGCTAGAGTGCCGATTTGACCTATAGAAGTTACTGCAAAACACCTTAAAAACACGTAATTCGCTTAGAAAACGCATTTTCAAGTGATTTGGAGACATGTTTTGAGAAACAGTTTTTACATCATATTTGAGCGTTTCACGGTCTGAAACGACGATTTTGCATGTATCTTTGGAATCATATTCTACCTCTAGTTTCGATGGAACTAGGTTATTTATGCTACAATAACACAAATTACACTGATTTTTAATGAATACAACCTTTTGGGGGCACTCCGTGGTGCACTCGCCAGCGCAGCTAGAGTGCCGATTTGACCTATAGAAGTTACTGCAAAACACCTTAAAAACACGTAATTCGCTTAGAAAACGCATTTTCAAGTGATTTGGAGACATGTTTTGAGAAACAGTTTTTACATCATATTTGAGCGTTTCACGGTCTGAAACGACGATTTTGCATGTATCTTTGGAATCATATTCTACATCTAGTTTCGATGGAACTAGGTTATTTATGCTACAATAACACAAATTACACTGATTTTTATTGAATACAAGGTTTTGGAGGCACTCCGTGGTGCACTCGCCAGCGCAGCTAGAGTGCCGATTTGAACTATAGAAGTTACTGCAAAACACCTTAAAAACACGTAATTCGCTTAGAAAACGCATTTTCAAGTGATTTGGAGACATGTTTTGAGAAACAGTTTTTACATCATATTTGAGCGTTTCACGGTCTGAAACGATGATTTTGCATGTATCTTTGGAATCATATTCTACCTGTAGTTTCGATGGAACTAGGTTATTTATGCTACAATAACACAAATTACACTGATTTTTAGTGAATACAAGGTTTCGGAGGCACTCCGTGGTGCACTCGCCAGCGCAGCTAGAGTGCCGATTTGACCTATAGAAGTTACTGCAAAACACCTTAAAAACACGTAATTCGCTTAGAAAACGCATTTTCAAGTGATTTGGAGACATGTTTTGAGAAACAGTTTTACATCATATTTGAGCGTTTCACGGTCTGAAACGACGATTTTGCATGTATCTTTGGAATCATATTCTACCTCTAGTTTCGATGGAACTAGGTTATTTATGCTACAATAACACAAATTACACTGATTTTTAGTGAATACAAGGTTTTGGAGGCACTCCGTGGTGCACTCGCCAGCGCAGCTAGAGTGCCGATTTGACCTATAGAAGTTACTGCAAAACACCTTAAAAACACGTAATTCGCTTAGAAAACGCATTTTCAAGTGATTTGGAGACATGTTTTGAGAAACAGTTTTTACATCATATTTGAGCGTTTCACGGTCTGAAACGACGATTTTGCATGTATCTTTGGAATCATATTCTACCTCTAGTTTCGATGGAACTAGGTTATTTATGCTACAATAACACAAATTACACTGATTTTTAGTGAATACAAGGTTTTGGAGGCACTCCGTGGTGCACTCGCCAGCGCAGCTAGAGTGCCGATTTGACCTATAGAAGTTACTGCAAAACACCTTAAAAACACGTAATTCGCTTAGAAAACGCATTTTCAAGTGATTTGGAGACATGTTTTGAGAAACAGTTTTTACATCATATTTGAGCGTTTCACGGTCTGAAACGACGATTTTGCATGTATCTTTGGAATCATATTCTACCTCTAGTTTCGATGGAACTAGGTTATTTATGCTACAATAACACAAATTACACTGATTTTTAATGAATACAACCTTTTGGGGGCACTCCGTGGTGCACTCGCCAGCGCAGCTAGAGTGCCGATTTGAACTATAGAAGTTACTGCAAAACACCTTAAAAACACGTAATTCGCTTAGAAAACGCATTTTCAAGTGATTTGGAGACATGTTTTGAGAAACAGTTTTTACATCATATTTGAGCGTTTCACGGTCTGAAACGACGATTTTGCATGTATCTTTGGAATCATATTCTACCTCTAGTTTCGATGGAACTAGGTTATTTATGCTACAATAACACAAATTACACTGATTTTTAGTGAATACAAGGTTTTGGAGGCACTCCGTGGTGCACTCGCCAGCGCAGCTAGAGTGCCGATTTGACCTATAGAAGTTACTGCAAAACACCTTAAAAACACGTAATTCGCTTAGAAAACGCATTTTCAAGTGATTTGGAGACATGTTTTGAGAAACAGTTTTTACATCATATTTGAGCGTTTCACGGTCTGAAACGACGATTTTGCATGTATCTTTGGAATCATATTCTACCTCTAGTTTCGATGGAACTAGGTTATTTATGCTACAATAACACAAATTACACTGATTTTTAATGAATACAACCTTTTGGGGGCACTCCGTGGTGCACTCGCCAGCGCAGCTAGAGTGCCGATTTGACCTATAGAAGTTACTGCAAAACACCTTAAAAACACGTAATTCGCTTAGAAAACGCATTTTCAAGTGATTTGGAGACATGTTTTGAGAAACAGTTTTTACATCATATTTGAGCGTTTCACGGTCTGAAACGACGATTTTGCATGTATCTTTGGAATCATATTCTACCTCTAGTTTCGATGGAACTAGGTTATTTATGCAACAATAACACAAATTACACTGATTTTTAATGAATACAACCTTTTGGGGGCACTCCGTGTTGCACTTGCCAGCGCAGCTAGAGTGCCCATTTGACCTATAGAAGTTACTGCAAAACACCTTAAAAACACGTAATTCGCTTAGAAAACGCATTTTCAAGTGATTTGGAGACATGTTTTGAGAAACAGTTTTTACATCATATTTGAGCGTTTGACGGTCTGAAACAACGATTTTGCATGTATCTTTGGAATCATATTCTACCTGTAGTTTCGATGGAACTAGGTTAATTATATTACAATAACACAAAATACACTGATTTTTAGTGAATACAAGGTTTTGGAGGCACTCCGTGGTGCACTCGCCAGCGCAGCTAGAGTGCCGATTTGACCTATAGAAGTTACTGCAAAACACCTTAAAAACACGTAATTCGCTTAGAAAACGCATTTTCAAGTGATTTGGAGACATGTTTTGAGAAACAGTTTTTACATCATATTTGAGCGTTTCACGGTCTGAAACGACGATTTTGCATGTATCTTTGGAATCATATTCTACCTCTAGTTTCGATGGAACTAGGTTATTTATGCTACAATAACACAAATTACACTGATTTTTAATGAATACAACCTTTTGGGGGCACTCCGTGGTGCACTCGCCAGCGCAGCTAGAGTGCCGATTTGACCTATAGAAGTTACTGCAAAACACCTTAAAAACACGTAATTCGCTTAGAAAACGCATTTTCAAGTGATTTGGAGACATGTTTTGAGAAACAGTTTTTACATCATATTTGAGCGTTTCACGGTCTGAAACGACGATTTTGCATGTATCTTTGGAATCATATTCTACATCTAGTTTCGATGGAACTAGGTTATTTATGCTACAATAACACAAATTACACTGATTTTTATTGAATACAAGGTTTTGGAGGCACTCCGTGGTGCACTCGCCAGCGCAGCTAGAGTGCCGATTTGAACTATAGAAGTTACTGCAAAACACCTTAAAAACACGTAATTCGCTTAGAAAACGCATTTTCAAGTGATTTGGAGACATGTTTTGAGAAACAGTTTTTACATCATATTTGAGCGTTTCACGGTCTGAAACGATGATTTTGCATGTATCTTTGGAATCATATTCTACCTGTAGTTTCGATGGAACTAGGTTATTTATGCTACAATAACACAAATTACACTGATTTTTATTGAATACAAGGTTTCGGAGGCACTCCGTGGTGCACTCGCCAGCGCAGCTAGAGTGCCGATTTGACCTATAGAAGTTACTGCAAAACACCTTAAAAACACGTAATTCGCTTAGAAAACGCATTTTCAAGTGATTTGGAGACATGTTTTGAGAAACAGTTTTACATCATATTTGAGCGTTTCACGGTCTGAAACGACGATTTTGCATGTATCTTTGGAATCATATTCTACCTCTAGTTTCGATGGAACTAGGTTATTTATGCTACAATAACACAAATTACACTGATTTTTAGTGAATACAAGGTTTTGGAGGCACTCCGTGGTGCACTCGCCAGCGCAGCTAGAGTGCCGATTTGACCTATAGAAGTTACTGCAAAACACCTTAAAAACACGTAATTCGCTTAGAAAACGCATTTTCAAGTGATTTGGAGACATGTTTTGAGAAACAGTTTTTACATCATATTTGAGCGTTTCACGGTCTGAAACGACGATTTTGCATGTATTTTTGGAATCATATTCTACCTCTAGTTTCGATGGAACTAGGTTATTTATGCTACAATAACACAAATTACACTGATTTTTAATGAATACAACCTTTTGGGGGCACTCCGTGGTGCACTCGCCAGCGCAGCTAGAGTGCCGATTTGACCTATAGAAGTTACTGCAAAACACCTTAAAAACACGTAATTCGCTTAGAAAACGCATTTTCAAGTGATTTGGAGACATGTTTTGAGAAACAGTTTTTACATCATATTTGAGCGTTTCACGGTCTGAAACGACGATTTTGCATGTATCTTTGGAATCATATTCTACCTCTAGTTTCGATGGAACTAGGTTAATTATATTACAATAACACAAAATACACTGATTTTTAGTGAATACAAGGTTTTGGAGGCACTCCGTGGTGCACTCGCCAGCGCAGCTAGAGTGCCGATTCGACCTATAGAAGTTACTGCAAAACACCTTAAAAACACGTAATTCGCTTAGAAAACGCATTTTCAAGTGATTTGGAGACATGTTTTGAGAAACAGTTTTTACATCATATTTGAGCGTTTCACGGTCTGAAACGACGATTTTGCATGTATCTTTGGAATCATATTCTACCTCTAGTTTCGATGGAACTAGGTTATTTATGCTACAATAACACAAATTACACTGATTTTTAATGAATACAACCTTTTGGGGGCACTCCGTGGTGCACTCGCCAGCGCAGCTAGAGTGCCGATTTGACCTATAGAAGTTACTGCAAAACACCTTAAAAACACGTAATTCGCTTAGAAAACGCATTTTCAAGTGATTTGGAGACATGTTTTGAGAAACAGTTTTTACATCATATTTGAGCGTTTCACGGTCTGAAACGACGATTTTGCATGTATCTTTGGAATCATATTCTACTTCTAGTTTCGATGGAACTAGGTTATTTATGCTACAATAACACAAATTACACTGATTTTTATTGAATACAAGGTTTTGGAGGCACTCCGTGGTGCACTCGCCAGCGCAGCTAGAGTGCCGATTTGAACTATAGAAGTTACTGCAAAACACCTTAAAAACACGTAATTCGCTTAGAAAACGCATTTTCAAGTGATTTGGAGACATGTTTTGAGAAACAGTTTTTACATCATATTTGAGCGTTTCACGGTCTGAAACGATGATTTTGCATGTATCTTTGGAATCATATTCTACCTGTAGTTTCGATGGAACTAGGTTATTTATGCTACAATAACACAAATTACACTGATTTTTAGTGAATACAAGGTTTCGGAGGCACTCCGTGGTGCACTCGCCAGCGCAGCTAGAGTGCCGATTTGACCTATAGAAGTTACTGCAAAACACCTTAAAAACACGTAATTCGCTTAGAAAACGCATTTTCAAGTGATTTGGAGACATGTTTTGAGAAACAGTTTTACATCATATTTGAGCGTTTCACGGTCTGAAACGACGATTTTGCATGTATCTTTGGAATCATATTCTACCTCTAGTTTCGATGGAACTAGGTTATTTATGCTACAATAACACAAATTACACTGATTTTTAGTGAATACAAGGTTTTGGAGGCACTCCGTGGTGCACTCGCCAGCGCAGCTAGAGTGCCGATTTGACCTATAGAAGTTACTGCAAAACACCTTAAAAACACGTAATTCGCTTAGAAAACGCATTTTCAAGTGATTTGGAGACATGTTTTGAGAAACAGTTTTTACATCATATTTGAGCGTTTCACGGTCTGAAACGACGATTTTGCATGTATCTTTGGAATCATATTCTACCTCTAGTTTCGATGGAACTAGGTTATTTATGCTACAATAACACAAATTACACTGATTTTTAGTGAATACAAGGTTTTGGAGGCACTCCGTGGTGCACTCGCCAGCGCAGCTAGAGTGCCGATTTGACCTATAGAAGTTACTGCAAAACACCTTAAAAACACGTAATTCGCTTAGAAAACGCATTTTCAAGTGATTTGGAGACATGTTTTGAGAAACAGTTTTTACATCATATTTGAGCGTTTCACGGTCTGAAACGACGATTTTGCATGTATCTTTGGAATCATATTCTACCTCTAGTTTCGATGGAACTAGGTTATTTATGCTACAATAACACAAATTACACTGATTTTTAATGAATACAACCTTTTGGGGGCACTCCGTGGTGCACTCGCCAGCGCAGCTAGAGTGCCGATTTGACCTATAGAAGTTACTGCAAAACACCTTAAAAACACGTAATTCGCTTAGAAAACGCATTTTCAAGTGATTTGGAGACATGTTTTGAGAAACAGTTTTTACATCATATTTGAGCGTTTCACGGTCTGAAACGACGATTTTGCATGTATCTTTGGAATCATATTCTACCTCTAGTTTCGATGGAACTAGGTTATTTATGCTACAATAACACAAATTACACTGATTTTTAATGAATACAACCTTTTGGGGGCACTCCGTGTTGCACTTGCCAGCGCAGCTAGAGTGCCCATTTGACCTATAGAAGTTACTGCAAAACACCTTAAAAACACGTAATTCGCTTAGAAAACGCATTTTCAAGTGATTTGGAGACATGTTTTGAGAAACAGTTTTTACATCATATTTGAGCGTTTCACGGTCTGAAACAACGATTTTGCATGTATCTTTGGAATCATATTCTACCTGTAGTTTCGATGGAACTAGGTTAATTATATTACAATAACACAAAATACACTGATTTTTAGTGAATACAAGGTTTTGGAAGCACTCCGTGGTGCACTCGCCAGCGCAGCTAGAGTGCCGATTTGACCTATAGAAGTTACTGCAAAACACCTTAAAAACACGTAATTCGCTTAGAAAACGCATTTTCAAGTGATTTGGAGACATGTTTTGAGAAACAGTTTTTACATCATATTTGAGCGTTTCACGGTCTGAAACGACGATTTTGCATGTATCTTTGGAATCATATTCTACCTCTAGTTTCGATGGAACTAGGTTATTTATGCTACAATAACACAAATTACACTGATTTTTAATGAATACAACCTTTTGGGGGCACTCCGTGGTGCACTCGCCAGCGCAGCTAGAGTGCCGATTTGACCTATAGAAGTTACTGCAAAACACCTTAAAAACACGTAATTCGCTTAGAAAACGCATTTTCAAGTGATTTGGAGACATGTTTTGAGAAACAGTTTTTACATCATATTTGAGCGTTTCACGGTCTGAAACGACGATTTTGCATGTATCTTTGGAATCATATTCTACCTCTAGTTTCGATGGAACTAGGTTATTTATGCTACAATAACACAAATTACACTGATTTTTAATGAATACAACCTTTTAGGGGCACTCCGTGGTGCACTTGCCAGCGCAGCTAGAGTGCCGATTTGACCTATAGAAGTTACTGCAAAACACCTTAAAAACACGTAATTCGCTTAGAAAACGCATTTTCAAGTGATTTGGAGACATGTTTTGAGAAACAGTTTTTACATCATATTTGAGCGTTTGACGGTCTGAAACAACGATTTTGCATGTATCTTTGTAATCATATTCTACCTGTAGTTTCGATGGAACTAGGTTAATTATATTACAATAACACAAAATACACTGATTTTTAGTGAATACAAGGTTTTGGAGGCACTCCGTGGTGCACTCGCCAGCGCAGCTAGAGTGCCGATTTGACCTATAGAAGTTACTGCAAAACACCTTAAAAACACGTAATTCGCTTAGAAAACGCATTTTCAAGTGATTTGGAGACATGTTTTGAGAAACAGTTTTTACATCATATTTGAGCGTTTCACGGTCTGAAACGACGATTTTGCATGTATCTTTGGAATCATATTCTACCTCTAGTTTCGATGGAACTAGGTTATTTATGCTACAATAACACAAATTACACTGATTTTTAATGAATACAACCTTTTGGGGGCACTCCGTGGTGCACTCGCCAGCGCAGCTAGAGTGCCGATTTGACCTATAGAAGTTACTGCAAAACACCTTAAAAACACGTAATTCGCTTAGAAAACGCATTTTCAAGTGATTTGGAGACATGTTTTGAGAAACAGTTTTTACATCATATTTGAGCGTTTCACGGTCTGAAACGACGATTTTGCATGTATCTTTGGAATCATATTCTACATCTAGTTTCGATGGAACTAGGTTATTTATGCTACAATAACACAAATTACACTGATTTTTATTGAATACAAGGTTTTGGAGGCACTCCGTGGTGCACTCGCCAGCGCAGCTAGAGTGCCGATTTGAACTATAGAAGTTACTGCAAAACACCTTAAAAACACGTAATTCGCTTAGAAAACGCATTTTCAAGTGATTTGGAGACATGTTTTGAGAAACAGTTTTTACATCATATTTGAGCGTTTCACGGTCTGAAACGATGATTTTGCATGTATCTTTGGAATCATATTCTACCTGTAGTTTCGATGGAACTAGGTTATTTATGCTACAATAACACAAATTACACTGATTTTTAGTGAATACGAGGTTTCGGAGGCACTCCGTGGTGCACTCGCCAGCGTAGCTAGAGTGCCGATTTGACCTATAGAAGTTACTGCAAAACACCTTAAAAACACGTAATTCGCTTAGAAAACGCATTTTCAAGTGATTTGGAGACATGTTTTGAGAAACAGTTTTACATCATATTTGAGCGTTTCACGGTCTGAAACGACGATTTTGCATGTATCTTTGGAATCATATTCTACCTCTAGTTTCGATGGAACTAGGTTATTTATGCTACAATAACACAAATTACGCTGATTTTTAGTGAATACAAGGTTTTGGAGGCACTCCGTGGTGCACTCGCCAGCGCAGCTAGAGTGCCGATTTGACCTATAGAAGTTACTGCAAAACACCTTAAAAACACGTAATTCGCTTAGAAAACGCATTTTCAAGTGATTTGGAGACATGTTTTGAGAAACAGTTTTTACATCATATTTGAGCGTTTCACGGTCTGAAACGACGATTTTGCATGTATCTTTGGAATCATATTCTACCTCTAGTTTCGATGGAACTAGGTTATTTATGCTACAATAACACAAATTACACTGATTTTTAGTGAATACAAGGTTTTGGAGGCACTCCGTGGTGCACTCGCCAGCGCAGCTAGAGTGCCGATTTGACCTATAGAAGTTACTGCAAAACACCTTAAAAACACGTAATTCGCTTAGAAAACGCATTTTCAAGTGATTTGGAGACATGTTTTGAGAAACAGTTTTTACATCATATTTGAGCGTTTCACGGTCTGAAACGACGATTTTGCATGTATCTTTGGAATCATATTCTACCTCTAGTTTCGATGGAACTAGGTTATTTATGCTACAATAACACAAATTACACTGATTTTTAATGAATACAACCTTTTGGGGGCACTCCGTGGTGCACATGCCAGCGCAGCTAGAGTGCCGATTTGACCTATAGAAGTTACTGCAAAACACCTTAAAAACACGTAATTCGCTTAGAAAACGCATTTTCAAGTGATTTGGAGACATGTTTTGAGAAAGTTTTTACATCATATTTGAGCGTTTCACGGTCTGAAACGAACGATTTGTGTGTAGCATTTGGACACATATTTTACTGGTACTTTCGAAGGAATTTTGTTGTTTAGGATACAATATGACAAAATACAGTGATTTTCTTTTTACAACTTTTGGAGGCACTCCGTGGTGCACTCGCCAGTGCAGCTAGAGTGCCGATTTGAACTATAGAAGTTACTGCAAAACACCTTAAAAACACATAATTCGCTTAGAAACCGCATTTTCAAGTGATTTGGAGACATGTTTTGAGAAACAGTTTTTACATCATATTTGAGCGTTTCACGGTCTGAAACGACGATTTTGCATGTATCTTTGGAAACATATTCCACCTGTAGTTTTGATGGAACTAGGTTATTTATGCTACAATATTACAAAATACACTGAATTTTATTGAATACAAGGTTTTGGAGGCACTCCGTGGTGCACTCGCCAGCGCAGCTAGAGTGCCGATTTGAACTATAGAAGTTACTGCAAAACACTTTAAAAACACGTAATTCGCTTAGAAAACGCATTTTCAAGTGATTTGGAGACATGTTTTGAGAAACAGTTTTTACATCATATTTGAGCGTTTCACGGTCTGAAACGATGATTTTGCATGTATCTTTGGAATCATATTCTACCTGTAGTTTCGATGGAACTAGGTTATTTATGCTATAATAACACAAATTACACTGATTTTTAGTGAATACAAGGTTTCGGAGGCACTCCGTGGTGCACTCGCCAGCGCAGCTAGAGTGCCGATTTGACCTATAGAAGTTACAGCAAAACACCTTATAAACACGTAATTCGCTTAGAAAACGCATTTTCAAGTGATTTGGAGACATGTTTTGAGAAACAGTTTTACATCATATTTGAGCGTTTCACGGTCTGAAACGACGATTTTGCATGTATCTTTGGAATCATATTCTACCTCTAGTTTCGATGGAACTAGGTTATTTATGCTACAATAACACAAATTACACTGATTTTTAGTGAATACAAGGTTTTGGAGGCACTCCGTGGTGCACTCGCCAGCGCAGCTAGAGTGCCGATTTGACCTATAGAAGTTACTGCAAAACACCTTAAAAACACGTAATTCGCTTAGAAAACGCATTTTCAAGTGATTTGGAGACATGTTTCGAGAAACAGTTTTTACATCATATTTGAGCGTTTCACGGTCTGAAACGACGATTTTGCATGTATCTTTGGAATCATATTCTACCTCTAGTTTCGATGGAACTAGGTTATTTATGCTACAATAACACAAATTACACTGATTTTTAGTGAATACAAGGTTTTGGAGGCACTCCGTGGTGCACTCGCCAGCGCAGCTAGAGTGCCGATTTGACCTATAGAAGTTACTGCAAAACACCTTAAAAACACGTAATTCGCTTAGAAAACGCATTTTCAAGTGATTTGGAGACATGTTTTGAGAAACAGTTTTTACATCATATTTGAGCGTTTCACGGTCTGAAACGACGATTTTGCATGTATCTTTGGAATCATATTCTACCTCTAGTTTCGATGGAACTAGGTTATTTATGCTACAATAACACAAATTACACTGATTTTTAATGAATACAACCTTTTGGGGGCACTCCGTGGTGCACTCGCCAGCGCAGCTAGAGTGCCGATTTGACCTATAGAAGTTACTGCAAAACACCTTAAAAACACGTAATTCGCTTAGAAAACGCATTTTCAAGTGATTTGGAGACATGTTTTGAGAAACAGTTTTTACATCATATTTGAGCGTTTCACGGTCTGAAACGACGATTTTGCATGTATCTTTGGAATCATATTCTACCTCTAGTTTCGATGGAACTAGGTTATTTATGCTACAATAACACAAATTACACTGATTTTTAATGAATACAACCTTTTGGGGGCACTCCGTGTTGCACTTGCCAGCGCAGCTAGAGTGCCGATTTGACCTATAGAAGTTACTGCAAAACACCTTAAAAACACGTAATTCGCTTAGAAAACGCATTTTTAAGTGATTTGGAGACATGTTTTGAGAAACAGTTTTTACATCATATTTGAGCGTTTCACGGTCTGAAACAACGATTTTGCATGTATCTTTGGAATCATATTCTACCTGTAGTTTCGATGGAACTAGGTTAATTATATTACAATAACACAAAATACACTGATTTTTAGGGAATACAAGGTTTTGGAGGCACTCCGTGGTGCACTCGCCAGCGCAGCTAGAGTGCCGATTTGACCTATAGAAGTTACTGCAAAACACCTTAAAAACACGTAATTCGCTTAGAAAACGCATTTTCAAGTGATTTGGAGACATGTTTTGAGAAACAGTTTTTACATCTTATTTGAGCGTTTCACGGTCTGAAACGACGATTTTGCATGTATCTTTGGAATCATATTCTACCTCTAGTTTCGATGGAACTAGGTTATTTATGCTACAATAACACAAATTACACTGATTTTTAATGAATACAACCTTTTGGGGGCACTCCGTGGTGCACTCGCCAGCGCAGCTAGAGTGCCGATTTGACCTATAGAAGTTACTGCAAAACACCTTAAAAACACGTAATTCGCTTAGAAAACGCATTTTCAAGTGATTTGGAGACATGTTTTGAGAAACAGTTTTTACATCATATTTGAAAGTTTCACGGTCTGAAACGACGATTTTGCATGTATCTTTGGAATCATATTCTACCTCTAGTTTCGATGGAACTAGGTTATTTATGCTACAATAACACAAATTACACTGATTTTTAATGAATACAACCTTTTAGGGGCACTCCGTGGTGCACTTGCCAGCGCAGCTAGAGTGCCGATTTGACCTATAGAAGTTACTGCAAAACACCTTAAAAACACGTAATTCTCTTAGAAAACGCATTTTCAAGTGATTTGGAGACATGTTTTGAGAAACAGTTTTTACATCATATTTGAGCGTTTGACGGTCTGAAACAACGATTTTGCATGTATCTTTGGAATCATATTCTACCTGTAGTTTCGATGGAACTAGGTTAATTATATTACAATAACACAAAATACACTGATTTTTAGTGAATACAAGGTTTTGGAGGCACTCCGTGGTGCACTCGCCAGCGCAGCTAGAGTGCCGATTTGACCTATAGAAGTTACTGCAAAACACATTAAAAACACGTAATTCGCTTAGAAAACGCATTTTCAAGTGATTTGGAGACATGTTTTGAGAAACAGTTTTTACATCATATTTGAGCGTTTCACGGTCTGAAACGACGATTTTGCATGTATCTTTGGAATCATATTCTACCTCTAGTTTCGATGGAACTAGGTTATTTATGCTACAATAACACAAATTACACTGATTTTTAATGAATACAACCTTTTGGGGGCACTCCGTGGTGCACTCGCCAGCGCAGCTAGAGTGCCGATTTGACCTATAGAAGTTACTGCAAAACACCTTAAAAACACGTAATTCGCTTAGAAAACGCATTTTCAAGTGATTTGGAGACATGTTTTGAGAAACAGTTTTTACATCATATTTGAGCGTTTCACGGTCTGAAACGACGATTTTGCATGTATCTTTGGAATCATATTCTACATCTAGTTTCGATGGAACTAGGTTATTTATGCTACAATAACACAAATTACACTGATTTTTATTGAATACAAGGTTTTGGAGGCACTCCGTGGTGCACTCGCCAGCGCAGCTAGAGTGCCGATTTGAACTATAGAAGTTACTGCAAAACACCTTAAAAATACGTAATTCGCTTAGAAAACGCATTTTCAAGTGATTTGGAGACATGTTTTGAGAAACAGTTTTTACATCATATTTGAGCGTTTCACGGTCTGAAACGATGATTTTGCATGTATCTTTGGAATCATATTCTACCTGTAGTTTCGATGGAACTAGGTTAATTATATTACAATAACACAAAATACACTGATTTTTAGTGAATACAAGGTTTTGGAGGCACTCCGTGGTGCACTCGCCAGCGCAGCTAGAGTGCCGATTTGACCTATAGAAGTTACTGCAAAACACCTTAAAAACACGTAATTCGCTTAGAAAACGCATTTTCAAGTGATTTGGAGACATGTTTTGAGAAACAGTTTTTACATCATATTTGAGCGTTTCACGGTCTGAAACGACGATTTTGCATGTATCTTTGGAATCATATTCTACCTCTAGTTTCGATGGAACTAGGTTATTTATGCTACAATAACACAAATTACACTGATTTTTAATGAATACAACCTTTTGGGGGCACTCCGTGGTGCACTCGCCAGCGCAGCTAGAGTGCCGATTTGACCTATAGAAGTTACTGCAAAACACCTTAAAAACACGTAATTCGCTTAGAAAACGCATTTTCAAGTGATTTGGAGACATGTTTTGAGAAACAGTTTTTACATCATATTTGAGCGTTTCACGGTCTGAAACGACGATTTTGCATGTATCTTTGGAATCATATTCTACCTCTAGTTTCGATGGAACTAGGTTATTTATGCTACAATAACACAAATTACACTGATTTTTAATGAATACAACCTTTTAGGGGCACTCCGTGGTGCACTTGCCAGCGCAGCTAGAGTGCCGATTTGACCTATAGAAGTTACTGCAAAACACCTTAAAAACACGTAATTCTCTTAGAAAACGCATTTTCAAGTGATTTGGAGACATGTTTTGAGAAACAGTTTTTACATCATATTTGATCGTTTGACGGTCTGAAACAACGATTTTGCATGTATCTTTGGAATCATATTCTACCTGTAGTTTCGATGGAACTAGGTTAATTATATTACAATAACACAAAATACACTGATTTTTAGTGAATACAAGGTTTTGGAGGCACTCCGTGGTGCACTCGCCAGCGCAGCTAGAGTGCCGATTTGACCTATAGAAGTTACTGCAAAACACCTTAAAAACACGTAATTCGCTTAGAAAACGCATTTTCAAGTGATTTGGAGACATGTTTTGAGAAACAGTTTTTACATCATATTTGAGCGTTTCACGGTCTGAAACGACGATTTTGCATGTATCTTTGGAATCATATTCTACCTCTAGTTTCGATGGAACTAGGTTATTTATGCTACAATAACACAAATTACACTGATTTTTAATGAATACAACCTTTTGGGGGCACTCCGTGGTGCACTCGCCAGCGCAGCTAGAGTGCCGATTTGACCTATAGAAGTTACTGCAAAACACCTTAAAAACACGTAATTCGCTTAGAAAACGCATTTTCAAGTGATTTGGAGACATGTTTTGAGAAACAGTTTTTACATCATATTTGAGCGTTTCACGGTCTGAAACGACGATTTTGCATGTATCTTTGGAATCATATTCTACATCTAGTTTCGATGGAACTAGGTTATTTATGCTACAATAACACAAATTACACTGATTTTTATTGAATACAAGGTTTTGGAGGCACTCCGTGGTGCACTCGCCAGCGCAGCTAGAGTGCCGATTTGAACTATAGAAGTTACTGCAAAACACCTTAAAAACACGTAATTCGCTTAGAAAACGCATTTTCAAGTGATTTGGAGACATGTTTTGAGAAACAGTTTTTACATCATATTTGAGCGTTTCACGGTCTGAAACGATGATTTTGCATGTATCTTTGGAATCATATTCTACCTGTAGTTTCGATGGAACTAGGTTATTTATGCTACAATAACACAAATTACACTGATTTTTAGTGAATACAAGGTTTCGGAGGCACTCCGTGGTGCACTCGCCAGCGCAGCTAGAGTGCCGATTTGACCTATAGAAGTTACTGCAAAACACCTTAAAAACACGTAATTCGCTTAGAAAACGCATTTTCAAGTGATTTGGAGACATGTTTTGAGAAACAGTTTTACATCATATTTGAGCGTTTCACGGTCTGAAACGACGATTTTGCATGTATCTTTGGAATCATATTCTACCTCTAGTTTCGATGGAACTAGGTTATTTATGCTACAATAACACAAATTACACTGATTTTTAGTGAATACAAGGTTTTGGAGGCACTCCGTGGTGCACTCGCCAGCGCAGCTAGAGTGCCGATTTGACCTATAGAAGTTACTGCAAAACACCTTAAAAACACGTAATTCGCTTAGAAAACGCATTTTCAAGTGATTTGGAGACATGTTTTGAGAAACAGTTTTTACATCATATTTGAGCGTTTCACGGTCTGAAACGACGATTTTGCATGTATCTTTGGAATCATATTCTACCTCTAGTTTAGATGGAACTAGGTTATTTATGCTACAATAACACAAATTACACTGATTTTTAGTGAATACAAGGTTTTGGAGGCACTCCGTGGTGCACTCGCCAGCGCAGCTAGAGTGCCGATTTGACCTATAGAAGTTACTGCAAAACACCTTAAAAACACGTAATTCGCTTAGAAAACGCATTTTCAAGTGATTTGGAGACATGTTTTGAGAAACAGTTTTTACATCATATTTGAGCGTTTCACGGTCTGAAACGACGATTTTGCATGTATCTTTGGAATCATATTCTACCTCTAGTTTCGATGGAACTAGGTTATTTATGCTACAATAACACAAATTACACTGATTTTTAATGAATACAACCTTTTGGGGGCACTCCGTGGTGCACTCGCCAGCGCAGCTAGAGTGCCGATTTGACCTATAGAAGTTACTGCAAAACACCTTAAAAACACGTAATTCGCTTAGAAAACGCATTTTCAAGTGATTTGGAGACATGTTTTGAGAAACAGTTTTTACATCATATTTGAGCGTTTCACGGTCTGAAACGACGATTTTGCATGTATCTTTGGAATCATATTCTACCTCTAGTTTCGATGGAACTAGGTTATTTATGCTACAATAACACAAATTACACTGATTTTTAATGAATACAACCTTTTGGGGGCACTCCGTGTTGCACTTGCCAGCGCAGCTAGAGTGCCGATTTGACCTATAGAAGTTACTGCAAAACACCTTAAAAACACGTAATTCGCTTAGAAAACGCATTTTCAAGTGATTTGGAGACATGTTTTGAGAAACAGTTTTTACATCATATTTGAGCGTTTCACGGTCTGAAACAACGATTTTGCATGTATCTTTGGAATCATATTCTACCTGTAGTTTCGATGGAACTAGGTTAATTATATTACAATAACACAAAATACACTGATTTTTAGTGAATACAAGGTTTTGGAGGCACTCCGTGGTGCACTCGCCAGCGCAGCTAGAGTGCCGATTTGACCTATAGAAGTTACTGCAAAACACCTTAAAAACACGTAATTCGCTTAGAAAACGCATTTTCAAGTGATTTGGAGACATGTTTTGAGAAACAGTTTTTACATCATATTTGAGCGTTTCACGGTCTGAAACGACGACTTTGCATGTATCTTTGGAATCATATTCTACCTCTAGTTTCGATGGAACTAGGTTATTTATGCTACAATAACACAAATTACACTGATTTTTAATGAATACAACCTTTTGGGGGCACTCCGTGGTGCACTCGCCAGCGCAGCTAGAGTGCCGATTTGACCTATAGAAGTTACTGCAAAACACCTTAAAAACACGTAATTCGCTTAGAAAACGCATTTTCAAGTGATTTGGAGACATGTTTTGAGAAACAGTTTTTACATCATATTTGAGCGTTTCACGGTCTGAAACGACGATTTTGCATGTATCTTTGGAATCATATTCTACCTCTAGTTTCGATGGAACTAGGTTATTTATGCTACAATAACACAAATTACACTGATTTTTAATGAATACAACCTTTTAGGGGCACTCCGTGGTGCACTTGCCAGCGCAGCTAGAGTGCCGATTTGACCTATAGAAGTTACTGCAAAACACCTTAAAAACACGTAATTCGCTTAGAAAACGCATTTTCAAGTGATTTGGAGACATGTTTTGAGAAACAGTTTTTACATCATATTTGAGCGTTTCACGGTCTGAAACGACGATTTTGCATGTATCTTTGGAATCATATTCTACCTCTAGTTTCGATGGAACTAGGTTATTTATGCTACAATAACACAAATTACACTGATTTTTAATGAATACAACCTTTTGGGGACACTCCGTGGTGCACTCGCCAGCGCAGCTAGAGTGCCGATTTGACCTATAGAAGTTACTGCAAAACACCTTAAAAACACGTAATTCGCTTAGAAAACGCATTTTCAAGTGATTTGGAGACATGTTTTGAGAAACAGTTTTTACATCATATTTGAGCGTTTCACGGTCTGAAACGACGATTTTGCATGTATCTTTGGAATCATATTCTACCTCTAGTTTCGATGGAACTAGGTTATTTATGCTACAATAACACAAATTACACTGATTTTTAATGAATACAACCTTTTGGGGGCACTCCGTGTTGCACTTGCCAGCGCAGCTAGAGTGCCGATTTGACCTATAGAAGTTACTGCAAAACACCTTAAAAACACGTAATTCGCTTAGAAAACGCATTTTCAAGTGATTTGGAGACATGTTTTGAGAAACAGTTTTTACATCATATTTGAGCGTTTCACGGTCTGAAACAACGATTTTGCATGTATCTTTGGAATCATATTCTACCTGTAGTTTCGATGGAACTAGGTTAATTATATTACAATAACACAAAATACACTGATTTTTAGTGAATACAAGGTTTTGGAGGCACTCCGTGGTGCACTCGCCAGCGCAGCTAGAGTGCCGATTTGACCTATAGAAGTTACTGCAAAACACCTTAAAAACACGTAATTCGCTTAGAAAACGCATTTTCAAGTGATTTGGAGACATGTTTTGAGAAACAGTTTTTACATCATATTTGAGCGTTTCACGGTCTGAAACGACGATTTTGCATGTATCTTTGGAATCATATTCTACCTCTAGTTTCGATGGAACTAGGTTATTTATGCTACAATAACACAAATTACACTGATTTTTAATGAATACAACCTTTTGGGGGCACTCCGTGGTGCACTCGCCAGCGCAGCTAGAGTGCCGATTTGACCTATAGAAGTTACTGCAAAACACCTTAAAAACACGTAATTCGCTTAGAAAACGCATTTTCAAGTGATTTGGAGACATGTTTTGAGAAACAGTTTTTACATCATATTTGAGCGTTTCACGGTCTGAAACGACGATTTTGCATGTATCTTTGGAATCATATTCTACCTCTAGTTTCGATGGAACTAGGTTATTTATGCTACAATAACACAAATTACACTGATTTTTAATGAATACAACCTTTTAGGGGCACTCCGTGGTGCACTTGCCAGCGCAGCTAGAGTGCCGATTTGACCTATAGAAGTTACTGCAAAACACCTTAAAAACACGTAATTCTCTTAGAAAACGCATTTTCAAGTGATTTGGAGACATGTTTTGAGAAACAGTTTTTACATCATATTTGAGCGTTTGACGGTCTGAAACAACGATTTTGCATGTATCTTTGGAATCATATTCTACCTGTAGTTTCGATGGAACTAGGTTAATTATATTACAATAACACAAAATACACTGATTTTTAGTGAATACAAGGTTTTGGAGGCACTCCGTGGTGCACTCGCCAGCGCAGCTAGAGTGCCGATTTGACCTATAGAAGTTACTGCAAAACACCTTAAAAACACGTAATTCGCTTAGAAAACGCATTTTCAAGTGATTTGGAGACATGTTTTGAGAAACAGTTTTACATCATATTTGAGCGTTTCACGGTCTGAAACGACGATTTTGCATGTATCTTTGGAATCATATTCTACCTCTAGTTTCGATGGAACTAGGTTATTTATGCTACAATAACACAAATTACACTGATTTTTAGTGAATACAAGGTTTTGGAGGCACTCCGTGGTGCACTCGCCAGCGCAGCTAGAGTGCCGATTTGACCTATAGAAGTTACTGCAAAACACCTTAAAAACACGTAATTCGCTTAGAAAACGCATTTTCAAGTGATTTGGAGACATGTTTTGAGAAACAGTTTTTACATCATATTTGAGCGTTTCACGGTCTGAAACGATGATTTTGCATGTATCTTTGGAATCATATTCTACCTCTAGTTTTGATGGAACTAGGTTATTTATGCTACAATAACACAAATTACACTGATTTTTAGTGAATACAAGGTTTTGGAGGCACTCCGTGGTGCACTCGCCAGCGCAGCTAGAGTGCCGATTTGACCTATAGAAGTTACTGCAAAACACCTTAAAAACACGTAATTCGCTTAGAAAACGCATTTTCAAGTGATTTGGAGACATGTTTTGAGAAACAGTTTTTACATCATATTTGAGCGTTTCACGGTCTGAAACGACGATTTTGCATGTATCTTTGGAATCATATTCTACCTCTAGTTTCGATGGAACTAGGTTATTTATGCTACAATAACACAAATTACACTGATTTTTAATGAATACAACCTTTTGGGGGCACTCCGTGGTGCACTCGCCAGCGCAGCTAGAGTGCCGATTTGACCTATAGAAGTTACTGCAAAACACATTAAAAACACGTAATTCGCTTAGAAAACGCATTTTCAAGTGATTTGGAGACATGTTTTGAGAAACAGTTTTTACATCATATTTGAGCGTTTCACGGTCTGGAACGACGATTTTGCATGTATCTTTGGAATCATATTCTACCTCTAGTTTCGATGGAACTAGGTTATTTATGCTATAATAACACAAATTACACTGATTTTTAATGAATACAACCTTTTGGGGGCACTCCGTGGTGCACTTGCCAGCGCAGCTAGAGTGCCGATTTGACCTATAGAAGTTACTGCAAAACACCTTAAAAACACGTAATTCGCTTAGAAAACGCATTTTCAAGTGATTTGGAGACATGTTTTGAGAAACAGTTTTTACATCATATTTGAGCGTTTCACGGTCTGAAACAACGATTTTGCATGTATCTTTGGAATCATAATCTACCTGTAGTTTCGATGGAACTAGGTTAATTATATTACAATAACACAAAATACACTGATTTTTAGTGAATACAAGGTTTTGGAGGCACTCCGTGGTGCACTCGCCAGCGCAGCTAGAGTGCCGATTTGACCTATAGAAGTTACTGCAAAACACCTTAAAAACACGTAATTCGCTTAGAAAACGCATTTTCAAGTGATTTGGAGACATGTTTTGAGAAACAGTTTTTACATCATATTGAGCGTTTCACGGTCTGAAACGACGATTTTGCATGTATCTTTGGAATCATATTCTACCTCTAGTTTCGATGGAACTAGGTTATTTATGCTACAATAACACAAATTACACTGATTTTTAATTAATACAACCTTTTGGGGGCACTCCGTGGTGCACTCGCCAGCGCAGCTAGAGTGCCGATTTGACCTATAGAAGTTACTGCAAAACACCTTAAAAACACGTAATTCGCTTAGAAAACGCATTTTCAAGTGATTTGGAGACATGTTTTGAGAAACAGTTTTTACATCATATTTGAGCGTTTCACGGTCTGAAACGACGATTTTGCATGTATCTTTGGAATCATATTCTACCTCTAGTTTCGATGGAACTAGGTTATTTATGCTACAATAACACAAATTACACTGATTTTTAATGAATACAACCTTTTGGGGGCACTCCGTGGTGCACTCGCCAGCGCAGCTAGAGTGCCGATTTGACCTATAGAAGTTACTGCAAAACACCTTAAAAACACGTAATTCGCTTAGAAAACGCATTTTCAAGTGATTTGGAGACATGTTTTGAGAAACAGTTTTTACATCATATTTGAGCGTTTCACGGTCTGAAACGACGATTTTGCATGTATCTTTGGAATCATATTCTACCTCTAGTTTCGATGGAACTAGGTTATTTATGCTAGCAATAACACAAATTACACTGATTTTTAATGAATACAACCTTTTAGGGGCACTCCGTGGTGCACTTGCCAGCGCAGCTAGAGTGCCGATTTGACCTATAGAAGTTACTGCAAAACACCTTAAAAACACGTAATTCTCTTAGAAAACGCATTTTCAAGTGATTTGGAGACATGTTTTGAGAAACAGTTTTTACATCATATTTGAGCGTTTGACGGTCTGAAACAACGATTTTGCATGTATCTTTGGAATCATATTCTACCTGTAGTTTCGATGGAACTAGGTTAATTATATTACAATAACACAAAATACACTGATTTTTAGTGAATACAAGGTTTTGGAGGCACTCCGTGGTGCACTCGCCAGCGCAGCTAGAGTGCCGATTTGACCTATAGAAGTTACTGCAAAACACCTTAAAAACACGTAATTCGCTTAGAAAACGCATTTTCAAGTGATTTGGAGACATGTTTTGAGAAACAGTTTTTACATCATATTTGAGCGTTTCACGGTCTGAAACGACGATTTTGCATGTATCTTTGGAATCATATTCTACCTCTAGTTTCGATGGAACTAGGTTATTTATGCTACAATAACACAAATTACACTGATTTTTAGTGAATACAAGGCTTTTGGAGGCACTCCGTGGTGCACTCGCCAGCGCAGCTAGAGTGCCGATTTGACCTATAGAAGTTACTGCAAAACACCTTAAAAACACGTAATTCGCTTAGAAAACGCATTTTCAAGTGATTTGGAGACATGTTTTGAGAAACAGTTTTTACATCATATTTGAGCGTTTCACGGTCTGAAACGATGATTTTGCATGTATCTTTGGAATCATATTCTACCTCTAGTTTTGATGGAACTAGGTTATTTATGCTACAATAACACAAATTACACTGATTTTTAGTGAATACAAGGTTTTGGAGGCACTCCGTGGTGCACTCGCCAGCGCAGCTAGAGTGCCGATTTGACCTATAGAAGTTACTGCAAAACACCTTAAAAACACGTAATTCGCTTAGAAAACGCATTTTCAAGTGATTTGGAGACATGTTTTGAGAAACAGTTTTTACATCATATTTGAGCGTTTCACGGTCTGAAACGACGATTTTGCATGTATCTTTGGAATCATATTCTACCTCTAGTTTCGATGGAACTAGGTTATTTATGCTACAATAACACAAATTACACTGATTTTTAATGAATACAACCTTTTGGGGGCACTCCGTGGTGCACTCGCCAGCGCAGCTAGAGTGCCGATTTGACCTATAGAAGTTACTGCAAAACACATTAAAAACACGTAATTCGCTTAGAAAACGCATTTTCAAGTGATTTGGAGACATGTTTTGAGAAACAGTTTTTACATCATATTTGAGCGTTTCACGGTCTGAACGACGATTTTGCATGTATCTTTGGAATCATATTCTACCTCTAGTTTCGATGGAACTAGGTTATTTATGCTATAATAACACAAATTACACTGATTTTTAATGAATACAACTTTTGGGGCACTCCGTGGTGCACTTGCCAGCGCAGCTAGAGTGCCGATTTGACCTATAGAAGTTACTGCAAAACACCTTAAAAACACGTAATTCGCTTAGAAAACGCATTTTCAAGTGATTTGGAGACATGTTTTGAGAAACAGTTTTTACATCATATTTGAGCGTTTCACGGTCTGAAACAACGATTTTGCATGTATCTTTGGAATCATATTCTACCTGTAGTTTCGATGGAACTAGGTTAATTATATTACAATAACACAAAATACACTGATTTTTAGTGAATACAAGGTTTTGGAGGCACTCCGTGGTGCACTCGCCAGCGCAGCTAGAGTGCCGATTTGACTATAGAAGTTACTGCAAAACACCTTAAAAACACGTAATTCGCTTAGAAAACGCATTTTCAAGTGATTTGGAGACATGTTTTGAGAAACAGTTTTTACATCATATTTGAGCGTTTCACGGTCTGAAACGACGATTTTGCATGTATCTTTGGAATCATATTCTACCTCTAGTTTCGATGGAACTAGGTTATTTATGCTACAATAACACAAATTACACTGATTTTTAATTAATACAACCTTTTGGGGGCACTCCGTGGTGCACTCGCCAGCGCAGCTAGAGTGCCGATTTGACCTATAGAAGTTACTGCAAAACACCTTAAAAACACGTAATTCGCTTAGAAAACGCATTTTCAAGTGATTTGGAGACATGTTTTGAGAAACAGTTTTTACATCATATTTGAGCGTTTCACGGTCTGAACGACGATTTTGCATGTATCTTTGGAATCATATTCTACCTCTAGTTTCGATGGAACTAGGTTATTTATGCTACAATAACACAAATTACACTGATTTTTAATGAATACAACCTTTTGGGGGCACTCCGTGTTGCACTTGCCAGCGCAGCTAGAGTGCCGATTTGACCTATAGAAGTTACTGCAAAACACCTTAAAAACACGTAATTCGCTTAGAAAACGCATTTTCAAGTGATTTGGAGACATGTTTTGAGAAACAGTTTTTACATCATATTTGAGCGTTTGACGGTCTGAAACAACGATTTTGCATGTATCTTTGGAATCATATTCTACCTGTAGTTTCGATGGAACTAGGTTAATTATATTACAATAACACAAAATACACTGATTTTTAGTGAATACAAGGTTTTGGAGGCACTCCGTGGTGCACTCGCCAGCGCAGCTAGAGTGCCGATTTGACCTATAGAAGTTACTGCAAAACACCTTAAAACACGTAATTCGCTTAGAAAACGCATTTTCAAGTGATTTGGAGACATGTTTTGAGAAACAGTTTTTACATCATATTTGAGCGTTTCACGGTCTGAAACGACGATTTTGCATGTATCTTTGGAATCATATTCTACCTCTAGTTTCGATGGAACTAGGTTATTTATGCTACAATAACACAAATTACACTGATTTTTAATGAATACAACCTTTTGGGGGCACTCCGTGGTGCACTCGCCAGCGCAGCTAGAGTGCCGATTTGACCTATAGAAGTTACTGCAAAACACCTTAAAAACACGTAATTCGCTTAGAAAACGCATTTTCAAGTGATTTGGAGACATGTTTTGAGAAACAGTTTTTACATCATATTTGAGCGTTTCACGGTCTGAAACGACGATTTTGCATGTATCTTTGGAATCATATTCTACCTCTAGTTTCGATGGAACTAGGTTATTTATGCTACAATAACACAAATTACACTGATTTTTAATGAATACAACCTTTTAGGGGCACTCCGTGGTGCACTTGCCAGCGCAGCTAGAGTGCCGATTTGACCTATAGAAGTTACTGCAAAACACCTTAAAAACACGTAATTCTCTTAGAAAACGCATTTTCAAGTGATTTGGAGACATGTTTTGAGAAACAGTTTTTACATCATATTTGATCGTTTGACGGTCTGAAACAACGATTTTGCATGTATCTTTGGAATCATATTCTACCTGTAGTTTCGATGGAACTAGGTTAATTATATTACAATAACACAAAATACACTGATTTTTAGTGAATACAAGGTTTTGGAGGCACTCCGTGGTGCACTCGCCAGCGCAGCTAGAGTGCCGATTTGACCTATAGAAGTTACTGCAAAACACCTTAAAAACACGTAATTCGCTTAGAAAACGCATTTTCAAGTGATTTGGAGACATGTTTTGAGAAACAGTTTTTACATCATATTTGAGCGTTTCACGGTCTGAAACGACGATTTTGCATGTATCTTTGGAATCATATTCTACCTCTAGTTTCGATGGAACTAGGTTATTTATGCTACAATAACACAAATTACACTGATTTTTAATGAATACAACCTTTTGGGGGCACTCCGTGGTGCACTCGCCAGCGCAGCTAGAGTGCCGATTTGACCTATAGAAGTTACTGCAAAACACCTTAAAAACACGTAATTCGCTTAGAAAACGCATTTTCAAGTGATTTGGAGACATGTTTTGAGAAACAGTTTTTACATCATATTTGAGCGTTTCACGGTCTGAAACGACGATTTTGCATGTATCTTTGGAATCATATTCTACATCTAGTTTCGATGGAACTAGGTTATTTATGCTACAATAACACAAATTACACTGATTTTTATTGAATACAAGGTTTTGGAGGCACTCCGTGGT